>JBAIZL010000001.1:2577500-3177500 GCA_036971475.1 Prosapia bicincta | reverse complement strand
CCAGTGATTCTAGATCTTGTGAGAATTGTTCCCAGTTGCCTTTTTTCAAGATCCAACGGGGATGTCGATCACAACAGGGTGAGGAGTCACACAAAGAGATCTCAATGGGAGTATGATCGCTACTGTAAAGATCAGGCAATGCTGACCATGTTAACCTTGTAGCCAGAGCAGGACTGCACAATGATAAGTCAACAACTGTCCATCCGTCTGTAGAGGCTGCTAAATGTGTCGGAGAACTGTCATTTAGCAGGTGTAAATCCAGTTCTGAAATGACACTCTCAACTAGATGCCCTCGTGAGTTGCATCCTGGTGAACCCCATGAAACATGGTGGGCATTAAAATCGCCCACTAATAAATATGGAGAAGGTAACTGGTTTATCAGGTCTATCAAAACTCTCTGTTGCAGGTGGTCACATGGTAGAAGATAGACACAACAGAGAGTGAGTTTGTATGGAACAGCTGTTTGAATTGCTACTGCTTGTAAGGGAGTTATTAAATTCAGAGAAACGGCGTCGACACAGTCACGGGCTAGAATGGCTACGCCACCTCTAGCTCGATTTTCTGTAACGAAGTCCGATCTGTAAACTGAATACTCCCTTAGTTGGAAATTGTGCGATTCATGGAGATGTGTCTCCTGAATACAAATGTACATAGGGGACACATCCCTTACAATTAATTTGAGATCCTCAATGTGACTTCTAACTCCGTTAATGTTCAACTGAATCACGGATTGTTTAGGTGTGGACTTTGCTACTTAGTGAAAAGGATTAACCTGGCTCACATTGTTGGCATTAAATGTTAATTTACCTGGAACGCCAGGAGACGCTTCAGGCAATGTATCATCGGATTCCATCACCGCTATTGCAGTGGTGGAACTCGAGGAATTTGTATGCTCAGGAGGTGAGATGGAATGGGTCCCTCCTTTGGCCTTTGCTTTTTTTTCTTTTTTTCCCCAACTTTAATTGGGGCATTCTTTTTTAAAATATCCAAATTTTATTTATTTTTCCTACCCTCTGATGTTACGGACTTAACGCTTTCAGACTTATTAATTGTTCTAAATGTCTTTCCTTTGTGGAGAGATACCTGTGCAGGAATGCCTGTATCGTCTGATTTCCTGCGTACTAGCAGATTACTCGGCGTAGTCGCTGGTTGTATTACACTTACTAAAGGTCCATTTGTCACTAAAGACAGAAGGAGTGCAACCTGCTCAGTAAGGGTTTCAATTTTTCCGGTAAAATCTGCGCAGATGGCACAGGACGACTTCGTAGCGCTCGCATAAGCAGCATAAGTTTTAATGAAAACATTTGGTTGGGAAGCTTTAAAGATCTTCTTAGCTTCAGCAAATGATATCCTCTGGTTAGCCATAATGCCAAGGATTGCTTTCTCCTCCTTAAAGTGAGGACAGTTGTAAGATCGCGCCGGATGATCGCCCCCACAGTTAGCGCACTTCGGGGGGTTGCCGCAATCTTTTTCATCATGACCTTCCATGCTACACTTGCCGCATACACCCTGTTTAGAACACGCAGAACTAATGTGCCCAAAACGCTGACACTTGAAGCATCGCCGAGGGTTAGCTACGTAAGGACTCACTGACAGCCTTTGATAACCTGCATTAATATATTCAGGAATCTCTGGTTTCCCAAAAGTTAATATGAAAGAGGCTGTTTTAAATTTCTCGCCTTTTTCAGATTTCATAATAACAGCAACATCCGTAACAGGCTGTGACGAGAGTTCGGCCTTGATTTCATTTATTTTGACGTGCATCAGGTCCCTACAAGTAATGACCCCCATAGAGAAATTCAACGATCTATGGGGAGCGACAAACACCTTGACTTGGTCAAAGAAGGAAGTCGTTTTTAAAAGAGATCGGGTCTGTTTTTCACTACTAGTAGCAACAAACAGTGTCCCATTTCTTATTTTTTTATAGATGAGACAGGACTTCCAGCACAGGCAGTAATTGCCTTATTTATAAGAAACGGAGAAACCCTAGACAAATCCTGTCCATCTTCGGCACTAGAAATTACCAAATATTTGGGTGATGACAATGCTTGTGACGTTGCCACCATCAACGTTTTCCTCAAATCGTCACATTTAGGCTCATCAGGTGAATCCTGACGAGGCCTCTTTAAACTCAAAAATTTTAACGTAGTTTTAGGATCCATAGAATGCTTTTAGCCAACCATCGTGTCTGGCATTACGGGCGAGACTATAGGAACGGGTACACCCTTGGATCACTTTCGATCATTTCCAATCTCCAGAACTCTGGAGCCTATAGTATTCTCGTTAGCTCGACTGGATGGGCATCAGTCGAGAACTCGTAATACTGTGCACAAGCTCCGACACCTGTGCACCGCGGACACTCCCTGACTAAGGACCGAAGCGGCTGGTAGACCAGAACCCGCGCTTACGTCTTCGGCAGAGCAAGCTCACATCAGCGTCCCAGACCAGAGTTTGTCACGCTCTGGAATTTTCAGCACTCCCGACGCGCAACGGTTCTGACCAGTCAAATTCCTTAAGTGAAGATGTTAGTGTATGTGCATGTGCGTGCGTGTGAGTGTGGGTATGCTTTGTGAGTGGTGTAGTGTTATGCTAGGGTACCGCGAGGGACGCCAAATCCCTCGTAGGTGCGGCCAGTCCGCACCCCCCTGCGGGCAGCGAACAACGAATGTTTCGAAAACACACATAATCAGATGCCATAACTCGTTGAGTAATGGTCACCAAACTTGTAGCATTTTTCGCCGCTTCATCCGCTTTTGTGTTTCCGAGTATTCCACAATGACCAGGAATTTAACAGAATGTTACTCCCACACCCCCCAATTGAAGCTTGTGTACAGCACACAAAATGTCCCCAGCTAAAGGGTTAACAGAGAAAACATCCTGAAGTGCCTGGAGAGCACTTTTAGAATCAGAACACAATACGTAGTGTGAAGATTGAGATACAATTACGGTTAACGCTTTTAAGATGGCAAATAGTTCTGCCGTGAAAACACTGCAAGCTGAGGGCAATCCGTACGTGTAGTTATAATCAGACGCATAAAACGCACACCAAACGCCACCGTCCAGTTTAGATACATCAGTGAAAATAAATTCACTGTGTTGATGAGATTCATTAATGGATAAAAATTCCTTGTGGTAGACCACATTAGGAATATTGTGCTTTATATAACTGGACAATGAGAAATCGAAGTGCGGCGTTTTTATTATCCATGGAGGTAGATAGCACATTTGTCGTTTAAACATAGTGGGAAGTTGAAACTCAAAGTCATAAAATATTCTTAAAGTAGTATTAAATTGGGGCCGCTAAATTTAAAACTGTAAAATTGTGTGTGATTGCGGGTGCGTAAGTATGGTGACGTGATATGGTGTTGGTAGTGTGAGTGTGACGTCATGAGGGGAGGTAGTTGATTAAAAAGTGTGTTTAAGTTTTTATAGTAAAAGTAGTATTTGGATCTGAGTGTATTTAATGAAGAATGTTAAATGGAATACGAATTTAGCCCCAATTAATACTTGGGAATTAGGGAGAAAATGTAATAAATACTTGGGTGATAGTATGCGAATCTTTGTAGTAAAAGCACTTTATTGAAAAATGTATTTATTATTATTAAATGCACTTCAAGAAAAGTGTATTTATAGGTATTGGAGTTAATCTGATATTCAGGATATGATTGTTTTGGAACTATAAAATGCACTTATGAAAAAGTCACTTTTCGGTGATACGTTAATCTTTATTAATACTTTTCATTGTTTCCATTATTGACGAGCGTTCATCAACGCACATGTTTCCTTCTCAGCTGACTGTTAACAAATGACTACTTAGCTTCAAGTACTCATATTTATAAATTAATATTTGGTGGGAGGTATAATAATAAATACTTTAGTGGTGGGGGGTTACCTTTCCTATACTAATGTTAGCTTAGAAGAGTGTCTGGAAGTAAACGTACTTTATAAAGATTGTCTTTTTAAATGCATATCTTCAAAATGTGCATGAATCTACTTTTTCGTTATTTATCAACTAAGGACTCGTAAGACATATATTTATTATTATGAAAAGACCATTTACATTTTTTCAAGGTCAAACAAATGGCGTTTTAAAAAATAAATGCGTTTTTACAGTACCGCTCACAACTATTGTAAATGTTAAATTTCTCTACAACACATAACTGTTCGTTAAATTACAAATTATAATAATTATATCACTAAACACATGTTGCGGTTCTACAGTAATGAATCCAGTCTGTGGAATGTAGCCATGCTAAAAAAAAACCTGATCCATACATGTAGTCATGAACTTGAATCATGTTTTAATTAAAAGACTAGACGAGTTTAGTCCTTGAAACTGCGACCGATTTAGACCCTATTACAAAAACGTTTTATGCTCATGTGCATAAATTGGTTGTTTCTTCACTCTATCTCTCCAGACAGTAATTAATTCCGTAGCAGGATTCACATTGTAAATGAAAAGACATTGCTCTTTAAATTATTGCACAGAACCTAACCAATCATATTTTTTTTTAATAAATAGAATACAATCAATTTTAATTATTTAAAATTTTATAAAAATCGTTTAAAGCTTGTCATATTTACATTATGCATTATTTATGTCGTAAATGTAAAATAAGACTCTTTATTGTTGTATATATCTGGTGTCAATATATCAATGGAATATTAGATAAAAGTGATTTTTAAACCATGTAAATATAAAGTGAATTTATTGTTTTTAGTTGGTTTCTTCACCACAGCAAGTTTAAATATATATATGTATTGACCTGTTATACACAATAATACATATATATAAATCTACTAAGCTGTACAACTCAATGGCGCGTTAAGTTTTTTTTATGTGGAACTCTTTCCCCAGTAGGCCTATAAACCACAAATAACAGTAATTGAATTTAAAATTTAGAAAAACAAAAAAATATAGTTTAATTATTTTTAGGGTTTCGGACCCAAGTAGGAAGTCCCCTTTTATTTTTTTTAATCTCAAGATACCAGTCTCCATTCGTAATGTCTGGAAACTGGAACCATTAAGGAATAAAAATTTTATTTCTAATTCTTCCTTTAAAAAAAAAATTCCATACGATCTCTCTCTATATTCAATTTTATAAGAGATCTTTGGATCCAACCTCGTAAGCCTGACCAATCTAGGTTCAGTTTTCGATGTTGGATCCTTGAACATTTTTTCTTTTAGAGGAACAATTGTTTGTTTGGAAGGTTTTTTATCATTAAGAATAGCAGTGCAAGTACTTTGTTTCGTTTCTTTAACACTTCCTACTTTAGTTAATTTTAGTTTATGTTTTGCACAAAGTCCAGATTCATGAGAGGTTTTTACAATACATCGTATTTCCCCCCCCCCTTTTACCAATGTACTTGCACTGCTTTCTCACTTGAAGATGGTGTGGTGAGGTCATAATTTTAGATAGAGGTATTTTGTGAATTTGGTTTTTTAAAGGTTCTGAGGCTGTGTTTGGGTTGTTGGAAAGTTTATTTTGCAAATGATTGGAATATATATAGGATAATTCAAAGTCGGTTTAGTAGGAAAAAGTTCTCTTATACAATGAGGTTTTTGAGGAAAGGGAAGGGACGGTTTAGGGGGTAATGTTGGTGAAAGTCCAGCGATGGGCAGCGAAGGTCCTGACTGCTTTGCCGTCTGGGAGCGATGGTCTAGTAGATTTCCTCACCCATGGTCCTAGAGCGACTTCAGGCAGTTCCAACACACACACTGGTTCTCCACTCCTTGATGCCATTTCTTCAAATGTTTAACAGAACTGCTCCACGAACAAAGTTGCAATGTAAAGCATCCTTGGAACTTCGGCAGAACTCTCTTGCGGTCCTCATGGTTGCTGTTTCTATGAACATATCTACAGCAGATTAATTGTAGGGTTTTGACCTTATAGTGACCTTTGACTCCTTTTGACTAAACGCTTCATAAGTGGTAGTGAGGTCTATTTACATTTAAATTTTGGAATAAGTGCTAATTGCCTGGTGTGATTTGGTTGTTTATTTATTGACTGTCTTTGGACAGACTTGGGATGGCTTGGAAATTTTTTTTTTATGAAGTGTGGCTTTTAGAATGGTCGACCTTTAAGGTGGCTCATAGACGAGGCACAGAGGCATATAGTAATCTATCTCAATTTATAGGCAAAAGTTATTCTTTACTCGAACCAATCAACGAGCTGGTTTTCTTAGCCAATCAGAAACACAGTATAAGTGTTTCTTAGTTGAAGGTTGTCTACACATCTGTTGCAGCTGCAAGAATAGCTCCTTGATGCCATTTCTTAAAAATGTTTAAAAAGAACTGCTCCACGAACAAAGTAGCAATGTAAAGCATATAGTAATCTATCTCAATTTATAGGCAAAAGTTATTCTTTACTCGAACAAATCAACGAGCTGGTTGTCTTAGCCAATCAGAAACACAGTATAAGTTGTGTGTGACTGTGTAAGTATCTGATTTTTTAAGGTTGTCTGAGTGTTTCTTAGTTGAAGGTTGTCTACGCATCTGTTGCAGCTGCAAGTTTAGCTGAGGTCGTTTACCGCGGCATCAAATGCAGCTATTGCGGTTACATTAAGAATTCACAGTTTGCGTTATAGACGCGATTTCTATTGGCTAACAGCTTCTGCAATCCTATTGGCTAGGGAAAGAAGCTTATCCTATGCTGTAGGCTTAGAAAACGTATATATACGGCTGCGTTAGGGCTTCACTTCACAAGTCTCGTGCGAGAAGTCATACAGTGCACATCGCTTTGTGGTAGTTCCCGCCAAAAGGACAGGTGTGGCCGTGACGTCACAGGTTATTCCAGTGTTAGTGAAGTTGAATCGGCAACGACCTTATAGTGAACGCTATAAAACAAATCAGTGAAACTTAAACTTTTAAATTCAGTGTTATTTAAACATTCATTTTTCGCTATTCTAGCGAAAAATTGTGTACAAAATCTATTCAAAATTTTCACAGTGAAAGTGCTTCACAGTTTACTCAATATTTCAAACATTTTTTAAATCAAATTTAACTAAATTCTTTCAAAATTAACATTTATGCCAGTACGTCAAAACATGTGCCGACTAAACGCTTCTTCCGCTTAGGTAGTGCTATAAAAGTGTCTGGTGCAACAATTCGGCCCGTTGCACATTGTTTTGCGTAAGTATTTAGACTAAACTAACATAAAAATAACAACAATTTTGCCAAATTTTCCAAATTCAACACTGTTGCGTAAGCAACGGTAAAAATTGTATTCTGTTAATAACTTATACGTACTTGCTTCTTGCCTGGCGTATAATATATTAATTAGCGATTGACTGTTGCTCCTTCAGAGCCATATTTATCTGGGGCGTACCACTTCGGAATGCCCCGCCAAGGTTCAGACTCTGGTCAACGCGACCGGAGTCCCAACGAAATCCCGAACAAAACCCCACCACCATCACCACGTACAGTCAAAAGAATTGCCTCGCGGCAAGCGAAGCTTGAGGATTCGTCCTCCAAGCTAATGCCTGTGTTTATCAGGCCCAAATCTCCAAATGGTCCTTTCAAGGGCCAAAACAAACCCACTCAGCCCACTACCAACACACCATCTACAAGCGCTCAAATCTCGAGCCAACCCAAACCACAGCCTGACCCACAGCCGTCTGCATCCTCTGACGGTTTCTCGACCGTCAAGAGGCGTAGAACGTCTAATTCATCTTCGAGCGAAAGCTCAACCAAATCTGCCACTGCGGAACCTAGGAAGGAATAAATTCCTCCAATTCTACTCGACGCTCCAATAAATTGGAAATCAATAGCCAAAGAAATCCATGTAGCCACCGACGGCAAGTTAGACATAACCTGCCGCGGAAAATCCTTCAGGATCCAGGCCACCACCATCCCGCACTTCAGGAAAGTGCAACAAATACTAGTACAGCACAAAACTTTATTTCACACCTTCACTCCCTTGGCGGAGAGGGAGGTGAAGATCGTCATAAAGGGTCTACCTCACGATACACCAGTTCCTGAGGTCGAACAGGAATTAAAAAACATGGGCCTGGAACCCTCATCCATCATCGCCCTTAAAAATAGGGACAAACAACCCATAAACGTCTTCTTAGTAAGCCTCAGACGGACCGAAAAAGTACGCGAGGTGTACCAAATCACCAAGCTACTATACATAAATGTCACAGTTGAAAACTACAATTCCAAATCTGGAGCCGCTCAGTGCTACAGATGTCAAAAGTTTGGCCACTCATCGTTGAACTGCCACCTACAACTCCGGTGCTTGAAATGCGCCGGAGAGCATGACAGGGCAGATTGCCAAAAAGATAAGGAGACGCCTCCTAAGTGCGCCAATTGTGGTGGTGACCACCCGGCCAACTACCGGGGGTGTTCTGCCTACGCGGAATACACCCGGCGGGCTGTGGGGAATGCCCGCAAATCGGCTGCAAGGCAGGTGCCTCCTTCAACACAGAAGCCGACCCCGGCATCTGTAGCACCGGTAGCGACTCCCCCACCTCAGGAAGTTCAGCCTACCACAATTCCACCACCAGCAACCAAGGTGTCCGCACTACCCACCCCGACCAAAAGCTATGCCAAAGTCGTAGCCCCCAAGAAACCTACAGTCTCGAAACCCGCCAAAGCGGCAATCCCGGTCCCTAAAAAGACCAACCCGCCTCAAATTCAGGCAAAAGCAGCCCCTCAGATCCAAAAAGCACCTACCAAACCAGCAGAGGATAGGGCTCCGCCTGTGGACACCTCCTCCTACATCAAAAAGTCTGACCTCCTTGTATGGCTGCAGGGTATTCTAACGACCGTCACCCAAACTGACGATCTTAAAACAATCATGATTAACGTCATATCCTCCCTCATAAGCCTTCTAGTCCAACATGACTAGACAACTAAAGATTGTGGCATGGAATGCCCGCGGAGTAGCCGCCAGAAAGGCGGAGCTCCGGCACTTCCTAAGGTCCAACGACATCGACATTGCCCTTATATCTGAAACCTTTCTAACTGCCTCCAACAGTTTCAACATTCCATGCTACAACACCTACCGCACAGATCGCCCATTCACAATGAGCTACCGCCCGTCTGGAGGCACAGCGGTGTTGGTTCACAGAAGGATGGCTCACCAGGTTCTACCGAGTTTTCCCAACACCTGCATTGAGCACACCTGTGTTCAAGCGCACTACGAAGGCACAAACCTTCACATTATCTCAGCATACCTACAACCTGGGAGACAGCTACTCCGCTCCGACCTCGAAAACATATTCAGCACTGGCGACCCCATTATACTAATGGGCGATCTGAACTCCAAACACCCAATGTAGAACTCAAATGTCAGAAACGCTCACGGCAATGTCCTCCACAGATATCTGGCCAATAGGCCCAACCTAAAAGTACTGGGTCCAGCTGAACCCACCCACTACCCATTCAACCACAGGCATAGGCCTGATGTCCTGGACATTGCCGTACTACAAAACATCGCCATCAGACACGCCCTAGTCAACATCAACGACCTCAGCTCCGACCACAACCCCATTCTATTAACACTTGGCGACCCCATAGCAAGTCGCTTCCCCCCAGCCAAGGTGTTAACCAAGACTAACTGGAGACGCTTTAACGAGTGCCTTCTAAGAACATCACCGGACTATGGCAACCCGATTGACGTTGGCGGGGATGTCGATCGGGAGGCAGAAAACATACAGGCAGCCCTGTCACATGCAGCCGAGGTCAGCTCCTACACCACTACTCGTAGTGGTGACAAGACTGAACTTCCACCCCACATTCTAAGAGAGCTGGCGAAAAAATGCCGACTGCGCCGAACATGGCAATTCACCCGTGCACCCTCGGTCAAGAGGGAACTGAACGCTCAGACCCAGCTAGTAAAGTCCTTACTAGAAGCCCATGCTGTGGAGGAATGGTCAAACTTTCTGTCCACAGTGAACACAGAGAACGGTTCTCTGTGGAAACTAAATCGCCAGCTCTTAGCAACCAAAACGCCAAGAAATCCGCTTCATGGCCAGCGTGGCCTAGTTTACTCCCCAGAGGATAAGGCCGAAACGTTCGCTGATTCCCTAGAGGACCAGTTCACGCCCAACCCAAACATCTACGACGACGAACATGTAGAACATGTGGAGGACTATCTTGAACAATATCTAAATGGCCCACCTGGGCTACAGATCACCAGTGATCAGGTGGCGCAAACCATCCAACAACTAAACACCCGCAGGGCCCCTGGTTTGGATAACATATCCAACCACGCCCTCAAGATAGTCCCACTCCTTATGCTAATGTCTATCACAAATCTGTTCAATGGAATCATGCGAACACGACACTACCCCGCATCGTGGAAGGGAGCAAAAGTCGTCCTAATCCGCAAGCCCGGTAAGTCCGCTCTCTTCCCACAAAACTTCCGGCCTATATCCTTACTTCCAAATTTATCCAAAGTTTTCGAGAGGCTATTAAACGAGAGGCTACTCCAATATCTGGCTACCATCATCAGACCGGAGCAATTTGGTTTCCGCAGTGAACACTCCACCACCCTACAACTAACCAGTGTGGTTAACTCCCTGGCAGACGGCTTCAACTCAAAAAGTCACACCATCGCTGTATTCCTGGACATCAGCAAAGCATTCGACAGGGTATGGCATGACGGCCTCCTGTACAAACTATCTAAAACCGTTCCTCCATGCTATGTACACCTAATCAAATCGTACCTAGACAACAGGTGGTTCCAGGCGTCCGTCGAAGGTACTCTCTCAACGCGACGTCCGATTGAGGCCGGAGTGCCTCAAGGTTCAGTCTTGGGGCCGTTATTGTACCTTGTGTACACTAATGACGTCCCCCTATACCCATCTGTCCGACTGCGACTCTTCGCTGACGACTCCATGTTCCAGTATCGCACCAGAAATGTAAATTTCGGTGTCAGATACATGCAGAGGCAATTAGACCTGCTGCAACCGTGGCTTCGAAAGTGGAGAATCGCAGTGAACACGGACAAAACTGAAGCTGTTTGCTTCACCAGCAACAACGCTTATCCTGTCGCACAATTAATTCTAAACAACTCTCCCATAGCATGGAAGCCAGAAGTCAAATATCTAGGGGTGATGCTTGACAGGAAGCTCACCTTTCGCACCCACCTCCGGTATGCCATCGGAAGAGCTTCTGGCGCTCGCCAGAGGCTCTTCCCTGTCATGGTAGGAGCTGGGAACCCCGTTCCACTGCCCGTCAGGCTGATGATGTACAAAATGTACATCCGACCCATTCTAACATACGCAGCTCCCGCTTGGTACTCCCTCCTGAGCAACGACGCAAAGAGACGGCTGCACTCTTTTCAGAATGTCGTGCTCAGACAAATTACGCACTCACCGTGGTACGTCAAAAACGTAGTCATTGCCTCAGGACTAAAAGTCCCCACCCTTGAGGAATTCATCCTTGACCTAACGTCCTCCCTTAAGGATCGAGCAGAACGCTCCTCCCATCCGCATCTGTCGGCAATAGTCACAGATCCGGCACCGCTCGCGAGGCGCAGGAAACGACCTCTGTGCCTCGTCTATGAGCCACCATGAAGGTCGACCATTCTAAAAGCCACACATCATAAAAATTTCCAAGCCATCCAAAGTCTGTCCAAAGACAGTCAACAAATAAACAGCCAAATCACACCAGGCAATTAGCACTTATTCCAAAATTTAAATGTAAATAGACCGCACTAACACCTACGAAGCGTTTAGTCAAAAAGAGTCAAAGGTCACTATAAGGTCAAAAACACAATTAATCTGCTGTAGGTATGTTTATAGAAACAGCAACCACGAGAACCCCAAGAGAGTTCTGCCGAAGTTCCAAGGTTCACTTCACAACAGGCGAGCCAACCTTAACAGTAACCTGGTGGTTGCTTCTCTCAGAGCAATCTGAGTGAAGTAACGGTAGTTTTTAAGTCGACCTTAGGGCCACCTAATGCCGACAAGGAACGGAGCCGCTGGAGCTCCGGTCGCCGCGGCGGGCGGTGCTGGGGACGGCCCTTTTCAGGGCCGAGCCTCTCCTATAGAGGGGATCGGCACTGACGAGTGCACGAAAGTACACTCCCAACAGAGGTCGAAAGCGACCTAACAGTTGCGGGACTAGACGTCCTTAAGGTGTCCCAAATGAGGGGGCACTTTACGAAGGCGCCTCTCCCAATGTACCTGGCGGAGCTTAGGTCACAAGAGGACCTAAGCAAAGCTATGGATTTAAAATCAGTATGTTACAGCAAAGTAAGAGTAGAGGCATATAGGGCACCCACCGGCCCGGTACAGTGCTTCAGATGCCAGAGGATTGGCCACACAACAAGCTGTTGTAGGGCAGATCCTCGGTGCGTCAAGTGCGGAGACACTCACAGCTCGAGGGACTGTACCAAGGGTCGAGATGATTTCAAGTGCGTCCTCTATGGATTGAACCACACCGCGAACTATCGCGGTTGCAACATTATTAAGCAGGCATCCAAGAACAAGGCCCAGGCTAGGAAGAAGGCTGAAAGGGAAAGTAATCCCACAAGCCTCGCCAAAACACGAAACACGCCTGCGATCACACACAGACTTACAACACCTACCCTCTCCTACGCACAGGCATCAAAACCGGCCCCCTCAGCGAGGCCGGCCCCACTGCCAATCCCATCCACCCAAAAACCGGCTGTTCCTCCAAAGCCTGTCCTTATACCACCAACACCCTCACCGACCCCGGGCCCAGTTCCTGCAGCCGCAATTGAGCAGCCCGTACTACCTCCTGTTCCGCGGGCGAGAGCTCTCCCGCCCAAGAACCTGAGGGAGAGGCGAGCAAAGCCATCGGTGGCACCAGCTAAGCCCGAGCTAACACCAGCTCGTCCAGCGCCAACTCCAGCTCGTCCTGAGCCAACGCCCGCCCAGACCTCATCCAGACCTCTCCGTCAGACTGGGCAAAGACGTCCTTCGAACATTTTCTCAAGGTTCTCAATCCGTCACTGACCTGGGAAGCCTTCACGGGCGGACTGGGTGCATTCCTAGTACGGATCCTGACTGCACCTCCCAACACCTTCTCAGAGTTCCTGACCACCTTCATCACATACGACTCCTCCATCAATCATGGTTAGGTTGCCAGTCATGTTCTGGAATGCCAACGGCGTTAAAAATAAAAAATTAGAGTCGCTGCACTATATGCAGCGAAATAATTTCAAAGTAGCACTAATCACAGAGATACACTTAAATCCCCAAGATTCCCGCAGGGGGGTGCGGACTAGCCGCACCTACGAGGGATTTGGCGTCCTTCGCGGTACCCTAGCCTAAAACTACAGCACTCACAAAAACATACACACACACATACACACACCAACACAATCTATACACATTTCAAAACTTACATCTTCGCTTAGGGAATTTTGACTGGTCAGAACCGTTGCGCGTTGGGAGTGCTGAAAAGTCCAGAGCGTGACAAACTCTGGTCTGGGACGCTGATGTGAGCTTGCTCTGCCGAAGACGTAAGCGCGGTTTCTGGTCTACCAGCCGCTTCGGTCCTTGGTCAGGGAGTGTCCGCGGTGCACGGGTGTCGGAGCCCGTGCACAGTATTACGAGTCCTCGACTGATGCCCATCCAGTCGAGCTAAGGAGAAAAGCTATAGGCCTCAGAGTTCTGAGGGTTGGAAATGATCTTAATGTGATCCAAGGGTGTACCCGTTCCTATAGTCTCGCCCGTAACGCTTGACACGATGGCTGGCAAAAAATATTTATGGATTCCAAAACCACGTCAAATATGACTAGTTTAAAAAGAACACGCCAGGATTCTCCTGACGATATAATTACTAAAGATTTGAGTAAAAAGTTGATGGTGGCAACGTCACAGACATTGCCATCAGCAAAGTACTTAGTTGTATCTAGTGCCGAAGAAGGGAAAGATCTTTCCAAAGTTTCTCCTTTCCTGATCAACAAGGCTATTACTGCCTGTGCTGGAGGTCCAGTAGCCTCTATTAAGAAACTCAGAAACGGAACACTGTTAGTTGCGACTTCCACCGAGAGACAAACATGTGCTCTATCTAAAATGACCTCTTTCTTTGATCAGGTCAAGGTATCTGTGGCTCCCCATAGATCCTTGAATTATTCAAAGGGGGTTATCACATGTAGGGATTTAATGTACCTTCCGGTTGATGAAATTAAATCCGAACTCTCGTCTCAGTCAGTTACGGACGTTGTCAATATAATGAAAATGGACAAAGGAGAAAAAGTAGCAACAGCTTCTTTTATCGTCACTTTTGGAAAGCCGGAAATACCCGAATACTTACATGCAGGTTACCAAAGGCTCTCAGTGAGACCATACGTGGCTAACCCTAGGCGCTGCTTCAAGTGCCAGCGATTTGGGCATATCAGCTCTACCTGTTCGAAGCAGAACGTATGCGGTATATGTAGCGTTGAAGGCCATGATGATAAGGAATGTGTCAATTCTCCGAAATGCGCCAACTGTGGTGGTGACCACCCAGCGCGATCCTACAACTGCCCTACTTTTAAGGAAGAGAAAGCTATCCTAGGCATCATGGCGAAAGACAAGCTGTCGTTTCCAGAGGCCAAAAAACTCTATAGATCTACTCAGCCGAAGGCAGACAGTAAGACTTATGCCGCTACTCTGACCGCTTCCAAATCGTCCTGTAACAACTGTGCCGAGCTGTCGAAAAAAATTGAAGTTCTAACTGAACAAGTTTCTCGCCTTTTGTCCATAGTCACGAATGGTCCGTCCTTGAATTTGGTACAACCTGCAGCAACGGATAATGTTTTACCTCGTGTACCTGTCCCTTCCACTGGGGGGATTGGAACACGAAATAAATCACTAAGCGAGCCTTGTGTTTCTGTGCAGAAGATATTATCAACGGGTAATAAACCTTCTGTGCAGAAGACGGAAAAATCCAAACCACGTAGAACAGTGTTACGACAGACCACATCGCCACCGTCATTACCGGGCATTAAGAAAAATGCTAACAAAGGAGGGAATGTGAAAACTACCCCTCCTAAACCCAAAACTTCCTCAGATTCCATCCCTGAACGGGTGGATATGGAATCTGAGAAATGTAAGCCTGAGACGTCTAAAAACGTCCCAGGCAAGAAAGGAGAGAGCACCAATGGGTGTCAGATCAATCCATTGCTGAGTTAATAAATGTCTGCAATTAACAAGTCAGTGATACAATGGAACGTCAACGGTGTTAGGAGTCACATAGAAGAACTTAAAGTACTCGTGCGAGATGTGTACCCAATGTTTGTATGTCTACAGGAGACACATCTCCACGAATCGCATAATTTCCATTTAAGGGAGTATTCAGTTTTTAGATCGGACTTCGTTACAGAAGAACGAGCTAGAGGTGGCGTAGCCATCCTAGCCCGTGACTGTATCGATGCTGTTTCTCTAAACTTAATAACTCCTTTACAAGCAGTAGCCGTTCAAAGCTGTCCCGTATAAAATCACTGTGTGTTGTGTCTACTTGCCACCACAAGAAAACCTGCATCACAGTGATTTAGTGAATTTAATAAGCCAGTTACCAACTCCGTTCTTATTGGTAGGGGATTTTAATGCCCACCATTCGTCTTGGGGATCTCCGACTAGGAACTCTCGAGGTGACCTTGTTGAGAGTGTGAGAACGGAACTAGACCTATGTCTGCTAAATGACGGTTCCCCTACTCATTTGGCAGCATCTACTGGTGGATGGACAGCTGTTGACCTATCGATTTGCAGCCCTCAATTAGCTACTAGATGCACGTGGTCGGTACTCAATGATTTGTATGGAAGCGACCATGTGCCTATTAAGATCAGTTTATGTGACTCCCAACCCTGTTATGCTCGAAATTCCAGTTGGATTTTACGAAAAGCCAACTGGGACTCCTACTCGAATTACCTTGTATCACTTGACATGGATTATCTGACACCCATTGATGAATATATAGAAAATTTTACAAAAGCAATTTTAAATGCCGCTGAAAAGACCATTCCGAAATCGTCTACGAATCCACGCCGACCGCCTGTGCCGTGGTGGAACGATGAATGCACAGAAATCCTCCGTTTACGACGAAGAGCTCTTAGGAGATTTAAACGACACCCAACGAATGGAAACCTTCAGGAATATAAAATACTCCGTGCGAAAGCACGGAGGATATTTAGGCTGAGTAGAAAGAACTCTTGGGAACAGTACATTAGCACAATTAGACGAATAACTCCGTCTTCCACAGTGTGGAGGAAACTAAGATCAGTTTGTGGTACTTTCACTCCGTTGCCAGCCATTGCGCTGAAGCAACCGGATGGAAGAATAATCTCAAACCGTGATGATATTGCTAATGTACTTGGTAAATCATTTTCTAACTTTTCTGCTACTACAGCCTACAATAGATTATTCCAGATTTACAAAATGAAGGAAGAAGCAATACCGTTTACTGTTGGGTCGTCTGGGGACTCTCCTTTAAACACTCCTTTCTCTATAGGGGAATTGGAGTCAGCTCTTGCGTCAACGAAGGATTCTGCACCAGGTCCTGATTCCATTGTGTACTCCATGCTAAAACATCTACCATCATCGGCGAAACTTGTCCTCCTTCGAGTATACAATCGTTTATTCGAGGAGCGCTCTTTCCCTGATGCATGGTTAGAATCGACTGTAATTCCTCTTTTGAAGCCAGGTAAAGACAAAACCAATCCCAGTAGTTATAGACCTATATCCCTTACAAGCGTCTTATGCAAACTACTGGAGAAGATGGTCAACCGCCGTCTTGTCTGGTACCTAGAAACCAATGACCTTATTTGCAACGAACAGTGTGGTTTCAGGCAAGGACGATCATCCGTTGACCAATTGGTTTTGTTAGAATCCGCTATTCAAGATGCCTTTCTCTTGCGTCAAACACTCGTTGCTGTTTTCTTCGACCTTGAGAAGGCATACGATATGGCATGGAAAAGAGGAATTCTGAACACTTTAAAATCATGGGGTATACAAGGGAATATCCTAGCATTCATCGCTAACTTTCTTTCTAATAGATCTTTCCGCGTTCGACTTGGAGGCACGTATTCAAACAGCTATACACAGGAGAATGGTGTACCGCAGGGCAGCGTGCTGAGCGTCACGCTATTTGCCGTTGCAATAAATAGTATCATCAGCAATATACGATCTCCGGTACACTGTTCCCTTTTTGTGGATGACTTTTGTATATATGTGCCTGCTCGTAGTATGGCAACTGCGGAAAGATCTTTGCAGTTAGCAATAAGTAGATTAGAGGAATGGTCACGAACTACAGGTTTTAAATTCTCTGCTTCGAAGACCCAGTGTGTAGCATTTAGTCGTCGTAGGCAACACCAGGAGCCGATCCTTTATCTTGACGGGGTTCAGCTTCAAACCACGGATAGTGTTCGATTTTTGGGTCTTTTATTTGATAAAAGACTCTCATGGGGTCCACATGTTCGTGATTTAAAGTTGAGATGCAGCAAGAAATTGGATATGCTAAGAGTCCTTAGTGGAACGAATTGGGGAGCAGACAGAACTAGTATGCTTCGATTTTATCGCGCAGTCGTTAGATCGCGCATAGATTATGGTTGTCAAGTCTACTCATCTGCACGACCTACAGTTCTGAAAACTCTTGATACCATCCACCACTCTGGACTTAGACTGGCTACTGGTGCATTTAGAACTAGCCCAATCCCTAGTCTTCTTGTCGAAGCTGGGGAACCTGCCCTTTCTAGACGACGTCAGATGCTACAAATATCTTACGTTTCTGTTCTTCGAAGCAAACCCAACCACCCGGCATTTGAAATAGTCTTTAATAATAAGTTAAATCAAGTATACAATGCACGTCAACGTTCGACCGCTCCATTTGGCATACGAACTTTAAGAATATTGGATGACCTTGAGTTGCAACTTCCAACTATGTTTGAACGACAAATGTGCTATCTACCTCCATGGATAATAAAAACGCCGCATTTCAATTTCTCATTGTCCAGTTATATAAAACACGATACTCCTGTTGTGGTCTACCACCAGGAATTTTCATCCATTTATAAATCTCACCAACACAGTGAAATTATTTTCACTGATGGATCTAAACTGGACAATGGCGTTGGGTGTGCGTTTTATGCATCTGGTTGTACCTACACGTACGGATTGCCCTCAGCTTGCAGTGTTTTCACGGCAGAACTATTTGCTATTTTTAAAGCTTTGACCGTCATTCAATCTCGATCTTCTCATTATCTTTTGTGTTCGGATTCCAAAAGTGCTCTTCAGGCTCTTCAGGATGTTTTCTCTAACAACCCTTTAGTTGGGGACATTTTGTGTGCTGTACACAGGCTTCAATTGAGGGGTGTGGGGGTAACTTTCTGTTGGGTTCCTGGACATTGCGGAATACTTGGAAACACAAAAGCGGATGAAGCGGCGAAGAAAGCTACAAGTTTGGTGGCTCTTACTCAACTGGTTATGGCATCTGATTATGTGTGTTTCGCGAAACATTTATTGCTCGCTGCTTGGAATGACGAGTGGCATACCGTGATTCACAATAAGCTGAGGGAAATTAAAGATACCGTCCGTCCATGGAGGTCTTCAATTCGTTCAAAACGTAGGGAGGAAGTGGTGGTTACACGCCTTCGCGTTGGCCACTCTTTTGCAACTCATGGATATTTGATGAGGCGTGAAGATCCACCAATATGCCAATATTGCGGTGATATCTTCACAATAAAACATATTTTGGTAGATTGTGTTAGTGTAGGCAATGTTCGTGCCCTTTTAATTTAAAAGGGAGTTTGAAGGTGGTGCTAAGGGACGATGCCTCGGCCATTGACCGAGTCATCGCTTTCTTGCACCACTTGAAAATATTTTTTAAAATTTAATACATAAATATATATATTTTTTTAATTTTATTTATACATATAATTCTCTGTGTTTCTTTTACTTATTTTAATTAAATTTATTTTCTGTTATTGTTATTGAGATTTATTTATTGCTAAATTGTTACCTATTATTGTTTTACATATTATTTATTTACTGTTATATTGTTGTTTGTTGTTATTTTGTTATTTAGTTTTTAAGAATTTTCTCATTGTTATATTGTTGTTTTTTGTTTTTTATTGTTGGGGTTTTTTGTTTTGAAATTTTTTGTTGTATTTATTTATTTGTTTATTTATTAACTTATTTGATTTAATTGAAAACATTGCGTTCCGTGTTAGATTTTGTTTGGCGATGATAACCACAATTGGTTTTTCGCCAGGGGGGAAAAAAAAAAAAAAAAACCCCAAGATAAGCTCACTATGCCCAACTTTAAAGTTTACCGCACAGATAGAACACATGCCAGCCGCGGCGGTACGGCCATAATAATTAACAAACAAATAAAGCATCATGAATTTCTTTTGCCCGCCCTTACACGCGTTGAAGCGACAGCTATCAAGCTCGAGCTCAACGGAAACCTGACAACACTGATTGCAGCGTACCACCCCCCGGGTAAACAAGACTACACTCGCGACATAGATGTCCTCCTTCAGTCCTCAAATAGGGTAATCATCGCCGGGGATCTTAACTCTAAACACACTAGCTGGGGCTGCAGAGTTTCCAACACTGGTGGCCAGCATCTACACCGATACATACAATCAGCCATAGCTATACTGCTGGCCTCCACAGAACCAACACATTACAGCACTAGACACTCTGAAGACATCCTGGACGTGGCAATTGCGAAGGGGCTACTCCTCTAGCCTGAGCTTCGCGTGGATAGGGATCTGAACTCGGATCACTATCCTGTGATAATGACGGCACCAGGGAGCCCTCTTAGTAAGGAATCACGCAGGGTATTGAACTACTGACTGACGGACTGGGATTTATTCCGGTTACAGCTGGATATTTTACTGCCCGCTTGCCTCGATGTCAACACCCCACACGACATAGACACAGCCGTCGGTAGCCTTACGGCAGCGATTAGGGCCGCAATAGACATTGCGGTACCAGTTAAATGTCAGCCCCGACACCACGTATACATTCCAAGGCACATACTAGCGCCCATCACCCGGAGAAACAGGCTCAGGCGGGCATTGCAACTAGGAGTAAATCGATGCGTACCGCACACAACACTAAACCGCCTAAAAAGGCAAATTAGGAAAGAACTAATGCAATTTAGAGTCGATGGCTTACAAGCACACCTGACGACACTGAACACATCAGACACTCCGGTCTGGCCACTGGTCAAACACTTCACTCGAGAGCCAGTGCGCTATCCCCCTCTTATTGGCCCTAACGGACAGGTAAGCGACCCGGCGGACAAGGTGAATCCAGCGTGAAACCCTGGAAGCTACGTTCCAACCGAACGATCATCCAGCTGATGCGGCACTCACTACCCAAATAGACTTAGAGACAACACAGTTTGCCTACTCACCAACATTCCAACCAAACACTGAAACCACGGCCATGGAAACAGTGTGGGCATCCTCACAAACAAGCACAAAAAAGCCTCCTGGACCAGACACCATAACAAACACAACTCTTAAAAACCTCACGGAGAAAGCAATAACGTACCTAACGAACATTTACAATGCTATCCTCCGAACACAACATTTCCCGGAAGCTTGGAAGGAGGCCAAAATATTGGTTTTCCCCAAACCGGGAAAAGACAAAAACAAAGGTGACTCGTACAGGCCTATCAGCTTGTTGAATACGATGGGCAAAGTATTTGAAAAAATACTGCTCCAGAGGATCAACAAGCACCTTCATACACACAACATACTGCGGCCGGAGCAATTCGGGTTCAGGACCAAACACTCGGCCACGCATCAGCTGATGAGAGTAGTTGAACACGCGACCAGGGGGTTCAACGAAAACCGCTCAAACGGGATCGTATTCCTGGACATCGAGAAAGCCTTTGACAGGGTGTGGCACAACGGCCTTGTTCATAAACTACAAACCTATGGCTTCCCAGACGGGTTGATACATCTGATTAGGTCATACTTGTCCCATCGCAAATTTAGGGTTGATGTAGATCAATCACAATCAACACTGAGAACTATACGGGCGGGAGTCCCACAGGGCTCAATCATTGGTCCCGTACTGTTCAACGTCTACATCAACGACATACCAACAACACCAAACACTCAGGTGGCTATATTTGCAGATGACACCGCGTTATCCGCTCAGTACTGGAAACCCCTGACCCCTATGATACATTCAAGACTCCAGGAACACCTCACAACACTCGAAACATGGCTGAGACACTGGAGGGTAAAAGTCAATGTGGCCAAGTGCCAGGCGCTCTTGCTCTCCAAACGGACCAAACACAAACTTGAAACTCCACTAACATTATTAGGCGAAAACATTCACTGGGGGACCCAGGCTAAGTACCTCGGTGTCATTCTGGACCGGGCCCTGACCTGGGGACCTCACATAGACCACACATTAAAAAAAGCAACAATCAGACTGAAACAACTGTACCCTATGCTTAATCGTACAAGCCCGCTTTCATTACGGGCGGCCACCACAATTTACGTGACCATGTTGCGAAGCATTATCACTTACGCCTCACCCGTCTGGGGCCACGCAGGCAATACACGCACACGCAGACTCCAGCTATTCCAGAACAAAGTTTTGAGAATAATCACGAAGGCACCTAGATATACAAGGTTAGCTATACTACACACAGACTTGAAAGTGCCTTTCTTACAACAACACATCCGACACTTAGCACTTAGGTTCTACAAACAGGCTCACGCACACACTACATCAACACTAATCTCCTCACTGGGTAGATACGACCCCACACACGATAGGCATAGACGGCCGCTGTCCATTCTGTGCGTTCGGGATGCTACATAAACACTACACACAGTGCATGAACTAACAGACCTGCTTTGTTTCAGATGAAGCGGGGGCACATCCAAAGGGACGCAAAAACGCCCCAACGGACGCACTAATTTGAATTGCATGCACATTTCAGTTTCGAGTAGGCTGCAGAAGAAGAAGTGCACGCAAACTCCCACACCATAGCCACACTAACAAGGTATATGTAAGGTATTACCTATCCCTAACCTATAGAATAAGGCAACCTAGCCCCCAAGGTTCCTGCATGATCTATCGCGGGATTCTTCCTGTCAGGGTTATTTCTTGGCAGGTTTTTTCATCCCGCCCTTACGCGACACTTAACGTTCTGTTTCATTTCACTATCTCCTGATTTTCCATGGAAAGAGCTCATCAGCTTGGCACATGGACAGTCTTCCTGAATCCTTAACGCGCGTTAGGGATACTAACCGCATGCGCATGTGAGACGGAGGCAGCTCGCTAGAGGTTGGCTGCCACGAGGGCTGAGCGGGCTTTGGGGGCTCAGACCCGGGGGGAGGGGGAAAACTTCACTTCACAGACGACTTCCAGATCTCCGCAGAATGGTTTCTTTCCAGCTGTTGGCCACTTCTAAAGTATTGTGCTTGGAATAAACATTTGAATTAGAAAAAGTCTATCTCCGGCCGGGACAGCTTTATTCGAAAAACTTCAAATGTTTATACAAGTGCAACCTTTGAAGCGGTAACTTTAGCTGCCTAAGAGACTTCAACACGCCATGAGAAGAACGGAACCAATGGCAAGGCAACTACCCGAGGAGGAGCCCTTGAAGTCCGCAATGGGAAGAATGGAACCAATGGCATATGAGCGAGCTTCGAGACCAAGGCAGACAAGGCCGACGGAGTCCTGGAGAGCATTGATTGTTTCGCTAGAAGTAAGTGAGTCTCAACATATCTTTTAACTAACTTCTGAAAACTCTCTTGCGGTTTAGTTACCAACGTTCTATATATTGGGAAAAGTGTTGAAAACTCTCTTTTTTGAGAAGTTCTATACATACTTTTCCCGGTTGAAAACTTGGCTTTACCACCTGGGACGTTCTATACGGAGATAGTTACTTGAGTTGAGATACGTTCTCTTATTTTAAAGCGTAACAATTGTAGCAGATGATAAAGAAGAAAATGTCATTAAAGAACTAACATTCAAAGTTCTTTAAGCATATATCCACTTCAATAAAAAGTTTCATTTTGTATTACTTTAATCTTGTCCCATCCTTTCTTGGTAAGGTAAGAAATACTGTTCTTTTCAAAGCAGTATTTCATTTTGCTCTTTTTAGAGATATCACATGTTTAAAGATAAAGAGGAGGTCATTCACCCGAATGAAGCGAAACCTTATTCCGTATTTATATTTGACGACGTTTCTTGTGAAAAACAGGGCAAAATTAGCACCTACTTCTGTATGGGTCGTCATAATTTGGTTGACTCTATATATATATATATAACACAGACATATAGTAAATTTCCAAAACAATTAATTAGGGATAATGCAAACCTGTTAATTTTATTCAAACAGGATGAAAAAAATTTGAGACATGTATATACTGATCATGCTAACACTGACATGCCTTTTGAGACTTTTAAAGAACTCTGCAGCAAGGCGTGGGTAAATAGACACGGGTTTTCAGTAATAGATAAAGAGAGGGGAATCAATAATGGACGTTACAGAATCGGTTTAGATGAATTTATTTTATTACGTCAATAATACAGACAGCAATTTCCTTATTTGTAAATTGATCGTATTATTAAAAACATCTTATTAATATTATGGTGGAAAATGGGAAATTGATTACCGATTTAAAAAAACTAACTGATTCCATAAGGAAAAATAACCAAGCGTTGAAGTTAGGTATTATTGAACGAGATAATTTATCGGAAACTACGTCGGAGCCTATACAACAGACTATAAACAAAATTTCTATTACTCAAAAACCAGAAATGCAATTGATGAAAATAATGAGACAAATAGCATTGTTGAAGACGCACAAGGTAATAACGATGACTTATCTGAAGACTGTCATTTAATACAAGATGATGAACGAAAAAAGAAATATAATAGAGCTATGGGAGAGAACGTCCGTAACAATGCAGTTCTTGACAGAAAATATGAAACAAAATTAGTTTTTTTTCCAGGCGAAAAACCTATCAAGGTTATTATCGCCTAACTAAAGTTTTATTATAAATAACTATTTCAATTTTTTTTTCCAGGGGAAAAACCTATCAAGGTTATCATCGCCTAACTAAAGGTTTTATTTTAAATAACTATTTCAAAATAAAACTAACCAACTAAACAAAATAAAATAAAATAAATGTTTAATACTAATTGTAACTAAACGAAAGAAACTAAAATTATATATAATTTAAATATTATTAAATAGATTCAGGTGGCGTAAGAAAGCGATGACACGGTCGATAGCCGTGACATCGTCCCTTAAAACCACCTTTAAACCACCTCGAAGATCGTAACGTATATACAAATCGTTTAACTCATCACACTCAAACAGGATATGCTTGATTGTAATATTGCTTCTACAAAACGGACATAGTGGTGGATCCTCATGTCGCATCAACCATCCATGCGGTAACAAAGAGTGGCCGATGCGAAGTCGAGTTATCACCACTTCCTCCCTACGATTCGAACGAACAGATGTCCTCCATGGTCGGACGGTATTTTTGATGTCCCTCAGCTTGTTTCTATGTACATTTTGCCATTCTTCATTCCACAGAGAATAGTATAGTTTTAACATTGCATACAAAATCTGATGCCATTACACGTTGTATCGATGGTACCATACTTGTAGCTAATTTTGCTCCTTCATCTGCTTTAGTGTTTCCAAATATTCCGCAGTGACCAGGCACCCAGAGAAATGACACATCGATACCCCGTAATTGGAGCCTGTGTATTGAGCACAAGATGTCTCCAACTAATGGGTTCTTAGTGTAAATTTCCTGAATAGCTTGGAGAGCACTTTTGGAATCCTAACATACAAGATATTTAGATGTTGCAGACGGAATTGATCTTAAAGCTTGGAAAATTGCATAAAGTTCTGCTGTAAAAACGCTACAGGCTGAAGGCAATCCATAAGTGAAGGTTTGTCCTTCCATATAAAATGCACAACCTCTCCCATTGTCCAGTTTTGAACCGTCTGTGAATATACTCACAGTATGTGGGT
Organism: Prosapia bicincta; assembly: GCA_036971475.1. Taxonomy (NCBI): domain Eukaryota; kingdom Metazoa; phylum Arthropoda; class Insecta; order Hemiptera; family Cercopidae; genus Prosapia; species Prosapia bicincta. The sequence continues at coordinate 3,152,558 of JBAIZL010000001.1, read as the reverse complement.
GAGTTAGTTGGATCTGCAAAAACTCCTGACGATAAATAACGTCAGGAGTATTGTGTTTTAGGTACCTAGACAATGAGAAGTCAAATTTTGGCATTCGTATTACCCATGGAGGGATGTAGCATGCTGATCGTTCGAATATAGGTGGGAGTTCTACATTTAGATTGCTAAAAATACGCAACGTTCTTATTTCGAAGGGAGCAGTTGAACGTTGCCGCTCATTGTAACGATCCTCGAGGTGGTTATCAAAAACTGCTTTGAATGCCGGATGTTTAGGTTTGCTTCGAAGACCAGTGAAATATGAAATTTGTAACTTTTGACGTCGCACTGAGAGAGATGGTTCTCCAGTTTCAACTAGAAGGCTGGAGATTGGGCTTGATCTAAAAGCACCAGTAGAAAGTCAAAGACCAGCGTGATGAATTGAATCAAGGAGTTTCAAAACCGTAGGTCGAGCAGATGAATAGGCTATACAGCCGTAATCTATGCGCGATCTTATAACGGCGCGATAGAAACGGAGAATAAAGGTTCTGTCTGCTCCCCAATTTGTACCACTTAGAACTCTCAACATATCCAATATCTTGCTGCACCGGGTCCTCAAATCACGCACATGCGGACTCCATGAAAGTCTTTTATCTAATAAAAGACCCAAAAATCTCACATTATCCGCGGTCTGAAGCCGCGTACCATCAAGATAAAGGTTCCTGGTGTTGCCTGCGACGACTAAATGCTATACACTGGGTCTTCGAAGCCGAAAACTTGAAGCCCGTAGATTTGGTCCATTCTTGCAATTTGTTAATGACTAATTGTAAGGACCTTTCTGCTGCTGCCATACTTCTAGCAGCCACATATATGCAAAAATCGTCTACAAACAGCAAACAGTGGACCGTTGACTGTACGTTTGAAGTGACGCTGTTAATGGCAACAGCAAACAGCGTCACACTCAAAACGCCACCCTGTGGTACACCATTCTCTAGTTCGCAACGATCAGAATATATGCCTCCTAGACGTACACGGAAAGTCCTGTTATTCAAATAATTTTGTATAAAAGCAAGAATGTTACCTTGTATACCCCATGATTTCTTCTACGTTCAAAAATTCCTCTTCTCCATGCCATGTCATATGCCTTCTCAAGGTCAAAGGAAACAGCTACAAGTGTTTGTCGTAAGATGAAGGCATTCTGTATAGCTGACTCCAACAAAACCAATTGGTCAACTGATGAACGTCCTTGTCTGGAACCACACTGGACGTTAGTAAGAAGTTTGTTTGTTTCTAGATACCAACAAGACGACGGTTGACCATCTTCTCCAGTAGTTTACATAAGCAGCTGGTAAGAGAGATGGGTCTGTAACTACTGGGATTAGTTTTGTCCTTTCCTTGTTTTAGAAGAGGAATTATAGTCGCTTCTAACCATGCATCGGGAAAACCGTGCTCCTCGAATATACGGTTGTATATCCGAAGAAGAAATATTTTTGCCGAAGGTGGTAGATTTTTAATCATGGAGTATACAATATCATCCGGGCCTGGAGCTGAATCCTTCGTTGACGAGAGAGCTCACTCTAGTTCGTCGATAGAGAAATGGATATTCAAACAAGAATCTAAAAAACAATACAACGGTGAAAGGTAAGGCTTCCTGTTTATGTTTGAACACCTGGAAAGCGTCCTTGTATGCAGAAGATGAAGAATGTTTTGAAAACGATAACGCTAGCACATTGGCAATATCCTCACAGTCCGTGGTCATGCCTCCATCCGGATGCCTTAATGAAATTAATGGCATCGGAACGGAAATGCCAGACTGATCGTAATTTCTTCCATACTGTGGATGGAGCTGTAGTTCTTGTAATTGAATCAATGTACTGTGACCATGATTCTCGTTTACTTGGTCTAAATATTCTCCGTGCGTTCGCACGGACGATTTTATATTTTTCCAGGTTTTCACTCGTTGGATGTCTCGAACTAGTTCAGAGCTCTCCTCCGTTGACGAAGGATCACAGTGCGGATTCATCATTCTACCACGGAACAGGTGGTTGTCGTGGTTATGATGAGGTTTTCGGAATTGCCTTTCCGGCGGCATTCAAAACGGGTTTTGTAAACCACCTTAAAACCACCTTTAAAGTTCCTCGAAGATCGTAACGGAAATACAAATCGGTCAACTCATCACAATCAAGGAGAATGTGCTTGACTGTTAAGGTACCTCCACAAAATGGGCATAGTGGTGGATCCTCATGTCACATCAACCAACCATGTGTTAACAAAGAGAGACGAATGAGAAGACGATTAACCACCACTTACTCACTACGATCCGAACGAACAGATGACCACTATGATTGGACGGTAGTAGATGTCAAAACCAGACTTTCGCCCCAAAGGGTAAAGGTGGTTTTTGAAAAAAAACGTTACTTTCCATTAAAAACCGTTACGGGAGGTAATTGGGGTTGGTTTCTAAAATTATTTGAGCGTAACGTGAATGTAGTGGTGACGGAGAAGGTATTAAATGGGCGCGCTTGTGCGTTTGTGTATATGCGCGTACATGTGTGAGTGTGTGTGTGTGCGTGCTCACGATTGTGTGACGTAATTAAAAACATGTTTAGACATGTTGGGGACAATGTAAAAACCGTTGATTACCGAGAACGTCATAAAGAATAACGTCATTTTGACATGTGTTTTTGTAAAGGAACGTGTGTATTATATCCCGTACCCAGTTCGTTTCTGACCTATATTTTACTATAACGTCCGTGTGCGCGTGTGTACGGTTGAAGTATTTTTTAAAACCGTTGAAATCCGTTACGAGGTGATGGGTATATTTTCGCGATAAATGTGTCAGTCGCAAAGACTGAACGGTCTCTTTATCTGTTTCTTCTCCAGATCTCGACTGGTTACAAAATGTAAAAGCATGTTAATTTATTAAGAAAGGTTCCGCGCCCGTGAGCTTGTGTGTGTGTGTACATATCATTGTGCTAGCGCTTGTTTCTCCAACTCTGTGTTTGTTGTAACAGGTATTTGGCCTGAATAAATTGTTTTTAAAAACCTACCTCTGTTTCGAGTTATTAAACTGCCGTAGTTATAAACATGTTCGGACCATTGAAAAGCGTTTTTAAAACTTTACCTGCGCGCTTGTGCGTTTGTGTGTAGGTGCGCGTGATCACGATTGTGTGACGTAATTAAACACATGTTCGGACATGTTGGGGCAATGTAAAAACCGTTGATTACCGAGAACGTCATAGAGAATGACGTCATTTTGATATGTGTTTTGGTAAAGGAACGTGTGTATTATATCCCGTACCCAGTTCGTTGCTGACCTATATTTTACTATATCGTCCATGTGCGCGTGTGTACGGTTGAAATATTTTTTAAACCCGTTAAAATCCGTTACGAGGTGATGGGTTGATTTTCACCGATCGTGTAATTTGTTAGCGATAAATCTGATAGTCTTTTCCTGGACTGTCTCTTATGTGTTTGTTCTCCAAATCTTGACTGGTAACAAAATGTAAAAACATGGTAATTTATTAAGATAGGCTCCGCACCTTGAATATATAATTAATGTTCACCCCAAACACAGTTAACTTTAAAGAGTAGCGTATATAAACTGCAATAGCTATCAAAAAAGTAACATTTGCCCTTCAGATTGACTAGCGATGGACATTGTACAAGTGGGAAAAGGCAAGGCATTCGTTGACAGTTTCAGAGAGAATGCTTTAGTTACTAGGAAGACCTCATTGGCTGCAGAATGTAAAATCTGTCTATCAGAAGAAGTTCAAGTGGTTTATTTACCCTGCAGACACGTTATTGCTCGTTTGATATGCGGATTAGCCTGCAAAACTTGCGGTATTTGTAGAGACTGTTGACTCTGTTATGAGAATTTATCTTTCCTAACATTTGTAATAATTTTTTGTTTAACAACAATATTTCTTTTCAATAGTATAATTATTGTAACTTATTATTTAAAAAATATATATTATGTCTTGTAGAAAAACTGTAATTTTTTGTTTGCTTTGACCAAACCTAAGTCATTTTACACCTTTGTTCAACTAAAAATCCTCTTTTTTATTAATATTCAAACAATACACACACACACACACACACACACACACACACACACACACACACACACACACACACAAGTGTTGGGGATACCGGCTTGGCAGCCAGATGTTGCGGCCAGCTGCGAGTTGGGAAACAGTATATAACATGTGGCGACTTCTTATCCTGTAGCAATAAAATCATGAGCGTCGGTAAGGCAACAATTGAACAACAGCTTGAAATTTCCGACGTCGTGTCGTTGCTGCGTGTTGGGGTAGCATACGACATGTGAAAGGAAGACTATAAAAAAGTGGAAATTTTTTCTTCCGGTGTTGAAAAGTCTAAACGAAAACTCACCGCTAGGGAAAGAGCCATTGTAGAGAATTGCAAGAGCCTTCCTTGTCAGGAGGTTAATAGACCTCCTTCGCTCTCCCAAAAAGCCGGTACTATTGTTGACTTACTACCGACAACCAAAGTGAGCGTGATGGGTCTGCATAGACCCTAGAGAAAACAGCCCTATAGTGTAAAACAGTCTTATACTATAGGGCTGTTTTCTCTACATTAAAATTTCATCTTAGCTATAGTGAATACCGTAAATGCGGGCTACTTTGGCCCTGGGGTCCTTCTTTGGCCCAAACGGAGAAAAAAATACGTTCTCTATTTACCTTCAGGAAGCAGCTTTTAAAATAGTTTCCACAGTTTCCGCTAGAAGGCAGCACCAAGCAAACAGTTATCATAACAAGCAGTTTGTGGGTGCCCCACCAGGAGCAGTAGTGGTTGTTTTGTTTTGTTTATGCTAACACGTGTTTTAGTGAGCTCCTAAACTTTCACCTGTGAAAAAACTTCTACATATGCTGCAAGTTTGGTAAGTACATATTTATAAACACCATTTAATACCTTCCACGGTAGTATAGTTGTACCTTTTATTATTGTTAACGGTTTTACTTTAAATTTAAATAACAACAACAACCCTCATAACCTCAAAATAACAACCTACTTTGGCCCAGGTTTTTTTTTGGCCAAAGTAGGTTGTACTTTTGCAAATTTAGATTTATTCTGTTTTAACTGATATGAATATAATGACTACTGAGTGTTTATATTTTTCTGGGCTAAAGTAGGGGTTTTCCCAATTCTTTCATACCTATATAACTGTTTTTATGTTACCTGTGGGCGTTTTGTTAGCTCATGTCTTTGTTTTCAGCCAAATTGCGGAAGATGCCGTAGAACTACAAACGTCAGCCAGGCAGCCGAACATATGCTGATTACAGCCAAGAGCACCTTCAAAACTGTTTGGAGGCCATTAAATCCGGTGAAATGACGCAGCGACAAGCAGCAGATCGGTTTAAAATACCGCGAAGCACTATTAAAAACAAACTTAAAAATTTGTTTTCTAGCACCCCAGGACATCCGAAAGTCTTTAATGAGGAAGAGGAGCTATCACTTGCGAGTCACATTGTAAAATGTGTGAATTTGGCTTCCCAATTGATGAACTCGATTTAAGATTCATTGTGAAGAACTACGTCACAAGACAAGGGAAGAAGATTACATGTTTTTCTGACAATTTACCAGGTCGTGACTGGGCAAAATCTTTTTTAAAGAGGCATCCTCAACTAACAGTCAAATTTTCCTCCAACATAAAAAGAAATCGGGCCCAAATTGATGAGAAAATATTGTCAGACTACTTTGAGCAACTAAATGAAGAACTTAATGGCGTCCCACCTCAGAATGTATATAACTACGATGAGACATGCATGTCTGATGATCCCGGTAGAAAGAAAGTGATCTGCAGAAGAGGGTCTAAGTACCCAGAACGCATTATGAACTCAACTAAAACTAATATTAGTGTCATGTTTTGTGGGAACAGTAATGGTGATTCAGTGCCTCCTTACATAATTTATAAGGCTGAGCATTTGTGGACCACATGGACAGAAGGTGGGCCGGAAGGGGCACGATACAACAGGACTAAGCAAGGGTGGATCGACGGAGCAACTTTTGATGATTGGTTCTCAGCTCACCTACTTCCAATCCTGAAAAAACAAGAAGGGAAAAAAGTGGTCATAGGGGACAATCTCAGTTCTCATGTGAGCTTAAACGTAGTCAAGCTTTGTGAAGCTAATGATATCCACTTTGTATGTTTGCCTCCAAATTCTTCCCACCTAACTCAGCCTTTGGATGTGGCCTATTTTAGGCCTCTCAAAATGAAATGGAGACAGATACTAACCCAGTGGAAGCAGTCCGAAAGCGGGAAAACCGTTTCAACAATGCCCAAGGACATATTCCCGCAATTGTTGAAAAAGTGCTTGGATGAACTGGAGCCTAATATCAAAGAAAATTTGAAGTCTGGCTTCAGGAAGGCCGGTATATATCCAATTGACAAAGATGAAGTTTTAAAGCGTTTACCTACGACAAATGCGTCTGTTAATTTGGAACTTGTGGGAGAATCCTTCATTCACCATTTGCAACAGAAAAGAAAAGAAGTTGTCAAACCCCGACTGACAAAGACAAAAATTGGAAGTTCCATCAGGTAAAAGTATTACAGCTCTTGATATTATTCAATATGAAGAAGGGAAGAAAAAACATAAAGAAGAAAAGAAAAGGGAGAAAGAAATGGAAAATGAGAAGAAAAAGAAAGAAAAAGAGAAAGAAAAACAGGAAAAAATTCGTCAAAGGTATTTAGAAAAGAAAAGAAAACCCCAAGGTAAAACCCTGAAGAGAAAAAAAGCAAAACAAATACCGGTAGACCTCTCATCGACGGACGAAGAAAGTGACTACAGCGTCATTTCGTCAGGCCATAGTGACATGATTTTTTCGAGTGAAGATGAAGAAGAACTGGACTCTGTTATTGGTCCCCAAGATGTCAACCCAGTTGCATCTACTTCATCCAATGTAGAAAGAACCTCAGCAAAAGATAATCTCGAGACCAGCCTCCAAGTAGGGAATTTCGTTGTCGTACAATGGAATGAGCTGAAGTTCCCAGGAATAGCGGTTGAAATTACTGATGAAGGAGCCGTCGTTGAGTGTATGGAACGCACGAGCAAGTTATGGAAGTGGCCAACTGTAAAGGACTCTCTGTTTTACAAATGGTGTGATATTCACAAGATAATTCAACCTCCAAAATTGATGAAAAGAGGACTATTCTCGGTCAGCAATTTGTAAGACGAAAAGTAGGCTTACACTCACATTGTAATAAATTGTTTATCTTCCCTTAAAACAAAAAAATGTAACATAAACTTTGACTAAAATGTATTTTTATTTCTAATAAATAGATTTTCTTATAAACCCAAGTCTTTCTTTGGCCCTAGTTAATTTTACAATGCTTCCTAGTTAATTTTACAATGCTTTTAAGTAGGTAAAATAACCTTGGGCCAAAGTAACCCAAACGCAAGGGTAACATTGGCCCAAACAAAAAAAATTAAAAAAAATAAATGCCACTTGGAAAATAAATGTATACCTATTCACAAATTAAATTAAGGATAGTCTAGATGTGTGAAAAGGTTGTATTGGCTTGAAAAATATATATAATAAAAAATTATTGGGTAAAGTATAAAAAAGTTCTAAATCTTGGGCCAAAGTAGCCCTCGTTTACGGTACTTGTGCGACAAGTATTACACTATAATTTTAAAGTCACGCGTGACTTTATAATTATATTGTAATATTTGTTGACCGTCACCTACGCTAACCGAGTGTTCTAATAGTGAACATACGTCAGAGCACCAGAGTAACGAGTGAACGGATTCTACTAGGTTTTACTCGTTTATATAGAGCAAATAGCATTCTTTGTTTAGCGCGCAATATTTACATCTGTCGATTCTAAAATCAGCTCTGTTTTTCATGGTTTTTATATGCTAAGTTCTCCCACAGTGTCGAGATTAGGTTAGAAACATATTTAAACAAATTAACATATGAACAGGGTAAATAGTTGACGATAACTATCAAATTATGTATGTAATTTCATATTTTTTAAAAATATTTTTTAATAAAATTATAAATAAACAAAACGTCTTGAACAACAATTTTTTTAATATCCTTATGTGCATTTCGATTGTTAAGCAATCATCTATAAAGGAAATTACTAAATGCTTAATATTTGTAGTAATTTCCTCTGAAAACGATTGATTTGCAATCTAAACGTACATCAGGACATCATACTGAAAATTGTGGTTGTAGAGGTTTTTATTTATTTTTAATTAAAAACTACACCACAGTTGTTCCAAGTTATTAAAGTTATTTTTAGTTTGTAAAAAAAATTTGACAAACTTTAAAAAATAATTATAAAACATTAAGATCCAATAGAAAACGGTGACATAGATTTTTTTAAATAAAACCAAACAGTTTTACCATAATCGGTGTCGAAACGTGCCCCCCCCCCAAAATAAGAAAATAGGCTAAGGAAACGTTCCTTAAGAAATGGAGAGCAATTTCTCTTTCAAGCAGCTGTTTGAATCATATGTTATGTAAAATCTGTAGATCAGAACAAGTTGGTGTTCTATTTGCCCTGCAGACACGTTATTGGTTGTATTTGTAAAGAGACTGTGGGCTCTCTGTTATGAGAATTCATCTTTCTTAACATTTGTGATAATTTTTGTGTGTAACAACATTATTATTCCTTTTAATAATATAATTAATGTAACTTATGATTTGTAAATATATATATATATATATATATATATATATATATATATATATATATATATATATATATATATATTATGTCTTTTAGAAAAAAATGTAGTTTTGAGTTTGCTTTAACTAAACCTAATATTGGTTTTTTTTATTGCTCTATAACTCCTGTACAGCTCTTTGATAATTGGAAATGTAATTTTTTTTAAAGTTATCTTTTACTTGCTTTGACCCATTTGTCATATAACTTTCAAGCTCAAATTTTGTATGTAGAGAAAATAGCCCGATATTGTATAGAAACTGTTTCCAGTTTATACAGTATCTGGCTTTTTTCTCTGGTTAGGGGGTTTTCCTCCATCACTTTGGCTTCATGTAAATGTGTACAATTAACACCGGTCTTTTGTATGTTTTTTTTTTTTTTTTTTTTTTTTGCCTGGCGAAAAACCAATTGTGGTTATCATCGCCAAACAAAATCTAACACGGAACGCAATGTTTTAAATAAAATCAAATAAATTAATAAATAAACAAATAAATAAATACAACAAAAAATTACAAAACAAAAAACACCAACAATAAAAAACAAAAAACAACAATATAACAATGAAAAAATTCTTAAAAACTAAATAACAAAATAACAACAAAGAACAATATAACAGTTAATAAATAATATGTAAAACAATAATAGGTAACAATTTAGCAATAAATAAATCTCGATAACAATAACAAGAACAGAAAATAAATTTAATGAAAATAAATAAAAGAAACACAGAGAATTATATGCATAAATAAAATTAAAAAAATATATATATTTATGTATTAAATTTTAAAAAATATTTTCAAGTGGTGCAAGAAAGCGATGACTCGGTCAATGGCCGAGGCATCGTCCCTTAGCACCACCTTTAAACTCCCTTTTAAATTAAAAAGGGCACGAACATTGCCTACACTAACACAATCTACCAAAATATGTTTTATTGTGAAGATACCCCCGCAGTATTGGCATATTGGTGGATCTTCACGACGCATCAAATATCCATGAGTTGCAAAAGAGTGGCCAACGCGAAGGCGTGTAACCACCACTTCCTCCCTACGTTTTGAACGAATTGAAGACCTCCATGGACGGACGGTATCTTTAATTTCCCTCAGCTTATTCTGAATCACGGTATGCCACTCGTCATTCCAAGCAGCGAGCAATAAATATTTCGCGAAACACACATAATCAGATGCCATAACCAGTTGAGTAAGAGGCACCAAACTTGTAGCTTTCTTCGCCGCTTCATCCGCTTTTGTGTTTCCAAGTATTCCGCAATGTCCAGGAACCCAACAGAAAGTTACCCCCACACCCCTCAATTGAAGCCTGTGTACAGCACACAAAATGTCCCCAACTAAAGGGTTGTTAGAGAAAACATCCTGAAGAGCCTGAAGAGCACTTTTGGAATCCAAACACAAAAGATAATGCGAGGATCGAGATTGAATGACGTCCAAAGCTTTAAAAATAGCAAATAGTTCTGCCGTAAAAACACTGCAAGCTGAGGGCAATCCGTACGTGTAGGTACATCCAGATACATAAAACGCACACCCAACGCCATTGTCCAGTTTAGATCCATCAGTGAAAATAATTTCACTGTGTTGGTGAGATTTATAAATGGATAAAAATTCCTGGTGGTAGACCACAACAGGAGTATCGTGTTTTATATAACTTAACAATGAGAAATCGAAGTGCGGCGTTTTTATTATCCATGGAGGTAGATAGCACATTTGTCGTTCAAACATAGTTGGAAGTTGCAACTCAAGGTCATCCAATATTCTTAACGTTCGTATGCCAAATGGAGCGGTCGAACGTTGACGTGTATTGTACACTTGATTTAGCTTATTATTAAAGACTATTTCAAATGCCGGGTGGTTGGGTTTGCTTCGAAGAACAGAAACGTAAGATATTTGTAGCATCTGACGTCGTCTAGAAAGGGCAGGTTCCCCAGCTTCGACAAGAAGACTAGGGATTGGGCTAGTTCTAAATGCACCAGTAGCCAGTCTAAGTCCAGAGTGGTGGATGGTATCAAGAGTTTTCAGAACTGTAGGTCGTGCAGATGAGTAGACTTGACAACCATAATCTATGCGCGATCTAACGACTGCGCGATAAAATCGAAGCATACTAGTTCTGTCTGCTCCCCAATTCGTTCCAATAAGGACTCTTAACATATCCAATTTCTTGCTGCATCTCACCTTCAAATCACGAACATGTGGACCCCATGAGAGTCTTTTATCAAATAAAAGACCCAAAAATCGAACACTATCCGTGGTTTGAAGCTGAACCCCGTCAACATAAAGGATCGGCTCCTGGTGCTACACATTGGGTCTTCGAAGCAGAGAATTTGAAACCTGTAGTTTTTGAACATTCCTCCAATCTGTATATTGCTAACTGCAAAGATCTTTCCGCAGTTGCCATACTACGAGCAGGCACATATATACAAAAGTCATCCACAAAGAGTGAACAGTGAACCGGGGATCGTATATAACTCGTAATACTGTTTATTGCAACGGCAAATAGCGTGACGCTCAGCACGCTGCCCTGCGGTACACCATTCTCCTGTTTATAACTGTTTGAATACGTGCCTCCAAGACGAACGCGGAAAGATCTATTTGAAAGAAAGTTAGCTATGAATGCTAAGACATTTCCTTGTATACCCCATGATTTTAAAGTGTTCAGAATTCCTCTTTTCCATGCCATATCGTATGCCTTCTCAAGGTCGAAGAAAACAGCAACGAGTGTTTGACGCAAGAGAAAGGCATCTTGAATAGCGGATTCTAACAAAACCAATTGGTCAACGGATGATCGTCCTTGCCTGAAACCACACTGTTCGTTGCAAATAAGGTCATTGGTTTCTAGGTACCAGACAAGACGGCGGTTGACCATCTTCTCCAGTAGTTTGCATAAGACGCTTGTAAGGGATATAGGTCTATAACTACTGGGATTGGTTTTTTCTCTACCTGGCTTCAAAAGAGGAATTACAGTCGATTCTAACCATGCATCGGGGAAAGAGCGCTCCTCGAATAAACGATTGTATACTCGAAGGAGGACAAGTTTCGCCGATGATGGTAGATGTTTTAGCATGGAGTACACAATGGAATCAGGACCTGGTGCAGAATCCTTCGTTGACGCAAGAGCTGACTCCAATTCCCCTATAGAGAAAGGAGTGTTTAAAGGAGAGTCCCCAGACGACCCAACAGTAAACGGTATTGCTTCTTCCTTCAGTTTATAATTCTGGAACAAACTATCATAGGCTGTAGTAGCAGAAAAGTTAGAAAAAGATGTTCCAAGTACATTAGCAATGTCATCACCGTTTGTGATTAATCTCCCATCTGGTTGCTTCTGCGCAATGGCTGGCAACGGAGTGGAAGTACCACAAACTGATCTTAGCTTCCTCCAAACTGTGGAAGACGGAGTTGTTCGTCTAATTGTGCTAATGTACTGTTCCCAAGAGTTCTTTCTACTCAGCCTAAATATCCTCCGTGCTTTCGCACGGAGTATTTTATATTCCTGAAGGTTTCCATTCGTTGGGTGTCGTTTAAATTTCCTAAGAGCTCTTCGTCGTAAACGGAGGATTTCTGTGCATTCATCGTTCCACCACGGCACAGGCGGTCGGCGTGGATGCGTAGAGGTTTTCGGAATGGTCTTTTCAGCGGCATTTAAAATTGCTTTTGTAAAATTTTCTATATTTTCATCAATGGGTGTCAAATAATCCATGTCAAGTGATACAAGGTAATTCGAGTATGAGTCCCAGTTGGCTTTTCGCAAAATCCAACTGGGATTTCGGGTATAACAGGGTTGGGAGTCACATAAACTGATCTTAATAGGCACATGGTCGCTTCCATACAAATCGTTGAGTACCGACCATGTGCATCTAGTAGCTAATTGAGGGCTGCAAATCGATAGGTCAACAGCTGTCCATCCACCAGTAGATGCTGCTAAATGGGTAGGCGAACCGTCATTTAGCAGACAAAAGTCCAGTTCCGTTCTCACACTCTCAACAAGGTCACCTCGAGAGTTCCTAGTCGGAGATCCCCAAGACGAATGGTGGCCATTAAAATCCCCTACCAATAAGATCGGAGTTGGCAACTGGCTTATCAAATTTACTAAATCACTGTGATGCAGGTTTTCTTGTGGTGGCAAGTAGACACAACACACAGTGATTTTATACGGGACAGCTGTTTGAACGGCTACTGCTTGTAAAGGAGTTATTAAGTTTAGAGAAATAGCATCGATACAGTCACGGGCTAGGATGGCTACGCCACCTCTAGCTCGATCTTCTGTAACGAAGTCCGATCTAAAAACTGAATACTCCCTTAAATGGAAATTATGCGATGCGTGGAGATGTGTCTCCTGTAGACATACAAACATTGGGTACACATCTCGCACGAGTAGTTTAAGTTCTTCTATGTGACTCCTAACACCGTTGACGTTCCATTGTATCACTGACTTCCTAAGCAAAGACATTTATTAGCTTAGCAAAGGGTTTATTTGACATCCATTGGTACTCTCTCCTTTCTTGCCTGGGACGTTTTTAGACGTCTCAGGCTTACATGTCTCAGATTCCATATCCACCCGTTCAGGGATGGAATCTGAGGAAGTTTTGGGTTTAGGAGGGGTAGTTTTTACATTCCCTCCTTTGTTAGCATTTTTCGTAATACCCGGTAACGACGGAGGCGATGTGGTCTGACGTAACACTGGTTTCCGTGGTTTGGATTTTTCCAACGTCTTCTGCACAGAAGGTTTATTACCCGTTGATAATATCTTCTGCACAGAAACACAAGGCTCACTTAATGACTTGTTTCGTGCTCCAATCCCCCCAGTGGAAGGGATTGGTACAAGAGGTAAATCATTATCCGTCGCTGCAGGTTGTACTAAATTCAAAGTAGGACAAAATTCGTGACTATGGACAAAAGGCGAGAAACTTGTTCAGTTAGAACTTCAATTTTTTTCGACAGCTCGGCACAGTTGTTACAGGACGATTTGGAAGCGGTCAGAGTAGCGGCATAAGTCTTATTGTCTGTCTTTGGCTGAGTTGATCGATAGAGTTTTTTGGCCTCTGGAAACGACAGCTTGTCTTTCGCCATGATGCCTAGGATAGCTTTCTCTTCCTTGAACGTGGGACAGTTGTAGGATCGCGCTGGGTGGTCACCACCACAGTTGGCGCATTTCGGAGAATTAACACAATCCTTATCATCATGGCCTTCAACGCTACATATACCGCATACGTTCTGCTTCGAACACGTGGAGCTGATATGCCCAAATCGCTGGCACTTGAAGCAGCGCCTAGGGTTAGCCACGTATGGTCTCACTGAGAGCCTTTGGTAACCTGCATGCAAGTATTCCGGTATTTCCGGCTCTCCAAATGTCACGATAAAAGACGCTGTTGCTACCTTTTCTCCTTTGTCCATTTTCATTATAGGAATAACGTCCGTAACTAAGTGAGAAGACAGTTCGGACTTTATTTCATCGATTGGAAGGTGCATTAAATCCATACATGTGATGACCCCCTTTGAGTAATTCAAGGATCTGTGGGGAGCCACAGATACCATGACCTGGTCAAAGAAGGAGGTCATTTTTGATAGAGAGCGGGTTTGTCTGTCGGTGGAGGTCGCAACTAACAGTGTTCCGTTTCTTAGTTTCTTAATAGAGGCTACTGGGCCTCCAGCACACGCAGTAATAGCCTTGTTAATTAGGAAAGGAGAAACTTTTGAAAGATCTTTCCCTTCTTCGGCACTAGAAACAACTAAATATTTTGCTGATGGCAATGTCTGCGACGTTGCCACCATCAACTTTTTACTCAAATCCTTTTGAATATGATCGTCAGGAGAATCCTGGCGTGTTCTCTTTAAACTGGTCATATTTGACGGGGTTTTTGAATCCATAAATATTTTTTGCCAGCCATCGTGTCAAGCGTTACGGGCGAGACTATAGGAACGGGTACACCCTTGGATCACATTAAGATCATTTCCAACCCTCAGAACTCTGAGGCCTATAGCTTTTCTCCTTAGCTCGACTGGATGGGCATCAGTCGAGGACTCGTAATACTGTGCACAGGCTCCGACACCCATGCACCGCGGACACTCCCTGACCAAGGACCGAAGCGGCTGGTAGACCAGAAACCGCGCTTACGTCTTCGGCAGAGCAAGCTCACATCAGCGTCCCAGACCAGAGTTTGTCACGCTCTGGACTTTTCAGCACTCCCAACGCGCAACGGTTCTGACCAGTCAAAATTCCCTAAGCGAAGATGTAAGTGTTGAAATGTGTATAGATTGTGTTGGTGTGTGTATGTGTGTGTGTATGTTTTTGTGAGTGGTGTAGTGTTAGGCTAGGGTACCGCGAGGGACGCCAAATCCCTCGTAGGTGCGGCTAGTCCGCACCCCCCTGCGGGTGTCTTTTGTATGAATCTAATATTTCGGCTAAAGCATCACAAGGAAGCTTACTACAATTTTCTATCACTTCCATATCCTCTTGTGTCAGTGGTTGTTCGGATGAGTTCACCGAAATTGAAAACTTAACAGTGTCATACTTTTAACGTCTTAGCTCGATGTCTTGTATAACGAAGGGTATTTGATCGACGTGGGATATCACCAGCTTATAAATGATTTCAGCTTTACCCAGTTTCATGATTCAAATGCTAATGTATACGTAAACGCTGCTCGTTAAATACTTTTGATTTGGTAGTGGTTAATATAACCTGTTTCAATTGAATTTTAAAAACTTTCAAGGTTAAAATTTCTTAGAGAAATATCTTACAGTATACTCATTCTGTTTCCATTCTTTATATATATATATATATTATATATATGGGGGCATGGTTCATGAACGGTTCAATTGAAGCGCTTCATTTGAAAGACTCAGTGAACCGCGGTTTCTTTAAAAAGAATTGCCTTTCACCGGTTCTCTTCTGAAGCGCTTCAGTAAGACTCAGTTAACCACGGTTCTATGAGAAAGAATTGTCTTTCATCTGTTCTTTCGGTTCTGAAGCGCTTCAGTAAGAACCAAAGAAAGGAGTGAACCTATGGTTCAGTCAGTCAGTGCGTTAGTCTTCTCCTGTGGTTCGTCATGCTAATATGTAACATACAAACCGAATTCGTACTGTTTCAATTCGGCAAATATTTTACTGTAGTTTATTATTTCGACAAATGAGAAAATATTTCCAGCCTCATTTGATTGAAAATTCAATCAACTCTTTAAAGTGTTACTATTTGGAAGTAACTTTAACAAAAAACTAAGAAAAAATAATTTTTTTCTAAAAGAAAATCTCACGTTAGAAAAAATTTGATATAATTTGTAAATTTATAATTTAGACATCAATTCTTGGTATAGTAATATGTTAAATTGTTTAGTAACTTGATAAGCAATGTGCTTCCTCTAAATAATACACAGGGTTAGATGAAAATTTATAATTATATGTTTAATAACACAAAGCATCAAAGTTGTATTGTTTCAACACAAAAATAGATTTTGCTATTGTTACTAAGATCCTCTACAAATTGAGCTTAAGAAATTTGCACATATAGATTCATTATTTAATATAAAATGATAATTAATATTGTGACTATCATAACACCGACATTATTTTATATAATGTTCCACCGAGCGATCGAAAACGTTCTGTCTCAAAAAGTTTTAACAAATTTACAAAACTCAAAGTTCGCATAGTCAAACTATTGTTTAAGTGATTAATAAGATTCACCGAACGTAATGGACTACAAAATTCAATAATTATTTTATTAATAACTAAATTAAAATTTGTGTGTGTGTGTGTGTGTGTGTGTGTGTGTGTGTGTGTGTGTGTGTGTGTGTGTGTGTGTGTGTGTGTGTGTGATCACATATATACATAATCATTAATTACAAGAATATAAATTAATATCACGCAAGTTATAAATTAATATTACCGAGATAAACACATATTTACAATAGTACTATGTTTCTAAAATAATACTATAAATGTGGTTATGTTTATAAAGCCACACTTAGTCAATATTTACGTTTGATTCATCCGTTGTTTGTTTATAATGCTCTCTTGAATAACATTTTTTGAAAATGTTAGTTGAGAGCCGTTTGGCCAAGTATTACTCACAATTTAACAAAACGGTCAGTTTGTACTGTTTTATCTATATTGCTACAATGAGGTTATCATTAACATAACCTTACAAGCTGAGTTCGAACAATAGTATGTTCGTAAATTGGTTGGAATAATAGCAGTTTAATAGGGTGTACAACACATTACACCTGTCGTACATATAGTACCACCATCTGCTATAAATTCATTACACCTAGTTTTACACAAGCTTGGAAAACCTACACCTTTCTATATCAACTGCTAGTCAGTGTATATATATATATATATATATATATATATATATATATATATATATATATATATATATATATATATATATATAACAACACGTTCCATCCCTTTACTTGTATTTCAACTCTTGAAACCGAGAAGTACTCCACGGCGTTATGTCTATCTTAAGAACTTTATTAAAGAAGCAAATGAAAGATAAAATAAAATTGCTGGAAATATTTGATTACTTTAAAATACCTGATGTCATAACGCCTATAGATGAAGTAAAAGATTATGATATTCAACAAATTTGTGAAAAATTCAAAATGCCAAAATTGCTGTCACCAATAAAAAATATATCTCGGCCAACGGAATTAATGAAAAATGACTGTAAACCTATTAAAATAAAGATAAATAACTTAAAAACTAATTCAAAATACTTTTATAACAAAACATTGATTAAAAAAAATTGTATTTTTAGAATTGAATAATGAAGATGGAAAAAAAATTATATTAAAAATGCCGACTAAAACAAACTTGGCCAAAAAGAATTGCAAAAAGACACTATTTAACAAAAATATTCAAAAACCAACCGTTTTGGATGTGATATAAATAAAAAAATAAATAAATAAAAACCTCCTTTCCTAACAAAAAAAAAAAAAATAATAATAACTTAAAAAAACAGAATAAAAAAATTATAATACATTCTCAAATTTGCCACGAATCTTTGGCTGAATTTTTGTTTGACTGTATTTGTTTATAAATCTAATACAAACAATTTTTATTTATTTTAAAATGTTAAATAATCTAAGTCCTATTGTTATTTAGTTTTAAAACTAAATATTATATTATTCTAAACTTATATTATACTAAACTTATATTATTCATTATTGGTGTCTGAAATGTAAACATAAGACGGTTGTTGTATATATCGAGGGACTCAATATGTCAAGGGAGTATTAGACCCAAAAAAGTGAATTTTCCAAAAGCATGTAAGTATAAAGCGAATTTCTTTTTTCAGTTGGTTTCCACACCACATTAAGTTTAAATATATATATGTATTGACCTGTTATACACAATAATACATATATATATATAAATCTACTAAACTGTACAACTGAATGGCGCGTTAAGAGTTTTTTTTGTGGAACTCTTTCCCCATTAGGCCTATAAACCACAATGAACAGTAACATTGAATTAAAAATTTTATCCCCCCCCCAATCAATAAGACAAATTTTAAACAACATATGAATAAATATATAAGTTATATTTTACAATGTACTTACCAAATTTGATTATTATGTCATGGCTACTCATGTTTTCCTCGTAATATCCCATATGAACCTAATCTATTATAGTGTTTGTTACTGGGTGACTATACATTCCTTCCAGGGTAACACAAACAATTATTTCAATTGTATATGCCCACATACGACTCTTCAATAGATTGGATGGTGGTACGTAACGGTTCCGACCATTTCATGCATCACTGAACTATAACTAATGTGATCATTTTCCACGAGTTCAACTTTCACTAAAATAGTAGCATACATAGGCCGGAAGGATTCTACGCTGATAGAAATCGTTCTTAATTCCGAAACATTACGCACTATTCTTTCAAAGTAAATGTAAGCATAAGTATTGGGTTCCATTGCGAGGCAATTGTGTAGTAATACAAGCACATGATTTTCTCGTGTATATATAGAAAGATACTGTAATTTTTTTTTTTTTTTTTTTTTTTTTTTTTTTTTTTTTAACAGAGATACTTAGCATATAAATTTTACTTGTTCAACTGTGTACCGGTATGCAGACATATTACCGTTTTAAGCTTACTTGATCACCCGCAGATATATTTTGCAGACATCCTTCAATAGGGGCAGTCAATGCCCGCTTTCCAACCTGGTTCATTTCCATATTTTTTCTGCAGCTTTTCTTAGTAAATAATTAGCGGTATACGTAATTTTGTGTGAATGAATACGCAAGCGCATTCTATAATATATATATATAGTAACTTTCTGTTGGGTTCCTGGACATTGCGGAATACTTGGAAACACAAAAGCGGATGAAGCGGCGAAGAAAGCTACAAGTTTGGTGCCTATTACTCAACTGGTTATGGCATCTGATTATGTGTGTTTCGCGAAACATTTATTGCTCGCTGCTTGGAATGACGAGTGGCATACCGTGATTCAGAATAAGCTGAGGGAAATTAAAGATACCGTCCGTCCATGGAGGTCTTCAATTCGTTCAAAACGTAGGGAGGAAGTGGTGGTCACACGCCTTCGCGTTGGCCACTCTTTTGCAACTCATGGATATTTGATGAGTCGTGAAGATCCACCAATATGCCAATATTGCGGTGATATCTTCACAATAAAACATATTTTGGTAGATTGTGTTAGTGTAGTTAATGTTCGTGCCCTTTTTAATTTAAAAGGGAGTTTAAAGGTGGTGCTAAGGGACGATGCCTCGGCCATTGACCGAGTCATCGCTTTCTTGCACCACTTGAAAATATTTTTTAAAATTTAATACATAAATATATATATATTTTTTAAATTTTATTTATACATATAATTCTGTGTGTTTCTTTTATTTATTTTAATTAAATTTATTTTCTGTTCTTGTTATTGTTATTGAGATTTATTTATTGGTAAATTGTTACCTATTATTGTTTTACATATTATTTATTTACTGTTATATTGTTCTTTGTTGTTATTTTGTTATTTAGTTTTTAAGGATTTTTTAATTGTTATATTGTTGTTTTTTGTGTTTTATTGTTGGTGTTTTATTTTGTTTTGTAATTTTTGTTGTATTTATTTATTTGTTTATTTATTAATTTATTTGATTTTATTTAAAACATTGCGTGCTGTGTTAGATTTTGTTTGGCGATGATAACCACAATTGGTTTTTCGCCAGGAAAAAAAAAAAAAAAAAAAAAAAAAAAAAAAAAATATATATATAATATTAGTTTTGTATTTTAAAGTGTGCAATATTTTGTTCACTGTGACAAGCTCGACTGCACACAGCGATTCATTGCAAATGTACCTATTTTAACAATTTATATATACTATTTTTCCGTAACTAATTCATAATAAAATAATTTTTTCAACATTTATATGTTATATAAAACGTTGTATATATATATATATATTATATATATATATATATATATATATATGTTACATATAAAATTATCAATCGTTAATAAAAATACTTTTTATTCATCCACTCTAGTCTAAATACATTGATTTAAACTTGTACTAGATGACACTTCATGGTAATAGTTTTTTTTGGAACTTACGTATTATACTGAGACCAGTAATATATATAGGTAGGTACGTAGTAATGTATAAAATTACAACCACGTCTATCCTGAATGGATAATTCATAGGTATATTCATTTTAGATGTAATACAATGGGATGTTGCTACTGCGCGCGCGCGAATACACATACACACACACACACACTTCTACATGTCTAAAACGAGTCTACATAATAAAAACTTTTCTCTCTTCAACTTATCCATAGTGAGTTGTTCTGAGATGCAGTAAACATATTCCATACAACGTTCCGCTCAGTTAATTTATACACTCTTGACATTTCCTAACAAAACCACGAGAGAATCAGTAGACATGTGGACCCGCAGTTTTGAGTTGAACAAACTTGACCTTGTCTAATATAGTTTAGCAGCTTCTGAACCAAGACAAGTTTCTATATCTGCTTTAGCTAGCATATGTCCATGCAATGCGTTCAGCAAGCGGTGTATGTTAGTTTTTTTTGTGACGTGTTAGTTTTTTGTGTTAGTTTAGCGTGTTTTTAAATTAAATGTTAAAATTTTGAATCTAAATGTATTTATTTACAGCGTTTCACTTCTGTTAACATTATTATAATGTTTATTACTTGTTGGTAAGTAAACATAATAATTTTTTAATTTTTTTTTAATTCACAAATATTTACCTATATAAATTGTAATATAGCATATATATTAAAACTCTTTTTTTTCTGAAAAATACAAAACGTTATTTTTCCTCTATATTAAATATGATTTTTTGTGTTATGAAATCTTTTAAAAATATTAATGTAATAGTTTTTTACATAATTTTGTACGAAATTTCTGCATATAATAATTTAGGTAAGATTTTTTCTGATATAGGGGTACAATGTAGCAGGCCTCCACGTGGTGTACCCTGGGTAACGCTAAATGTGCTACGGCGATCCCCGAAATCGAGCCAACCATCGTCAGGGCTACCAAGCTAACGACGACCTTCGTATTATATTTTGGAACGCGGGAGGATTAAATCATCCCAAATTTACTGAGTTCAAAACTTTAATTTCAAAAACGGTCGCTGACATTTTTATTATTGTCGAAGCTGGTGCCTCTACGGATTCACCAAGTTTTTATAAAATGACAAACTTTTCTAATTATATTTTAAAACGATCAAGGCAAATTGCCTCTGGAATTATTTGTGGTGTTAACGACAGAGTACCTAGCAAGTTTACTGTATTGCGTGAAATGACTAATAATAATAAACTTGAAGCTGCATCTATCGATGTTTGGTCTAAAGGAACCCACTACAAAATGATAGGATTGTACAACCCACCTAACAATACTCCAAATGTTGACTTCATCTCAGATCTGGTTCGACACCCAAACAGTCTGGTGATTGGCGATTTCAAAGCCCGCTTCAGCCGGTGGGGATATACTACTGCAAATGTGGCTGGGGGAAGTATAGAAAACCTGATCGACTCTACAAACCTGACCCATCTCCCAACCGAGCCAATATTTCTTTCCTTTGCCGGGCATTCAAGCACTCCCGATCTCGTCCTAGTCCACGCAAACTTAATGACAAGAGCGTTCTTATCTCTTGACGACGCCATGGATGGGTGCGGGCACCGCACGTTGTGTTTAAAAATTAAAAGCAAAAAGCGACAACCACAAAGCAGACCTAAGCTTACTCGTTGGAATTTTAAAAAATTGAACTGGGATATGTTCAAGGAGCTAACTGACGCACTTCTGAAGGACAGCATAGTTGACACCAATCCCGACAAATCCACTCAACGTTTTGTAGAAGGGATTCTGACTGCCGCCAAGGCGAGTATTCCGAGAGGGCAAGCCAAAAAGTACAAACCCTTCTGGACCAGGTCCCTCACCGATTTAAAAGCAAATAGAAACATTGCTAGGCGAAACCACCAATAGTATGATTGACTGGGTTGACTTAAGAAAACGTCAAGCCACTCTCAAACAAGGCATAGTACAAGCCAAAAGAACAGCTTACAGAACCTTCATATCTAAGCTAGATTTCCGTAAAGAAAGTAGCAAGGCATACAGATTCATCACGAGCCTCAATAACGAGAAATCAAGCCATCAATGGGAACCGATTAATGACAACGCCACAGGTGGTAGAAAGCTCACAGAACCAGACCAAATAGCCAACGCTCTATGCAAACACTATGCTGCTGTCAGCAGGCTGCATGTTACATCAGAAGAGAGGAAGAGTATCATGGTAGAAACAGCTGCAGAAAACGACCACCCTCCATTTGACAACCCCTTTACACTTCAGGACCTTGAGCTAGCTTTAGCTTGCTTGAAGAATGGCAAATCTGCGGGACCTGACGGTATATTCCCAGATTTTGTTCGCCACCTAGGAGAAACCGCAAAACAAACCTTCCTCAAACTCATTAATCTCACATGGAAGACCAGAGTCCCCCATCAATGGAGGAAAGCCGAGATATCACTGTTAAAAAAGGGGAAATCTGCGAACCTGCTGTCTAGTTATCGGCCCATCTCTCTCACCAGTGTATGTTGCAAGGTGGCAGAAAAAATGATCGAACGCAGAAACCATCGGAGCAATAAGCGACAACCAAGCTGGCTTCCGCAAATACAGATCCACTACAGACCAAATCGTCAAGTTTACACAAGCGGTCAAGGATGGGTTTAACCATAAACAATCAACCCTCGCTGTTTTCGTTGATTTCAAAGCAGCATATGACAAAATCTGGCGGCATTTGCTCCTACATAAGCTGAAACGCAGGGGAGTGACCGGTAACATGCTCAGGTGGATCAATAGCTTCTTATCTCACCGCTTTATCAGGTGCAAGTTTCAAAACAGTACATCTTCTTACCGCCAACTACGACAGGGTCTTCCCCAGGAGCGGTGCTTAGCTGTTTATTATTCAATGTCATGATAGACGACCTTCAGCAGTCTATTGAATCAATTTTGGGAATGCAGTGTCTCTTTTTTGCTGACGATCTGGTTTTATGGGCAACAGGCAGCGGCATACAACGCCTCCAAGATGCAACTAACTCCGCACTTATCAGCCTAGAAAAATGGTCAAATCAAAACAAAATGGAGGTTAGTGTGGAGAAAACCACTGACCAACTATTTACACTCTCAACTAAACCAGGCACATTTCAGGTCCAATACAGGGGCACAAACCTCCAGCAAACAACTCAATCGAGGTATCTCGGCATTATACTAGATACCAGGCTTTCCTTCAACAGCCATGTAAGGTCTACGGCTGAAAAAGCACAAAAGCGCAACAATCTACTGAAGCGATTGACATCAACCAAGTGGGGGGCAACACAGGATGTCCTAAGCACGGCCTACAAAACATATGTCCGTCCAGTGATGGAGTATGGGAGCGAAGTTGTGTCTCTCCTCCAACAGTACTCTATCTAAAAATGACGTGGTCCAAAACAATGCCCTAAGGACGATCACTGGAGGTGCCAAATCCACCCCCATAGTGGCGATGCAGTTACAAGCAGATATAGAACACCTGGAATCCAGAAGGGAGAAAAGCACTTTAAAATTTTGGGAAAGAGCTAGGCGAATAGACTCCAGTCGCTGGAGTAGATACAGACCAGCAACTCAGAGGTTGAAAACACAAATCACCCCCCCTAGTGCACGCCGAAGCACTAAGAGAGAAGTATAACATCTCCACCCCGAGCCCAGCACCACTGCAAAGTTTCACTGAGGTAGTCGACGCTCTGCCAAAAGTAAACCTTCAGCTGCTGAACCCTTTAAGCAGTAAAAAGGAGACCAACCCAACAGAACTAAGGAAAAACGCTCTCGAAACCATTCATAATCTTTACCCGAGTAACGAGTGGCTTCTTGTCTATACAGACGGTTCTTACATACCTGAAACTAATTCAGGCAGGATCCTACTGCGGGTTTTTCCAGCAATCTTCAGCTGTTGGCAGGAACTCTAGTAACAATGCTGTCACTGAGGCGGCCAATAATATTGAGGCGCTAAACTTACAACCAAGCAGTGTTGTGTTTCTTATAGACTCACAGGCTGCAATCTCTGCCCTCAGCAACAACAAACCCACTGAAAGCCTGAATGCCTCGAACTGCCGCAAGAAATTAGCCAACCTTATTACCAGGGGCTGGGATGTCAGCCTACAGTGGGTCCCCAGCCACGTGGGCCTTCCAGGAAACGAGAAGGCGGACGAAATGGACAAAAAAGGAGCAGAGAAGGAGCAACCTGAAACTCTCCAAACCCTTGAAATCCCAAATTCACTCTACCATATCCAGGCTCACTAAGAACCTACTAAGAAACGCATCCACGGGCAAAATATGGGCAAACTTAGCGATCCCAGGCCACATACCTGGTCATCTGGAGAGAAGTGAAGCTGTTGCAAGGTTCCGCCTGGAAACCGGTCACGACTATCTGCAGGCTCACCTACACCGGCTTGGCATAGCCGAATCGGACGTGTGTCCACTCAGTTCCACAGAAATTATGGTGGCAAGTCACCTGCTCACCTGCCCAAAACTCAACCATGCTCTTTACGACATCACTGCTCGGTACTGGGAGGCTCGGCGTCAAATGGCCCAACTGCCACAGACGGGCGTTGGATAATGAATGAATTTTCTGATATCGTTAAGACAAGTAAGCGTGCACAATATGTATATAAAACTAAGTACAAAATCGTATAAAACAATTACGTGTAGATATGACATTTTAAACACAAAAAATCTATTGTAAAATAATCTTGCTGTCTCTGCGTGATATTATAGCTTTAAAAAGGTTACAATACCACATCTTTATGTTGTATAAAAGTTTTTAACATATGGAATTATTGCACACAATAATTCGTATTTACTAATAATTATAGAATATTGCATTCAACGTATTGGCTTAAACATGCCTTTACTAATTCTAAAAAACTTTTAATCAGCAGGATATTAAATCCTAATAATTATTTATTAATAGGAGAATAAATCCTTAAATTTCGTTCTTTTTGTGAAGGAAGGAACCGTTTTCCATCGTTACCGCTAAACTTTATTCTTCCTTTTGCATTCATAAATGTCGTAACTAACACAAAGGATGTCATTTATATAACAGATATTAGATGCTATCCGTCTACAGGCAGATGGACAGCTGTTAACTTGTAATTGTGCAATCCTGCTCTGGCTACAAGGCTAAAATGGTCAGCATTGCCTGATCTTTACAGTAGCGACCACATACCTATTGAGATATCTTTGTGTGACTCCTCACCCTATTGTGTTCGACATCCCCGTTGGATTCTGAAAAAAGCCAACTGGGAACAATTCTCACAAGATCTAGAATCACTGGAAGTGAAAGACCTGGCTCCAATTGATGACATCGTAAATTCAATTACCAAAACTATTTTGAATGCCGCCGGAAAGGCAATACCGAAAACCTCATCAAAACCACGGTGACCACCTGTTCCGTGGTGGAATGATGATTGCTCCGTAATCCTTCGTTTACGACGAAAAGCTTTGAACCAGTTCAAGAGATATCCAACGATTGAAAACCTGGAAAAATATAAAATCTTCCGTGCGAAAGCACGTCGAATATTCAGGCAAAGTAAACGAGAATCATGGTCTCAGTACATTGGCACTATTACAAGAACTACAGCTTTATCTACAGTATGGAAGAAATTACGATCCGTCTGTGGCATTTCCGTTCCGATGCCATTAATTTCATTAAGGCATCCGGATGGAGTTATGACCACGGACTGTGAGGAAATTGCTAATGCGCTAGCGTTATCGTTCTCAAAATATGCTTCATCTTCTTCATACAAGGACGCTTTCCAGGTGTATAAACGCAAAACAGGAAGCCTTACCTTTCCCGTTGGATTGTCTGGAGACTCGTGTTTGAATATCCATTTCTCTATCGATGAACTAGAGTCGGCTCTCTCGTCAACGAAGGATTCAGCTCCAGGCCGGAATGATATTGTATACTCCATGTTTAAAAATCTACCACCGTCGGCAAAACTAGTTCTCCTTCGGATATACAACCGTATATTTGGGGAGCACGGTTTTCCCGATGCATGGTTAGAAGCGACAATAATTCCACTTCTAAAACAAGGAAAGGACAAAACTAATCCCAGTAGTTACAGACCCAACAGTAGATCCGGGCCCACCCTGGCGCGCACTACCCCTAACTCGGCCTGTACGAAACCTAGGACTATAGGGGTAGTTTTGGATAATGCACCAGGTCGTCGCGGCCTTGATTCTAGCCTTGGGGGCGGTTTCGACCACGTTTAGACGGGTAGGGGGTAGTTTAAAAAAAAAAATAAATTCCAACCCCTGACCTAAACTAGCCAAAATGGATCCAACCTAACCAACCCCTAGGTGAAGGGGTAACCTCAGCTACGGTCAGGACCATCTCCGGGGGTAGCTCCGGGGGTGGATTGGGGGTGGGGGTAGTTTTCGAAAAAATTTTGGAAAAATGTGTCCTGACTGATAGGGCTAGTCTAGAGTGTATTATCGCTACGGTTGGGGTAGTTTCACCTAGGGGTAGTTTTTAAATAAAATATGAAATTGCCAAAAATCGATCGGTTGTATCAACAGACAGTACGGGATATGTCTAGAGTCCATTATGGACTACTGCGAGGGTGGTTCCACCTGGGGTAGTTTTTAAATAAAATATGAAATTGCCAAAAATAGTCTATACGGAGCATGGCCTCAGGTAGACATCCCGAAGCCTGCTTTTAGGTAAAGCAACCCTGGAATAGCTTCCGGCGTGGGGGTTATCTTGTGGAAAGATTTAATGGTTATCTGATGACCTATCAGCGCTTGAGCGAGTCTAGGCAGTAGGCCCACCCTAAAATGAATGGTCTACCCCTAAATGTTTTGGGTGACGAGGGGCACAGGTGTATATGATTGCTAAACTAATAAACAATACAGTATTAGATGGGCTACTCACCCAAAGGTGATCCCTGACGAGCCAGCGCCCCATGCTATATACAGATTAAATTATCTAAAAACATACCAGAATACGGTGTCGCTACAGAGGTATCTAGTATGGCCCACCTCTTAAGGTGAAAAAAACTAGAAAGGCTATCATTGTATGAAATAATGTCATGAAAATATTAACTCACCAAAGAAGATCCAATGTAGTGAAAACAAAACACTTGATTCATATACAAACCACACTTTAATCACTCCACTAGCCTAAATACATCAATAAATCGTCTAAAACGTCAATATCCATTAGAGTCTCTGTTTGTATATCGGATAAATCGACCGGGCCGAAGTCACTAGGGAGCGTCTCCATATTCGCTGCAAGCGGCTGGGAAGATGTAGTAGAGGACGAGGTAAGATCCGAATCGACCGGGACCATTTTCAACAGTCATCTGGGTAAAACAATTGTCCTCTACGACAACGCTTATGTGATGAGATATGATGAATGTAGATACACCGGTTTATATCAAGGACCTATGACCGAAATCTACCACGGTTTACCAAACGATTTGCGTGGCGGTTTCATTTTTTTTTTTTTTTTTTTTTTTTTTTTTTTTTTTTTTTTTCCAGGCGAAAAACCTATCGAGGTTATCATCGCCTAACTAAAATTTTATTTTAAATAATTATTTCAAAATAAAACTAACCAACTAAACAAACTAAAATAAATGTTTAATACTAAATGTAACTAAAAAGAAAGAAACTAAAATTATATATAATTTAAATATTATTAAATAGATTCAGGTGGCGTAAGAAAGCGATGACACGGTCGATAGCCGTGACATCGTCCCCTAAAACCACCTTTAAACTACCTCGAAGATCGTAACGTACATACAAATCGCTCAAATCATCACAATCAAGCAGGATATGCTTGATTGTAATATTGCTTCTACAAAACGGACATAATGGTGGATCCTCATGTCGCATCAACCATCCATGCGTTAACAAAGACTGGCCGATGCGAAGTCGAGTTATCACCACTTCCTCCCTACGATTCGAACGAACAGATGTCCTCCATGGTCGGACGGTATTTTTGATGTCCCTCAGCTTGTTTCTATTTACATTTTGCCATTCTTCATTCCAAACAGAGAATAGTATAGTTTTAACATTGCATACAAAATCTGATGCCATCACACGTTGTGTCGATGGTACCATACTTGTAGCTAATTTTGCACCTTCATCTGCTTTAGTGTTTCCAAATATTCCGCAGTGACCAGGCACCCAGAGAAATGACACCTCGACACCTCGTAATTGGAGCCTGTGCATAGAGCACAAGATGTCTCCAACTAAAGGGTTCTTAGTGTACATTTCCTGAATAGCCTGGAGAGCACTTTTGGAATCACAACACACAAGATATTTAGATTTTGCAGACGGAATTGATCTTAAAGCTTGGAAAATTGCATAAAGTTCTGCAGTAAAAACGCTACAGGCTGAGGGCAATCCGTAAGTGAAAGTTTGTCCTTCCATATAAAATGCACAACCTATCCCATTGTCCAGTTTTGAACCGTCTGTGAATATAGTCACAGTATGTTGGTGAGTTTGTTGAATCTGCAAAAACTCCTGACGATAAATAACGTCAGGAGTATTGTGTTTTAGGTACATGGACAATGAGAAGTCACATTTTGGCTTTTGTATTATCCATGGAGGGATGTAGCATAATGTTCGTTCGAATATAGGTGGATGTTCTAAATTTAGATTGCTAAAAATGCGCAACGTTCTTATTCCGAAGGGAGCAGTTGAACGTTGACGCACATTGTAACGATCCACGAGGTAGTTATCAAAAACCGCTTTGAATGCCGGATGATTAGGTTTACTTCGAAGACCAGTGTAATATGAAATTTGTAGCATTTGACGTCGCATTAAGAGAGATGGTTCTCCAGCTTCAACTAGAATCTGGCGGTTTCAGATATATGGACGGAAATCTTTATTTTTTCACTGCCGACAATCAGGTTTTTGTGTACAACGAATTCCTGGAAGCTGTGACGGCAGTAGAAAAGGATATTTTCGATGTTTTGAAAATACGATGCCTGAAGACTTCTAGACTCCGAGAGTTATATGCAATCTTGAAAGACATATTTTATAAGTAGGCGTAGTGACTGTTATGAATCATTAATAAAATGGGTGTCAAACGGAAAACAGCTGTTAGTCGTAAACGCGGTGTCGTAAAGACAGGACGTGGACTAGTGTCTGGTGTTTTGAACAAAGCCATCGATTTACTTCCAGTCGAGTTACACTTACCTTCGTACAATTAATGTGGACCGGGAACAAAATTGAAGACACGGTTGGCACGCGGTGATAAAGGTATAAATCCGTTGGACGAAGCCTGTAAACAACACGATATCTCTTACAGCAACTACAGTGATTCAGATAGAAGACGCGTAGCCGACGAAATCTTAGCGGGAAAAGCTTGGAGCAGAGTCAAAGCGGGTGACGCATCGCTCGGTGAACGCGCTGCTGCTTTGTCCGTAACGGCAGCGATGAAAGCTAAGACCGCATTTGGCGGCGATAAAAGACGTCGTCGTCGTCAGCCTACCGTTCAACACCTGTTGAAACGTCTGCAAGGCAAAGGGCTTTACTTGAAACCGTACAAGAAACAAGGTAGCGGGAAGAAGAAGAAAAGATGTACGAAAAAAAACGTCGATAGATTGTATACCCATTAGACCGTTGACTAATATAGAACTGGAAAGATACGCCTTAGCATTGGGAGTACCGTGGTTCAGAGGTGAATACATGAGAGATACATTACCTGCACGACCTTTAAGAAACGAATCGGCTATCGTGAATTTGGATAGTATAACCGGCCCCGGCACCCATTGGGTATGTTACAAAAAGAGAGGAAACTCTATAGAGTACTATGATAGCTTCGGGAATCTGCGACCGCCAATTGAGCTAAGTAGGTATTTTGGCGAAAACGCTAACGTACACTATAACTACAAGAGACATCAAAAAGACAACTCAGTCGTTTGCGGTCATTTGTGTCTAAAGTTTTCAACGTCATGAGCATAGTTCTAACAGATCTCACTGCTGTTTTGTCTTGTGACTTTTTCCCACCAATTGATGTATCAAAAGGCGAGTGGGAAATAGCTTTTATCGATCTGGCAACATACAACTCGATACCAAACATCGTTGAGGATGTAAACAATCTTTTTCATTACGGCGATGATAAAAACATTCACACGATTTGATTACCGACCGGATCGTACGAAATATCCGATATTGAGAGGTATATTAAAACGAAACTAGTTCCCGATACTGTTTTAGTATTGACACCGAATAATAACACACTCAAAGTGGAAATAAAATGTTCGCACGCAATCTTTTTCGACAAGGCCATGTCTATAGGCCAGCTGATGGGGTTCAGTAAGAAGAAATTAGAGGCAAATCATAAACACTCTTCTGACCGGCCTGTAGATATCATCAGGGTTAACGTGATACGCGTGGATTGCAATATAGTCGCAGGATCGTTTCAAAACGGCATAGAATGCCATACTTTGCACGAATTTTATCCGCAGGTACCGCCCAGTTATAAAATTGTAGAAGTTCCTCAGAGCGTAATATATTTACCTGTCAACGTGAGCGTCATTCATAATATCACTGTAAGTCTACGAGATCAGAACGGCGATATAATAGATTTTCGTGGAGAAAACATTTCCGTACGATTACATTTACGAAGACGTCGAGATGGGACTAATATTTAACGAGCGCTTCTATAAGAAGGGCGGCAGTTTACGTCCGACGACGGCACAGTTAACACTGCGAAACGTTAGGTTCCTCAGATCTTTGGGTTTTAAAGTGAACAATGGAAAACCTTTTGGCAATCGACTCTAGCGCCCAGTACGACAACACCCTCAACGGGCTGGAGTACCATACTCATCGACCGTACTCCTCCGATACGTTTGGTAATAGCGATGAAATTCGTATTCCCATTCATCAACAAGATGTCATTACGATACCTTTTCAGAGCACGCTGCATATAAAAGGTACTTTGACAGCGACAAAAGACGGAGGAGCGGCCGCTGACGTGTCTTTGATAAATAATGCTATAACTTTTCTTTTCGACGATATCAGATACGAAATCGGAGGCAACGAAATAGACAGGACCAGGAATGTCGGTATAACGACCACCATTAAGAATTTGCTTTCTTTGCGCGAACACGAAAAAAATAAACTCGGAAATTGCGGTTGGCTAGGAGTGGGTAAAACAAATAACGATTGTAAAGAGTTCAACATAGTTATACCGTTGCGTATGTTGATGGGATTTTTCGAGGATTACAATAGAATTGTAGTCAACGTGATACAGGAGCTTCTCCTTTTGCGTTTATCTTCAAATTTAAACGCAATAGTTAGCACGGATGCGACAAATATTGATCTGAAAATAAATACTATCTATCGGCGAGTTCCGCACGTCTCCGTAGCCGATCCGATAAAATTGAAACTTT
This sequence comes from Prosapia bicincta, assembly GCA_036971475.1. NCBI lineage: Eukaryota > Metazoa > Arthropoda > Insecta > Hemiptera > Cercopidae > Prosapia > Prosapia bicincta. The sequence continues at coordinate 3,120,955 of JBAIZL010000001.1, read as the reverse complement.
TGAAAATGATTGAACGCGATGTCACCGTTCACGTACCACACTGGAAATGGGAACTAATAGAATATCCCGGTTTACCGGCTACGAAACAACTCTCTTGGACTGTAAAGACATCTTCGCAACTGGAAAAACCTCGTTACGTAATTTTCGCGTTGCAAACCGATCGCAAAAACAAGATTAAAGCAAATGCTTCAGAGTTTGATAGCTGCAAGGTAACGGATGTAAAATTGTATCTCAACTCTCAGTACTTTCCCTACGATAATATTCACCGCCAATTTGTATGACATGTACGTTAGATTTCAACAGTCCTATTATTCACGCGAACCATCACCGTGTCTAGACTTGTCAACCTTTTAAGCAAAAAGCACCGATTTTTGTAATCGATTGTTCGAAACAAAACGATACGATAAAATCAGGGCCTGTAGATGTTAGACTTGAAATGGAGGCGTCTGACAATATTCCATCTAATACTTCCGGTTACTGCTTGATTATTCACGATTCGCATATTGTCTATAACCTGCTAACAGGTGTTGTTAAAAAGATTACGTAATCTGTGACCACACCCTGCGATATTTTACCTCAGTTGTCGCCATGGACGTGATGGATGTAGACCGTACCCCTCGTCCTTTGAACATATTTCTAAAGTCTGTGTATTTTTTGAATGACCAGTGTACGAGGTTTGTCGCGACCGGGCTTTTTCAGCACACCGTCTACGAACTAGGCGTCCTTATTCAGGCTGGTAGAAAATTTGTTTTTTTCACATACAACGACCTTAATGATTTCGAGACACGACTACCGCTGCCTGAAGGAGAACAACGTAAGTTTACACTAACTAACGGCGATATCACAATAAAGACTATCTTCGGTAAACGTTATATCGCATTGTTTGACGGAAAACACAGGGTCACCTTGAGCCTACCAGAATGGAATTTCTTAATGGATACCATACCGCTCGTAAACCGGCGCATCAGCGAACTGTTTTATAATGAACCACAACTAGGGTCTTACATCATTGAGTGTCTAGCCACGGACGAGATCGTGTCCAGTACTCTTCCCGAGGCAGACAAGTTGTACGAGAAAGTTGTTTTGTACAAGAAGCATGCAAGCAGTGGTTGAGTTTCATGCCTTCGTCGACAACGAAGGTAAAAACGTTGTCAAGGAACTGGCTGTGGTTGCCGAACATTATCAGTGTTACCATTTTTAAACCGCCTTACAAATTTCACAATTTAAATGAGTCATCGCAAAAGTCTGCTCGTTGGTTACAGTCAAGCTATCACCGTATCAGCTGGTACGAAGGTAGTATACCTTTTGATGAAGACATATTGCGAAACATGTTAACACCGTTTTCCACCATATTCACAAAAGGTTTGGAAAAGGCTCAATATTTGCGACAGTTCCATCCACATGTCATGGAATTGCCTGAGAAATACTCGTCTAGCAACAACAACAACAACAACCGAATTTACTTCAAGTGCATACTACCGCAACACAACAGTTATGTAGATTGTAAATGTGCACTGCGCAGTGCAAGATATTATTACGATTTGCTTATTGCTTTGTCTTAGTGTGTAAAACAACTTGAAGGTCACTGGCGTTAGGGTAACTCCTCGTAAACCTTTAAGAAAAAATGTTTTAAAGGTCTCTGCCACGGGGTAACTCCCTGTAAACCTTTAAAGCTTTAAACGGTCACTGGCGTGGGTTAACTCCCCCTAAACCTCAAGAAAAATGCTTTAAAAGTCCCTGCCGCGGGGTAATTCCTGGTAAACTTTTAAAGCACAAAAAATGCTTTGCCTTTGAAGGTCCCTGGCGCAGGACAAGTCCTCCTAAACCTTCTTGGCTGTTTGCATTTTCAAATTGGGAACTGCATTTTGTCATGGAGTGGCAGTTACAGGAAATGGCGGTGGTTGGAGCCATTTTCATTCGGGTAATCGACCTTGAAGGCCGGGGTAAACACCCTACTTGAAAGTCGATTGCCCGTGGGGACTGCATTTTATGGCAGTCACTGGTAAATAGCGTCGGCTATTTCCAAACTTGTAATGTGGGCATAATGATGACGGTTTCAACCCCGTATGAGACACAGAGAACAAGTGTATAAGAATACAAGACTTTTAAGATTTTCAGTCATTCCACAGACAGACATGGTTTGGCCCGATTCTCTTACAATTGAGAACCCACTTCATCTACGTTATTCACTTGCGAATAGCAGATTATGCTCTTTTCGTAATTGGAAGGGTTTGGAAAGCGAAACATTGAATCCATATACTCTAAGCTTGACCGGTTTTTTCTACACCGGAGATGACCATACTATATGTTTTAGTTGTGAGGGAGGTCTAAGCGATTGGGAACCTACACATGACCCGTTTGGTGAACACGTTTTATGGTTTCATAAATGTAAATTTGCATCGATTGTACAATCTAAGAGAAGAAGAAATGGAAATCGATATTGCAACTGATGATGATGATGATGACGATGACGACGGCGATCTAGTACAACGTAATGAGGATATCGTTCGATATGTAAGATTTGTTGTGCAGAAGAAGTACAAGTTGTATGTCTACCATGCGGACATGTGTTTGCCTGTCAATTGTGCTCGCTTAGCCTTGAAGTATATAGCGTGTGCAGAACGCCCACATCCGCCACGATACGTATTTATCTTTCATAGGCTTGGGAACTGGTAAACCTTGAGAACCGGACGTAGCAGGGTCGTGAGTGTTTAGTGGACTCGGCGTGAGAACGTGAACCAACAGACCTTGACAACCGGATGCCAACTGTGAGACTTTGATACCCCACCAAACGTTGAAGAGAAGAGTATATATATCAACAACACACTTGTAGATCTCTCACAGTAGCTTGAGAAGGTGCCTGGACCGACGATAGTCTGAGGAAGAGGTTGGTCTATCTTGCAGGGTTTGGCTGAAACTTTTTTTAGGTAATTGACAACGAATATTTATATTTATCATCTTTCATTTGAAAATACTTTATATGTTTACATTTGTTTTCAATCACAATGCTTCTATTTTAAATTTTATTTGTCAACTATTCTTATAATGTCTACTTTTTGAATATTTATCATTTCAAACGCATTGCTTTTTAAATTTTACCAATTAATATTTTATTATAATTATATTTTCGTATTTTGTTAATCTCTCACAGTTGCTTGAAAAATGGTGCCAGGATTCAATATAACCCGATATACTGACGGCATGCTGCGGGAGCTGTTCAAATCTATTTTTACCGGGCTTGGCTGAAGATCTATTTAGGTAAGTGACAACGAATATTTATATTTGTCATCTTTGAAAATACTTCATGTTTACTTTTGTTATATTTTCATTTAAATCACATTACTTTGTCATCTTTTATTTGAAAATACTTTATATGTTAACTTTTTGAATTTGAATCACATTGCTTTTTAAAATTTTACCAATAATTATATTTTATTAACTTTAAGAGAGCTCAAACTGTTTGGATATTTTATATTTTAAACTTATATCAAACCAATCAATTTTTGATAAAATAGTTTAAGGCAGTAGTACTGTATTTTCATAAACGTTGTATTTATTCATTAGATTGACTTAATTTTAAAAATTTTACTGTGAATTAGTCTTTCAGAGCAATTTTATAGTATTTCGTGTATTCATATTACTATATTGTGTTGTCGGTATTTCAGCCAGATGCTGAGACTCAGAACGGAGGCTTCATCATCGGGATACCCGTTGGTGACGTTGAATATTTCGTCGGGGGTTTCCTATCTCCCATGTACTAACGACGGCCGAATCATCATCAGCCAGTCATGGGATAGGCATCTCAGGACGTGCATCGACGGCCAGCAGCAACAACAACAACAACCACCACCAGCGCATGCCTGGAAATCGACGTCCCTGCCTCCAGCATCCCAGCCACCAGCATCCCAGCAACCTCAACCGTACACCTCGAGGGCAGCGGAGGTGGTCCCTCAGAGTCTGGATTTTATAGACGCTATCTTAGCCGATTTACGGAGTCAAAAGGCATCTGAGAGATCACCGTCTCCTGAACAGCCGCCAGTCACGCTCGGGGACCTGGACGGGATAGAGGTCATAGACTTATTGACGGTTACGGACGAAGAAATGCAGAGTCTAGAGGTATAACACTTCTCGCAAAGCGGTAAGATTATTGTTTTCATGTGAATATGATAATAGTGAGCAGTATTTTAAACCTTGCAGTGACACTTGTTTTAAAATATTACTTCCTACATTCATTTTCACGTAAAACCAACAGTTTTTCTCATTTGAAGAGGTGTATATTCCATACGTACCCGCATTTCTTTGTGCATGGGGGTGGTATGTTGTAATGGATGACCACCACAGAAGGCAGCGATGGATGGAGCTGCCTTCCGTAGCCCTTAAGGCAGCTTACGCACCCGGTAAGCCCAGGATACATGCGAATGCCGGTCTTGCGTGGTAATATCGGAAATAAAAAATAATTACGATTTGGAACCCACATCAACGTCATCAAAGATTTACTACTAGAATTGACCTATATTGTAGTTCAATTCTGATAGTGAGTAATTGCTGATGTTGCTGAGATCCCAATCGTAATTATTTCATTTCCCCTATATTACCACGCGGTCCCTGCAGTCGCTAACCTACTTACTGTGTACGTATAATATTTTTGTGTGTGTGTTTGCTTCTATTTTACATTGGGGGTGGCATGTTGTAATGGAATGGCCACCACTGAGGACAGCGATGGCTGGAGCTGTCTTCCCTAGCTTTAGAAAATATTTTACCCACAGTAAGCCAAGGATACATGCGAATGCTGGTACATGCGAATGCTGGTTTTGCGTGACTTTAAAATCGCGTGTGTAATATTTGTACTCGGACACTCACAGCAACATCACATTTATGCACTATCGCAATCGACCCACACCATCAAAGACTCGTTACTAGAATTGACCTATATTGTAGTTCGATTCCGATAGGTTATCATCGCCTAACTACAGTTATTTTAAATAATAAGTTTTTAAAATAAATATTACCTAAAACTAATCAAAATGAAACAAAATAAATCTTTAAAACTAATTGTGATTATAATTATCTAAAATTAAAGAACCAAAAATTATAAAAAATTTAAATATTGTTAAATAGATTAAGGTGGCGTAAGAAAGCGAGGACACTGTCGATAGCCGTGACATCGTCTCTTAAAACCACCTTTAAACTACCTCGAAGATCGTAACGTATATACAAATTTGTCAACTCATTACAATCAAGCAGGATATGCTTGATTGTAATATTATTTCTACAAAGCGGACATAGTGGTGGATCGTCATGTCGCATCAACCATCCATGCGTTAACAAAGAGTGGCCGGTGCGAAGTCGAGTAACCACCACTTCCTCCCTACGATTCGAACGAACAGATGTCCTCCATGGTCGGACGGTATTTTTGATGTCCCTCAGCTTGTTTCCATTTATATTTTGCCATTCTTCGTTCCAAACAGAGAATAGGGTAGATTTAACTTTGCATACAAAATCTGATGCCATCACACGTTGTGTCGATGGCAACATACCTGTAGCTGATTTTGCACCTTCATCTGCTTTAGTGTTGGAGCAGACACCTCGACACCTCGTAATTGGAGCCTGTGTATAGAGCACAAGATGTCTCCAACTAAAGGGTTCTTAGTGTACATTTCCTGAATAGCCTGGAGAGCATTTTTGGAATCACAACACACAAGATATTTAGATTTTGCAGACGGAATTGATCTTAAAAGCTTGGAAAATTGCATAAAGTTCTGCAGTAAAAACGCTACAGGCTGAGGGCAATCCGTAAGTGAAAGTTTTTCCTTCCATATAAAATGCACAATCTATCCCATTGTCCAGTTTTGAACCGTCTGTGAAAATAATCACAGTGTGTTGGTGAGTTTGTTGAATCTGCAAAAACTCCTGACGATAAATAACGTCAGGAGTATTGTGTTTTAGGTACATGGACAATGAGAAGTCACATTTTGGCTTTTGTATTGTCCATGGAGGGATGTAGCATGATGTTCGTTCGAATATAGATGGATGTTCTAAATTTAGATTCCTAAAAATGCGCAACGTTCTTATTCCGAAGGGAGCAGTTGAACGTTGATTCACATTGTAACGATCCTCGAGGTGGTTGTCAAAAACTGCTATGAATGCCGGATGTTTGGGTTTACTTCGAAGACCAGTGTAATATGAAATTTGTAGCCTTTGACGTCGCACAGAGAGAGATGGTTCTCCAGCTTCAACTAGAAGGCTGGAGATTGGGCTTGATCTAAAAGCACCAGTAGAAAGTCTAAGACCATCGTGATTTATTGAATCCAGGAGTTTCAGAACCGTAGGTCGAGCAGATGAATAGGCTATACAGCCGTAATCTATGCGCGATCTTACAACGGCGCGATAGAAACGGAGCATACAGGTTCTGTCTGCTCCCCAATTTGTACCACTTAGAACTCTCAACATATCCAATATCTTGCTGCACCGGGTCCTCAAATCACGCACATGCGGATTCCATGAAAGTCTTTTATCCATTAAAAGACCCAAAAATCTCACATTATCCGCGGTTTTAAGCCGCGTACCATCAAGATAAAGAATAGGTTCCTGGTGTTGCCTGCGACGACTAAATGCTATACACTGGGTCTTCGAAGCCGAAAACTTGAAGCCCGTAGATTTGGTCCACTCTTGCAATTTATTGATTACTAATTGTAAGGATCTTTCCGCTGTTGCCATACTTCTAAGAGCCATATATATACAAAAATCGTCTACAAACAGGGAACAGTGGACCGGTGACTGTACGTTTGAAGTGACGCTGTTAATGGCAACAGCAAACAGCGTAACACTCGAAACGACACCCTGTGGTACACCATTCTCTAGTTCGCACCGATCAGAATATATGCCTCCTAGACGTACTCGGAAAGTCCTGTTATTCAAATAATTTTTTATAAAAGCAAGAATGTTACCTTGTATACCCCATGATTTCAATACGTTCAAAATTCCTCTTCTCCATGCCATGTCATATGCCTTCTCAAGGTCAACGAAAACAGCTACCAGTGTTTGTCGTAGGATGAAGGCATTCTGTATAGCTGACTCCAACAAAACCAATTGGTAAACTGATGAACGTCCTTGTCTGGAACCACACTGAACGTTAGAAAGAAGTTTGTTTCTAGATACCAGACAAGACGACGGTTGACCATCTTCTCCAGTAGTTTGCATAAGCAGCTGGTCAGAGAGATGGGTCTGTAATTACTGGGATTAGTTTTGTCCTTTCCTTGTTTTAGAAGAGGAATTATTGTCGCTTCTAACCATGCATCGGGACGATAGGGAGTAATTGATGGTGTGGTTCGATTTCGATAGTGCATAACTGCGATGTTGCTGTGATGTCACCTACAAATATTACGCTGAATTTTAAAGTCACGCGAACCCAATATTCGCTAACCTACTGTGCGTATCATATTTTCTAAAGATATTTTTGTGTGACTGTTGGTGTGCGTGTTATATATATTACTCGTATTTGTATTTAGTTTTATTATTTTATTATTGTGATATTTCAATTATATTATATTGTGTTCGTATTATATTTTTGGTGCGCGTGTTATATATTACTCGTATTTGTATTTAGTTTTATCATTTTATTTTTGTTAGATTTTAATTATATTATATTTGTAATATGTAACACAATATTTTTATTCTAGTCTTCATATTGTCAGATTTTTATTTTATTTACGTATATGTATAATCCTTTATTTATATTCATATTTTTAATACAATAAAAATTTCAATTATATTATATTGTGTTCGTATTATATTTCCTAAAATTATGTTTGTGTGACTGTTGGTGCGCGTGTTATATATTACTCGTATTTGTATTTAGTTTTATCATTTTATTTTTGTTAGATTTTAATTATATTATATTTGTAATATGTAACACAATATTTTTATTCTAGTCTTCATATTGTCAGATTTTTATTTTATTTACGTATATGTATAATCCTTTATTTATATTCATATTTTTAATACAATAAAAATTTCAATTATATTATATTGTGTTCGTATTATATTTCCTAAAATTATGTTTGTGTGACTGTTGCTGCGCGTGTTATATATTAATCGTATTTGTATTTATATTTAGTTTTATCATTTTATTTTTGTTAGATTTTAATTATATTATATTTGTAATATGCAATATTGAGTTTTATTCTAGTCTTCATATTGTCAGAATTTTATTTTATTTACGTATATGTATAATCCTGTATTTATATTCATATTTTTAACACAATAAAAATTTATTCTTATACAAATACACGTTTTACACTTATTTCATACAACCAAACAACTACCAACACTCACGACATACTTGTACCCCCATCTAACCACAACACACAACTGACTACATCGTAGCTCAGTCGCTAGCGTCACACGCCAGCAAACCAAACGTCATCGGTTCGATTCCCCAATACCCATTTATATTTTTTCCTCTTCAAAAAATTGCGTCAACACCAAAACAAGATGGCCCTCCCGATCCAGGGCACCAATCAACCACTAGGGGCGGGGCTTACACCAAAACAAGATGGCCCTCCCGATCCAGGACACCAATCAACCTCTAGGGGCGGGGCTTAGCTGGCTGTGGGGGTCACTAATACGGCTCTCTCATTGGGGGGATAAAGTATACCCTTCTCTACTATTATTCATCTCTTGTAATGCTTCACTATTGCAATGAACGTTTTTTCTTATAATTTCATATACCTATTAAAGTAATCCCTTTCCTGCAATTGCGCTAGCTCGTGTGTGTGTGTGTGTGTGTTTGTTTTGAAATACAATGCAATTAATTACGTTAGGATTAATAAAACTCAGACTGACAGGTGTTAATACAGGTGTTGTGGGGACGGGTAAAACTAGGTTTGATGAACTCAGAGGGGGGCAGGTGTTGCACTGCATATGTAGTCACCCGGCTTCCAATAATCATATAGTAAGGACGAATTCATCGTATGTCTATTATTCACTTACACCCCAATCCCTCTAGGTTGCCGGTGGTCTATTCGGCTGGTGACGTGACGAATTGCGTTCCAGTCTAGTAGAGCGCCTAGGGATCCCTTTGTGCAGAGTGTTACAAGGAGGATATTCAGTACATTCTGCTTAGAGTCACTCCTTCCTATTCTTTCCCATAGTTTTAAGGAAATTTTTTTAAAATATTTAAACGACCTTGACCCAGTTTTTAGCTGAAAGAAAATGCTTCACACATATCCCAAAGCTTGGATTAAAGTTAGAATACACACAAATTTTAATTTATAAGTTATTATAAAATAATTATTGAATTTTGTAGTCCATTACACTGACCATTTTGTTAAAATAAAATTTTGTGAGTAATACTTTGCCAAATGGCTTTCAACTAACATTTTCAAACAAATGTTATTCAAGAACACATTATAAACAAACAACGGATGAATCAAACGTAAATATTGACTAAGTGTCGCTTTATAAACAAAACCACATTTATAGTATTATTTTAGCAACATAGTACTATAGTAAATTTGTGTTTATTTCGGTAATATTAATTTATAACTTGCGTGATATTAATTTATATTTTTGTAATTAATGATTAGGTATGTGATCACACACACACACACACACACACACACACACACACACACACACACACACACACACACACACACACACACACTCACACACACACTCACACACACACACACACACACACACACACACACACACACACACACACACACACACACACACACACACACACACACACACACACACACACACACACACAACACACGCACACACACACACACACACACACAAATTTTAATTTAAAAGTTATTAATAAAATAATTATTGAATTTTGTAGTCCATTACGTTCGGTGAATCTTATTAATCACTTAAACAATAGTTTATGACTATGCGAACTTTGAGTTTTGTAAATTTGTTAAAACTTACTGAGACAGAACGTTGTCGATCGCTCGGTGGAACATTTATATAAAATAATGTCGGTGTTATGATAGTTATAATATTAATTATCATTTTATATTAAATAATGAATCTATATGTGCAAACTTCTTAAGCTCAATTTGTAAAGGATCTTAGTAACAATAGCAAAATCTATTTTTGTGTTGAAACAATACAACTTTGATGCTATGTTTTATTAAAAATATAATTATATCACAAAAATTATCAAAAATGTTAAGAAAGATAAATTCTCATAACAGAGAGCACACAGTCTCTTTACAAATACAACCAATAACGTGTCTGCAGGGCAAATAGAACACCAACTTCTTCTGATCTACAGATTTTACATAACATATGATTCAAACAGCTGCTTGAAAGAGAAATTGTTCTCCATTTCTTAAGGAACGTTTCCGGAGCCTATTTTTTTATTTTGGGGGGGGGGCACGTTTCGACACCGATTATGGTGAAACTGTTTGGTTTTATTAAAAAAAAATCTATGTCACCGTTTTCAATTGGATCTTAAGGTTTTATAATTAATTTTTAAAGTTTGTCAAATATTTTTTACAAACTAAAAATAATTTTAATAACTTGGAACAACTGTGGTGTAGTTTTTAATTAAAAATAAATAAAAACCTCTACAACCACAATTTTCAGTATGATGTCCTGATATACGTTTAGATTGCAAATCAATCGTTTTCAGAGGAAATTACTACAAATATTAGGCATTTAGTAATTTCCTTTAAAGATGATTGCTTAACAATCGAAATGCATATAAGGATATAAAAAAAATTGTTGCTCAAGAGGTTTTAATTATTTATAATTTTATTAAAAAATATGAAATTACATACATAATTTGATAGTTATCGTCAACTATTTACCCTGTTCATATGTTAATTTGTTTAAATATGTTTATAACCTAATCTCGACACTGTGGGAGAACGTAGCATATAAAAACCATGAAAAACAGCTGATTTTAGAATCGACAGATGTAAATATTGCGCGCTAAACAAAGAATGCTATTTGCTCTATATAAAAGAGTAAAACCTAGTAGAATCCGTTCACTCGTTACTATGGTGCTCTGACGTATGTTCACTATTAGAACACTCGGTTAGCGTAGGTGACGGTCAACAAATATTACAATATAATTATAAAATCAGGCGTGACTTTAAAATTATAGTGTAATACTTGTCGCACAAGTATTCACTATACCTAAGATGAAATTTTAATGTAGAGAAAACAACCCTATAGTATAAGACTGTGTTTTACACTATAGGGCAGTTTTCTCTAGGGTCTATGCAGACCCATCACGCTCACTTTGGTTGTCGGTAGTAAGTCAACAATAGTACCGGCTTTTTGGGAGAGCGAAGGAGGTCTATAACCTCCTGACAAGGAAGGCTCTTGCAATTCTCTACAATGGCTCTTTCCCTAGCGGTGAGTTTTCGTTTAGACTTCAACACCGGAAGAGAAATTTCCACTTTTTTATAGTCTTCCTTCCACATGTCGTATGCTACCCCAACGCGCAGCAACGACACGAAGTCGGAAATTTCAAGCTGTTGTACAATTGTTGCCTTACCGACGCTCATGATTTTATTGCTACAGGATAAGAAGTCACCACATGTTATATACTGTTTCCCAACTCGCAGCTGGCCGCAACATCTGGCTGCCAAGCCGGTATCCCCAACACTTGTGTGTGTGTGTGTGTGTGTGGGTGTGGGTGTGTTGTTTGAATATTAATAAAATAGAGGAATTTTAGTTGAGCAAAGGTGTATAATTTTCACAAAGTTAATATTCAGGGTCTTGTGCGCACACGGACGATATGGTAAAATATAGGTCAGCAACGAACTGGGTACGGGATATAATACACACGTTCCTTTACAAAAACACATGTCAAAATGACGTCATTCTTTATGACGTTCTCGGTAATCAACGGATTTTACATGGCCCCAACATGTCCCAACATGTTTTTAATTACGTCACACAATCGTGAGCACGCGCACGTACACACAAACGCACAAGCGCGCAGGTAAAGTTTTAAAAACGCTTTTCAATGGTCCGAACATGTTTATAACTACGGCAGTTAAATAACTCGAAACAGAGGAAGGTTTTTAAAAACAATTTATTTAGGCCAAATACCTGTTACAACAAACACAGAGATGGAGAAACAAGCGCTATCACAATGATATGTACACACACACAAGCTCACGAGCGCGGAACCTATCTTAATAAATTAACATGCTTTTACATTTTGTAACTAGTCAAGATCTGGAGAAGAAACAGATAAGAGACCGTTCAGTCTTTGCGACTGACACATTTATCGCGAAAATTAACCCATCACCTCGTAACGGATTTCAACGGTTTTAAAAAATACTTCAACCGTACACACGCGCACACGGACGTTATAGTAAAATATAGGTCAGCAACGAACTGTGTACGGGATATAATACACACGTTCCTTCACAAAAACATGACAAAATGACGTCATTCTCTAGAGGTAGGTTTTTAAAAACAATTTATTCAGGCCAAATATCTGTTACAACAAACACAGAGTTGGAGAAACAAGCGCTAGCACAATGATATGTACACACACAAGCTCACGAGCGCGGAACCTATCTCAATAAATTAACATGCTTTTACATTTTGTAACCAGTCAAGATCTGGAGAAGAAACAGATAAGAGACCGTTCAGTCTTTGCGACTGACACATTTATCGCGAAAATAAACCCATCACCTCGTAACACATTTCAACGGTTTTAAAAAAATACTTCAACCGTATACACGCGCACACGGACGTTATAGTAAAATATAGGTCAGCAACGAACTGGGTACGGGATATAATACATACGTTCCTTTACAAAAACACATGTCAAAATGACGTCATTCTCTATGACGTTCTCGGTAATCAACGGTTTTTACATTGCCCCCAACATGTCCGAAAATGTTTTTAATTACGTCACACAATCGTGAGCACGCACACACACACACACACACACACACTTACATATGTACGCGCATATACACAATCGCACAAGCGCGTTACGCTCCAATAATTTCAGAAACCAACCCCAATTACCTCCCGTAACGGTTTTTAACGGAAAGTAACGTTTTTTCAAAAAACCACCTTTACCCTTTGGGGCGAAAGTCTGGTTTTGACATCTACTGACGGTATCCTTGATGTCTCCTAATTTCTTTCCCTTTACATTTAGTCCAAACAGAGAATAGTGTCGTTTTACCATTACACACAAAATCTGATGACATCACACGTTGTGTTGATTACACCATACTTGTCGCTAATTTTGCATTTTATCTGCTTAGTGTTTCTGAATATTCCGCAGTGACCAGGCACCCAGAGAAATGACACATCGTAGTTGGAGCCTGTCTATTGAGCACAAGATATCTTAAACTAATAGGTTCTTAGTGTACATTTCCTGAATAGCCTGGAGAGGCCTTTTGGAATCAGAACACACAAGATAATTAGAGGTTACAGACGGAATTGACATTAAAGCTTGGAAAATTGCATAAAGTTCTGCAGTAAAAAACGCTACAGGCTGAGGGCAATCCGTAGGTGAAGGTATGCCCTTGAATATAAAATGCACATCCCAACCCATTGTCCCCGCAGGGGGGTGCGGACTAGCCGCACCTACGAGGGATTTGGCGTCCCTCGCGGTACCCTAGCCTAACACTACACCACTCACAAAACATATACACACACATACACACACCAACACAATCTATAGACATTTCAACACTAACATCTTCTTTTAGGGATTTTTTGACTGGTCAGAACCGTTGCGCGTTGGGAGTGCTGAAAAGGCCAGAGCTTGACAAACTCTGGTCTGGGACGCTGATGTGAGCTTGCTCTGCCGAAGACGTAAGCGCGGTTTCTGGTCTACCAGCCGCTTCGGTCCTTGGTCAGGGAGTGTCCGCGGTGCACGGGTGTCGGAGCCTGTGCACAGTATTACGAGTTCTCGACTGATGCCCATCCAGTCGAGCTAAGGAGAAAAGCTATATGCCTCAGAGTTCTGAGGGTTGGAAATGATCTTGATGTGATCCAAGGGTGTACCCGTTCCTATAGTCTCGCGCGTAACGCTTGACACGATGGCTGGCTTAAAATCATTTATGGATTTAAAAAACCCGTCAATTAATACTAGTTTAAAGAGGACACGCCAGGATTCCCCTGACGATCCTAAAATTATCGATGCGAGTAAAATGTTGATGATGGCAACGTCACAGACATTGCCATCACCAAAATATTTAATATTCTCTAGTTCTGAGGAGGGGAAAGATCTGTCAAAAGTTTCTCCTTTTCTTATTAATAAGGCGATAACTGCCGGTGCTGGAGGTCCTCAAAAAGTTACGAAATGGGACACTGTTGGTGGGAACCTGCAATGAAAAACAAACCAGAACTCTTTTAAAAATGACCTCTTTTTTCGATCAGGTCATGGTATCTGTGGCCCCCCATAGATCCTTGAACTTTTCAAAGGGGGTCATCACCTGCAGGGATTTATTAAACGTAACTGTCGACGAAATAAAATTAGAACTGTCTTCTCAGTCAGTAATTTATGTCGTGCCTATTATGAAGACAGACAAAGGGGCAAAAGTTGCAACAGCCTCTTACATACTTACATTTGGCAAACCAGAGATACCCGAATATATACATGCGGGTTACCAACGGCTCTCCGTAAGACCATATGTGGCTAACCCTAGGCGCTGCTTCAAGTGTCAACGTTTCGGGCATTAGCTCTACCTGTTTGAAGTCGAGTGTTTGCGGTAAATGTAGCGAGGAAGGCCATGATGAAAAGGAGTGCGTAAATTCCCTAAAGTGCGCCAACTGTGGCGGTGACCACGCAGCGCGATCATACGACTGTCCTCACTTTAAAGAGGAAAAGTCTATTCTCACCGTCATGGCTAAGGATAGAATAACCTTTTCACAGGCAAGGAAAATTTATAGATCCGCCCTACCAAAGGTTGACGGTAAGACCTATGCCGCTACTGTCACCGCTACTTCGTCCTGTTCAAACTGTGCCGACCTGGCGAAAAAGATAGAAGTTCTAACTGACCAAGTTTCGCGTCTACTGTCGCTAGTCACATGTGGTCAATCTTTGAATATTAAAGAACCTGCAAAGACGTCACGTGATTTGGTTAGCACCTCCGCGGAGGGGTTAGGTGGCCGAACCAAGTCCGTCAATGAAATATGCATCTCTGGACAAAAGAAATCGTCTGGCAGTATAAAGTCTGTTGCGTCCAAAGTAGCACTACAACGGAATACAGCAAAAAGTAAGTCTGTACTCCAAAGCAGTAAATCGGCACCAACTATGTTGGGTGCTAAAAAACGAATAAATAAAGGAGGGCATGGCACCAAAATCCCTCCGAAATCCAAATCTTCCTCGGATTCCATCCCTGAACGATTGGATATGGAATCTGAGAATTGTTTGCCTGAGACGTCTTCGAACGTCACGGGCAAACGAGAGCGTAAAAATAGGTGTCAGATTAACCCATTGCTAAGTTGATAAATGTCTGCAATTAGCAAGTCAGTGATACAATGGAACATCAACGGTGTTAGGAGTCACTTAGAAGATCTTAAAGTACTCGTGCGAGATGTGTATCCAATGTTTGTATGTCTACAGGAGACACATCTCCACGAATCGCATAGTTTTCATTTAGCGGCATCTACTGGTGGATGGACAGCGGTTGACCTATCGATCTGCAGTCCTCAATTAGCTACTAGATGCACATGGTCGGTACTCCATGATTTGTATGGAAGCGACCATGTGCCCATTAAGATCAATTTATGTGACTCCCAACCTTGTTATGCTCGAAATTCCCGTTGGATTTTGCGAAAAGCCAACTGGGACGCCTTTACGAAATATTTTGTATCACTTGACACAGATTACCTGACACCCATTGATGCAATTGTTGAAAATTTCACTAAGACCATTTTAAATGCCGCTGTAGAGACCATTCCGAAATCGTCTACGAATCCACGCCGACCGCCTGTGCCGTGGTGGAACGACGAATGCACAGAAATCCTCCGTTTACGACGAAGAGCTTTAAGGAGATTTAAGCGTAACCCAACAAGTGACAACCTTCAGGAATATAAAATACTCCGTGCGAAACCACGGAGGATATTTAGTCTGAGTAGAAAGAACTCTTGGGAACAGTACATTAGCACAATTAGACGAACAACTTCATCCTCCACAGTGTGGAGGAAACTAAGATCAGTTTGTGGTACTTCCATTCCGTTGCCAGCTATTGCGCTGAATCAACCGAATGGAAGTTTGACCACGGACAGTGATAATATTGCTAATGTGCTGGGAAAATCATTTTCTAACTCTTCTGCTACTACAGCCTATAACATAGTATTCCAGAGACATAAATTGAAGGAAGAAGCAATACCGTTTACTGTTGGGTTGTCTGGCGACTCACCTTTAAACACTCCTTTCTCTATAGGGGAATTGGAGTCAGCTCTCGCGTCAACGAGGGATTCTGCACCAGGTCCTGATTCCATTGTATACTCCATGCTGAAACATCTACCATCATCGGCGAAACTTTTCCTCCTTAGAATATACAATCGGCTATTCGAGGAGCAGTCTTTCCCCGATGCATGGTTAGAAGCGACAGTAATTCCTATCTTAAAACCAGGTAAAGACAAAACCAATCCCAGTAGTTACAGGCCTATATCTCTAACAAGCGTCTTGTGCAAACTACTGGAGAAGATGGTCAACCGCCGTCTTGTCTGGTACCTAGAAACCAACAATTTCATTTGCAACGAGCAGTGTGGTTTCAGACAAGGGCGATCATCGGTTGACCAATTGGTCTTGTTAGAATCCGCTATTCAAGATGCCTTTCTCTTGCGTCAAACACTCGTTGCTGTTTTCTTCTACCTTGAGAAGGCATACGATATGGCATGGAAAAGAGGTTTTCTGAACACTTTAAAATCATGGGGTATACAAGGGAATATCCTACCATTCATCGCTAACTTTCTTTCAAACAGATCTTTCCGCGTTCGACCTGGAGGCACGTATTCAAACAGCTATACACAGGGGAATGGTGTACCGCAGGGCAGCGTGCTGAGCGTCACGCTATTTGCCGTTGCAATAAATAGTATCACCAGCAATATACGATCTCCGGTACACTGTTCACTCTTTGTGGATGACCTTTGTATATATGTGCCTGCTCGGTGTATGGCAACAGCGGAAAGGTCTTTGCAGTTAGCAATGTACAGTTTGAGGAATGGTCAATAACTACTGGTTTCAAATTCTCTGCTTCGAAGACCCATTGTGTAGCATTTAGTCGTCGTAGGCAGCACCAGGTGCCGATTCTTTATCTTGATGGGATTCAGCTTCAAACCAAGGATAGTGTTCGATTTTTGGGTCTTTTATTTGATAGAAGACTCTCATGGATCCCACATGTTCGTGATTTGAAGGTGAGATGCAGCAAGAAATTGGATATGTTAAGAGTCCTTAGTGGTACGAATTGGGGAGCAGACAGAACTAGTATGCTTCGATTTTATCGCGCGGTCGTTAGATCGCGCATTGATTATGGCTGTCAAGCCTATTCATCCGCACGACTTACAGTTCTGAAAACTCTCGATGCTGTCCACCACTCTGGACTTAGACTGGCTACTGGTGCATTTAGAACTAGCCCAATCCCTAGTCTTCTTGTCGAGGCTGGGGAACCCGCTCTTTCAAGACGACGTCAGATGCTACAAATATCTTACGTTTCTGTTCTTCGAAGCAAACCGAACCACCCGGCATTTGAAAGAGTCTTTTATAATACGCTAAATCACGTGTACAATACACGTCAACGTTCGACCGCTCCCTTTGGCATACGAACGTTAAGAATATTGGATGACCTTGAGTTGCAACTTCCAACTATGTTTGAACGACAAATGTGCTATCTACCTCCATGGATAATAAAAACGCCGCACTTCGATTTCTCATTGTCCAGTTATATAAAACACGATACTCCTGTTGTGGTCTACCACCAGGAATGTTTATCCATTTATAAATCTCACCAACACAGTGAAATTATTTTCTCTGGTGGATCTAAACTGGACAATGGCGTTGGGTGTGCGTTTTATGCATCTGGATGTACCTACACGTACGGATTGCCCTCAGCTTGCAGTGTTTTCACGGCAGAACTATTTGCTATTTTTAAAGCTTTGACCGTCATTCAATCTCGATCCTCGCATTATCTTTTGTGTTCAGATTCCAAAAGTGCTCTTCAGGCTCTTCAGGATGTTTTCTCTAACAACCCTTTAGTTGGGGACATTTTGTGTGCTGTACACAGGCTTCAATTGAGGGGTGTGGGGGTAACTTTCTGTTGGGTTCCTGGACATTGCGGAATACTTGGAAACACAAAAGCGGATGAAGCGGCGAAGAAAGCTACAAGTTTGGTGCCTATTACTCAACTGGTTATGGCATCTGACTATGTGTGTTTCGCGAAACATTTATTGCTCGCTGCTTGGAATGACGAGTGGCATACTGTGATTGAGAATAAGCTGAGGGGAATTAAAGATACCGTCCGTCCATGGAGGTCTTCAATTCGTTCAAAACGTAGGGAGGAAGTGGTGGTTACACGCCTTCGCGTTGGACACTCTTTTGCAACTCATGGATATTTGATGCGTCGTGAAGATCCACCAATATGCCAATACTGCGGAGGTATCTTCACAATAAAACATATTTTGGTAGATTGTGTTAGTGTAGGCAATGTTCGTGCCCTTTTTAATTTAAAAGGGAGTTTAAAGGTGGTACTAAGCGACGATGCCTCGGCCATTGACCGAGTCATCGCTTTCTTGCACCACTTGAAAATATTTTTTGAAATTTAATACACAAATACATTTTCATTTATACATATAATTCTCTGTTTCTTTTATTTATTTTAATTTAATTTATTTTGTGTTCTTGTTATTGTTATTGAAATTTATTTATTGGTAAACAGTTACCTATTATTGTTTTAAATATTGTTATTATTTATTTACTGTTATATTGTTCTTTGTTGTTATTTTGTTATTTAGTTTTTTAAGAAATTTTTCGTTGTTATATTGTTGTTTTTTGTTTTTTATTGTTGGTGTTTTATTTTGTTTTGTAATTTTTGTTGTATTTATTTATTTGTTTATTTATTAATTTATTTGATTTTATTTAAAACATTGCGTTCTGTGTTAGATTTTGTTTGGCGATGATAACCACAATTGGTTTTTCGCCAGGAAAATAAAAAAAAAAAAAAAAAAAAAAAAAAAAAATGGAAGGTAGACACAACAGAGAGTGAGTTTGTACGGAACAGCTGTTTGAATTGCCACTGCGTAAGGGAGTTATTAAGCTCACAAGAACGGCATCGACGCAGTTACGCGCTAGAATAGCTACGCCAACTTTAGCTCGATTTTCTGTAACGAAGTCCGACCTGTAAACTGAATACTCCCTTAGATAGAAATTGTGCGATTCCTGGAGATGTGTCTCTTGAATACAGATGTACATAGGAGACACAACATCTCTTACAATTATTTTGAGATCCTCAATGTGACTTCTAACACCGTTAATGTTCCACTGAATCACGGTTTGTTTAGGTGTGGTCTTTGTATTTTAGTGAAATAGATTCACCTGGCTCTCACTGCCGTCGTTGACAATTTGCTGACCTGGAGTGTTCCAGGCAGTCATCAGATTCCATCACTAAAAACACGTAGCTACTGCATGATGGTAAAATCTACTTTAGACGAAAACCATCTCATGAGGTATGGGTTAACATTAAAACCGCTTATTTACAGGGGTTGTGATGCGGTGAAGAACTTCCTACAATAGCTGAAACTTTTTCCTGAGAAAGTTGAAGGAATGTACTCAAATATTGTTCCCATGTTAGGCATGAGTGGTGACGAAATGCTTGCATACACATCCGCAACTACTTGTTACTTGTGTAAAAATTCTTTTACCGTCATGAATCATTAAGTCCGTGAAAATGACCATCTCACAGGAATGTATAGAGGATCGGCTTATAAATTATAAGCTACCTACTTTTATACCTGTCGTGCTGCACAATTTAAGTGGATACGATTCACATTTTATAATCCATGAATTGAACTTATGGAAAGGACAAATCGATGTGTTAGCATCTTCGAAAGAAAAGTATTTGCGACGTCTATTATTATAAATAAAGATCTGGTATTGCTTTGTATGAATAAGACTAAGATAGTTCTCGACCGACCACTTTATATCGGTATGTCCATCTTAGACATCTCCAAGACGCACATGTACGACTTCCACTACGAAAAGATGGCACGGCATTACGGAAGAGATAAAATCGGAATATGGTATATGAAACAGACGCGTTTCTGTACTGGATTCGAATGGATGATCTTTACGAAGACCTCAAGACATTTTAACATAGAAACGATTTAGATTTCTCCGAATACCCACCGCACCATCCCACTTACGACAGTTATGTAAATAGTTGTTGTAAACATCCTACCCCTAAGGGTAAGATTAGTATTTTAAAACTGTTAGCATCTTCGAAAGAAAAGTTTATAAGTTTTTCGAAAAAGGTCGATAAACTAAAATTAAGATTCATCGACTCATAGGTTTTTACCTTCAAGCCTTATGAAACTTAGCGAAAATCTATCACGGAACGATCTGCTGGAGACGAAGAAACTAGTACCTGAAGGGAAGCTCGAACTAGTGCTAACAAAAGGTTTTTTCCCTTACGATTATATAGACGATGCAGATAGGTTCAACGAGACTTCGCTTCCTCCCATAGAATGTTTTTACAGCAAACTAATTGATTGCGGAATTATTGATGAAGATTACCAACACGCATGCAACGTATGGAACGGAATGGAGTTTAAGACTGGGAGAGTACAGATTTTTATGTACAACTCGACGTGATTCTTCTTTGCGATGTTATGGAGGAATTTACAAACACCTGTATGAACGCTTACAGCTTGATCCTCTTCATTCGTACAACTCACCCGGACTGGCAGGCTGTGTTGAGAGAAACAGGATGAACTTTGGAATTGATGATGGATGTAAATATGATCCTCATGGTAGTCGGGCGTCCGAGGCGGTCTAACGCAGTGCCGTAGGAAACATATTAGAGCCAACAACAAGCACCTGCCTGACTACGATAGTGAGAAGAGTCTGTCTACCTGGGGTATTTCGGCGCAAACAACCTTTACGGGTTGGCCATGTCGATGTCCTTGCCATCTGGTGGATTCGAATGAGTAGATCCAACTACGATAGAAGTAATTCAACAAATCCCTCGTTACGGTTGTTTCGGGTATATTTTGGAGATCGACTTTGAATACCCGGATGCGCTCCATGATCATCACTACGATCTCCCTCTTCTACCAAAAAGCGAAGTTCCGTGCAACAAGTCATACAACTAGGACTTCGTATTACCAAAGTGCATAGAGTCATACGTTTTGTACAATCATATTGGTTAAAGCCGTAGATCGACTCGAACACTGCTAGGAGATCCGTGGATAAATCTGCTTTCGAGATTTTTTGAAATTAATGAACAACGCAATTTTCGGAAACCTCTGGAAAACAATCGAAAACATATGGATATTAGGCTTGTTACAGACGAAAAGAAACTAATGAAACTGGTGAAGCGAGACAAATTTAATAAGTCTATTATAATAAATAAAGATCTGGTATTGCTTTGTATGAATAAGACTAAGATAGTTCTCGACCGACCACTTTATATCGGTATGTCCATCTTAGACATCTCCAAGACGCACATGTACGACTTCCACTACGAAAAGATGGCACGGCATTACGGAAGTGATAAAATCGGAATATGGTATATGAATACAGACGCGTTTCTGTACTGGATTCGAATGGATGATCTTTACGAAGACCTCAAGACATTTTAACAAGAGTATTTTAAAACCACTTGACAAACAAATGTGAAAACATCTGTAACGATATATAAGGGTCGTTTTCTATAGTTTTAATAGATATAGATTCGAACACTCATTCAAGACAGTTGTTATGTTGATTTAGGAATCGGTTAGTTTAAAGCTCTGTAATAACGTCTTTGTGTATTGTATTCTTGTCAGTTGTAACAGGACATAGGCCTAAATAAATTGTTTTTAAAAAGTAACTTGTGATTCGAGTTATTTAATTGGCGCCCGAACAGGGACCCGACGAGTTTACGTTGCGAATAATTCTTTCGATCCGTATCCGGAATTTTCTCACATCACCTTTTGTGCTGAAAAACGTGAAGTTCTGTTTCAACAGTCAACTGTCGGGGACAACAACAGATCAAGATTCAACGGAAATTTCAAGGACTACATCTGCCACCAAGGTTAACCAAGAAGACAGCATCTCGGCCAGTAGACCAGAGAACTTTTGCAGACCACCAGACAGCCGAAGACCTTCCATCAACAAGCAGTAGCAGCCAATCTTCACCACCAATTAAAAAGAGTGAGTACAATTACATTGTCTCCTGTATCTAAACCAATCCCTAACGAATATTTAATGTTCATACCTACTTATGATGGTTCCCCTTATAAACTTGTACATTTTATTGAAACTGTTAAGGACTTATTAGGAAGTTACTGTAATGAAAATGTAGCGGAATGTTCTAGTAATTATTGGGTTCTATATAAAGCATGCATGTCAAAATTAGAAGGCCCAGCAAAACATGTAGCGTAACTTGCTCAGTGAGAAGTTCAATTTTTTTATTTAGCTCAACACAGTTAGAACACGACTTTTCAGTGGTGGTAGCTGAGGCATAGGATTTTGTTTCAAGTCTAGGTTGAGTTGACTTGAACTTCTTTTTTGCTTCGTGGAAAGATGTTTTATCCTTTGCCATTATGCTGAGAATCGCTTTCTCCTCCTTGCTGGTGATCACCAGCACAGTTTGGGCATTTCGGAGCACTTGTGCAAACCTTCTCAGTATGGCCTTCAGATGCACACTGTCCGCATACCTCTGGCTTGGAACAAGAAGAGCTGACGTGTCCAAAACGTTGGCATTTAAAGCACCGCCGTGGATTGGGAACGTAGGGCCTAACAGGAAGCCCTTGATAGCCAGCATATAAATATTCCGGGATAGATGGTTTCCCGAATGTCAGGATTAATGATGTTGTTGGATCTCTCTGACCGTTTTCCATCCTCATAATTCGTACGACCTCTGTTACACCTTCCGATTCCAGTTCAGATTTTATTTCGTCCTCACGGACATACAAAAGAACTCTGCATGATATTACTCCCTTTGATGAGTTCAAGGTTTTGTGGGGGCCACCGAAACCTTGACCTGATCAAAGAAAGAGGTCATTTTCAGCAGATATTGTGACTGCTTCGAGCTACTTGTTTCTAACAGCAGTGTTCCATTTCGTAACTTCCTTATGGAAGAGACAGGTCCTGCTGCACATCCAGTTATCGCCTTATTTCTGTAATTTCATCAGAAGAGTTTTCAATTTCTGTCATCTCATGTATTGGTTTTTGATTAGAGCGAATTGTTCTCATAGAAACATTTTGGTTAGTTTGATGCTGTTGATATTTATTAGGCCATTGTTTTTTAAATGGTTGTGGTCTAGGAAATTGTTGGTAATTTTGTGGTCTTTAATTTTGATAATAGTTGTGAGGCCTTGCGAAGTGTTCATAATTTGGAGGTCTATTAGCATTAGTGACTAAAAAGTCTTTTTCCAACTCAAAGACTAATGTAGAATGTGCGGAAAAATCTCTATTGTCAGTTACCTCTGCGAAAATTAAAAGAAATAAGACACTATTAGAGACAAGCGAGAAAAAAGTAAAAACTACTCCCAATACGAGTAATAAAAATAATAGCAAAACTGCACCTGTGAAAGTAGGTGCAAAATCACAAGCGACTCAAAAGAGGACCATTTCAAACTCCTCTTCTGAGTTAAAAAACTCTTCAGATTCCACCACTACAATAGTGGTGATGGAATCTGATGACTCTCTGCCTGGAACGTCCAACATTCCAGGCCAGCGAATTTGCAATGACAGCAGTGAGAGCCAGGTGAATCCATTAATAACTCCCTTACAAGCAGTAGCAATTCAAACAGCTGTTCCATACAAACTCACTCTCTGTTGTGTCTACCTCCCACCAAGTGACAACCTGCAACAGAGAGATCCTGTAGACCAGCGATTCCCAACCAGTGTGCCGCGGCACACTGGTGTGCCGTGAGATCGTGGTAGGTGTGCCGCGAAATTAGGGGTTGTAATTATGTATTTATTTCGTCGTGGTTAAATACAACCGTTGGAAAAATAACCAATGTTTTTAGATTAAAATATGCATGGTAAGAAGTCAATCTACCAATTTTGACATCGATGGTATCGTCAACCGATTGACAGTATTGTCTCCGTAACTGTTGCCGCGGAAGTGGAAGGGGGGAGGTCATCGCCCCTCCACACAACACGATTCACTAGTTTGTGTTCAGCTATGGATGCTGAGCACACCCAGCTGTTGTTGCACACAGAAGTAAGATGGTTATCTCGTGGACGTGTACTTCAAAGGTTTTATGAACTTAGAGATGAGTTATTAATATTTTTTACTTGTGAAGAGTCCAATTTTGCTCGTTTTCTCAGTGATGATGCCTGGTGTACCAAAGTTGCGTTTTTAGCAGACATATTTGGGAAACTCTATTTTTTGAACAAAGGTATGCAGGGAAAGCGAGAAAATATTCTTACATCGACAGACAAAATCAGTTCTTTCAAGCAGAAGCTTTCAATGTGGATACAAAAAATTGAAAATCAAGCAGTGTGGGACATGTTTGATCTGTTAAAAGACTGCAACATAAATTCAACTCTTTCTGAAATTTTTTTGAAAGTCTTCGTCAGTTAGGAGATAACATCAACAATTATTTTCCCTCCCTTGACGTATCTTCGATGGACTGGGTGAGAAACCCTTTCATTGACTGTGCTTATGAGTCTGCAATGTTTAATACTGATGAAGAAAGTGAATTGATTGACATCAAGAATGAGCGTGGGCTCAAATTACAGTATAGTAAATTAGTTGAAGAAGCAGAGGTGGAGTCAAAACTAACGAAAACAAAGACAAATGTAAACATTTCATCCTTTTGGGTTCCTCTTATAAACGAGTACCCTTTGATTTCAAAGAAAGTCATGAAAGCAATACTTCCCTTTTCGACCTCATACCTCTGTGAAACGGCTTTTTCCTCAATGAACGCCATCAAGACAAAAAATCGTTCCCAACTAAAAACTTTGGAAGACGACTTGCGGGTTTGTTTGTCAACCATCCGACCCAGAAAGGAACACATAATGAAGGACCACCAATCACAAATCTCCCACTAAGACTAAATCTTTTGTCAAAGTTGAAATATATACATTTGTTGTATTGAAATGTATTATTATTATTATTATCCCCCTGTTATTTCTTGTCGAATACTCGTTGTTTAAAATTATTTAACAATTATTTCTTGATGTTTATATTCGGAAAATAACAAAAATAGTAATCGTTGTTGGTACGTCTCTAATAGAAGTTCGTTCCAGAAATTAGTTAATTTAGTGTGCCGTGACAAAATGTGGATTTTAGTTAGTGTGCCGCACGATAAAAAAGGTTGGGAACCGCTGCTGTAGACCTTATAAATCAGTTACTGACTCCGTTTTTATTAGTGGGCGATTTCAATGCCCACCATGTTTCATGGGGTTCCCCAGAATGCAACCCTCGAGGTAATCTGATCGAAAGCATCAGATCGGAAATGGATTTACACCTGCTAAATGACGGTTCTCCGAGACATTTAGCAGCGTCAACAGGTGGATGGACAGCTGTAGACTTGTCATTATGCAGTCCTGCCTTGGCTACAAGGCTAAAATGGTCAGCATTGCCTGATCTTTACAGTAGCGACCACATTCCTATTGAGATCTCTTTGTGTGACTCCTCACCCTGTTGTGTTCGACATCCCCGTTGGATCCTGAAAAAAACCAACTGGGAACAATTTTCACAAGATCTAGAATCACTGGACGTGGATTACTTGGCTCCCATTGATGACATTGTCAATTCATTTACAAAAACCGTTTTGAATGCTGCCGGAAAGACAATTCCAAAAACCTCATCCAAACCACGACGACCACCTGTTCCGTGGTGGAATGATGAGTGCACTGTGATCCTTCGTCAACGGAGAAAAGCTCTGAACCAGTTCAAGAGACATCCAACGAGTGAAAACCTGAAAAAATATAAAATCTTCCGTGCGAAAGCACGGAGAATATTTAGGCAAAGTAAACGAGAATCATGGTCGCAGTACATTGGCTCAATTACAAGAACTACAGCTCCATCCACTGTATGGAAGAAATTACGATCAGTCTGTGGCATTTCCGTTCCGATGCCATTAATTTCATTAAGGCATTCGGATGGTGTTTTTACCACGGACTGTGAGGAAATTGCCAATGTGCTAGCGTTATCGTTTTCAAAACATTCTTCATCTTCTGCATACAAGGACGATTTCCAGGTGTTCAAACATAAACAGGAAGCCTTACCTTTCACCGTTGGATTGTCTGGAGATTCTTGTTTAAATATCCATTTCTCTCTCGATGAACTAGAGTCAGCTCTTTCGTCAACGAAGGATTCAGCTCCTTTGTAACGTATATACAAAGTTATCACAATCAAGCAGGATATGCTTGATTGTAATATTATTTCTACAAAACGGACATAGTTGTGGATCCTCATGTCGCATCAACCATCCATGCGTTAACAAAGAGTGGCCGATGCGAAGTCGAGTAACCACCACTTCCTCCGATTCGAACGAACAGATGTTCTCCATGGTCGGACGGTATTTTTGATGTCCCTCAGCTTGTTTCTATTTACATTTTGCCATTCTTCATTCCAAACAGAGAATAGTGTAGTTTTAACTTTGCATACAAAATCTTATGCCATCACACGTTGTGTCGATGGCAACATACCTGTAGCTAATTTTGCACCTTCATCTGCTTTAGTGTTTCCGAATATTCCACAGTGACCAGGCACCCAGAGAAATGACACCTCGACACCTCGTAATTGGAGCCTGTGTATAGAGCACAAGATGTCTCCAACTAAAGGGTTCTTAGTGTACATTTCCTGAATAGCCTGGAGAGGATTGTAAAATTTAAAGTAGAAGAAATGAATATCGATATTAGAACTGTTGTTGATGACGATGATGATGACGATGATGATGATGATGACGACGGTGATCTAGTGCAAAGTAATGAGGATGATCGTTTGAAATGTAAGATGTGTTGTGCAGAAGAATTGCAAGTTGCATGTCTACCATGTGGACATGTGTTTGCCTGTCAATCGTGCTCGCTTAGCCATGAAGTATGTAGCGTGTGCAGAACGCCCACATCCGCCACGATACGTGTTTATCTTTCATAGGCTTGGGAACTGGTAAACCTTGAGAACCGGACGTTGCGGTCGTGGAGCCAGTGAGAGTTGTTGAACTCGGTAGAAGGCGTGGGAAGCTGAACCAGTAGACCTTGACAACCGGATGTTACGACCAACTGTGAGAACTTGATACCCCTACCAAACGTTGGGGTGAAGAGTATATATCAACAACACACTTGTAGATCTCTTACAGTAGCTTCAGAGGGTGCCTGACACAGTTGCTTGAGATGGTGCCTGGATTCAACATCACTCGATATACCGACGACATGCTGAGGGAGCTGGTCAGGTCTATATTGCCGGGCTTGGCTGATGACTTATTTAGGTAAGTGACAACGAATATTTATATTTGTCATATTTTATTTGAAAATACTTTATATATGTGTTTAATTTTGAATAATCTTCATTTCACATTGCTTTTTAAAATTTTACAAATAATTATACTGTTGTATTTTATTACCTTTAAGCGAGGTCAAACTGCTGGATATATTATGTGCTAAACATATATAGATTTTTAATAAAACAGTAAAGGTAGCTGTTCTTTTTCAGCATTTCATTTCACACTAGATTTTGTATTGTATAACCTATTTTGGACATATATTTTCATAAACATTGTACTTATTCATTAAATTGACTTAATTTTAAAAATTATACTGTGAATTAGTCTTTCAGATTTTATAGTACTCCGTGTATTCTAATTACTAAATTGTGTTGTCGGTATTTCAGTCAGATGCTGAGAGTGAGATCGGAGGCTACGACGGCGGGGTACCCCTTGGCAAAGCCTATAAAATTGTAAATGAGCGTTTTGTCGAAGCAAAATATGGTAACGACGTACTTGTAGACTTACAGGTAGATGATGCAGACAGGCGCGCTGTCTTTCTTCCTAAGCGATACGCTACGGCGTTGACTGTGGAAGATTTGAGCTCTATTATAGGCAAATTTTTAACTGTCATCAAACATATCGGCCAAACTGTGAATTTGGCCATAACAGAGTAATATTATTCTTTAGAACGTTTAAGCATGTTTCTTTTTTTTAATTTTACAGTGCCTCTATCTTTGTTTAATCTATGCGCTATTGAGGTCTGCGCATGCGTACAGAAAAGAAATGATATAGACAATTTGGACTTACCTGTATCTGTAAAGCAAACGTTGATAAACTCTTTTAAAGACTATGTATTGATGAAGCCGTGTGATAGTTCTGATTTTGATTTTTTATCTATAGATTTCAATAATTTAAATTTTTCAGAATTTTTAATGTTGATGAACCACCCTGACGAGGTGCCTGTTTTTGTCAATGAGAGGACAATTCTCAAATTTATTAGATTTCACTACACCGGTGTGTCTTGGCTATAATAATATTTGCCGAGAGTGTTTAGTAACTTGGTGCTCCGCCAGGCAGAAAGTTTCGATATCAAAAGAGCCGGTTACACACACTCTACAGCCGAGGTGGACTGCTTCGAATTTATTCGAGACACTAATAACTGGTGCGATAACTGTTTAAGCCCTTTATTTAAGTTATTTAATTTTGAAGACTTTCAACAATCAACTCCGGAAAAGAGCTATACTTTGGTCAACTATTGTGATCCGTTAATCTGCAAGTCATACATTCACGAGAGATGGCGTCTACGTCACAACAACCTATAAACACTCGCATTGTAACTACCCTTTTTTCATATTATGTTAAGCCTAGATGACACAATAGGTGTTTATTTATAGGAGAGTATATATTTCAGATTTCATTTTTCAATTTTAGTAAAGCCCTAGATCACACAGTATATTGAATGAATAGTAGTTTATTTTCAATATCGTTTAATATATTTTTTTTTTTATTGTAGCTTATTTTGAACACAATGAACACAAGATATTATATGTTAATGTCAAGTCTTTTTCAAATTATGTAAAGCCTAGATCACACACTATAATGAATGAATGGTAGTGTATTATCAATAGCGTTTAATATAAATATTTTTTAAATTGAAGCTTATTTTGGACACGAGATAATTTGAGGAAGAAGTTGATGGTGGCAACGTCACAAGCATTGCCATTGCCCAAATATTTAATAATTTCTAGTGCCGTAGATGGTAAGGATTTGTCTAAAGTTTCACCGTTTCTTATAAATAAAGCAATTACTGCCTGTGCTGGAAGTCCTGTCGCATCTATTAAGAAATTAAGAAATGGGACACTGCTTATTGCTACTAGTAGTGAAAAACAGACCAGATCTCTTTTGAAAACGATTTCCTTCTTTGACAAAGTCAAGGTTTCTGTGGCTCCCCATAGATCGTTGAATTTCTCTAAGGGAGTCATCACATGTAGGGACTTGATGCACGTCCCAATAAATGAAATCAAGGCCGAACTCTGGTCACAGTCTGTTACGGATGTTGCTGTTATGAAATCTGAAAAAGGCGAGAAAAGTAAAACAGCCTCTTTCATACTTACTTTTGGGAAACCAGAGATTCCTGAATATATTAATCCAGGTTATCAAAGGCTGACAGTGAGGCCTTACGTAGCTAATCCTAAGCGATGCTTCAAGTGTCAGCGTTTTGGGCACATAAGTTCTGCGTGTTCTAAACAGAGTGTATGCGGCAAGTGTAGCATGGAAAGTCATGATGAAAAAGATTGCGGCAACCCTCCGAAGTGCGCTAACTGTGGGGGCGATCATCCAGCGCGATCTTACAACTGTCCTCACTTTAAGGAAGAGAAAGCAATCCTTGGCATTATGGCTAACCAGAGGATATCATTTGCTGAAGCTAAGAAGATGTTTAAAGCTTCCCAACCAAATGTTGTCAATAAAACTTATGCTGCTTCCGCGAGCGCTACAAAGTCGTCCTGTGCCAAATGCGCAGACCTTACCGGAAAAATTGAAGCCCTTACTGAGCAGATTGCACGCCTTCTGTCTTTAGTGACAAATGGACCTTCAGTAAGTGTAGTAAAACCAGCGACTACGCCGAGTAATCTGCTTGTACGTAGCAAATCAGACGATACAGGCATTCCTGCACAGGTTTTTTTTTCTTCCAGGCGAAAAACCTATCAAGGTTAACATCGCCTAACTAAAGTTATTTTAAATAATTATTTCAAAATAAAACTAACCAACTAAACAAAATAAAATAAAATAAATATTTAATACTAAATGTAACTAAAACTAAAGAAACTAAAATTACACATAATTTAAATATTATTATATAGATTCAGGTGGCGTTTTTCCAGGCGAAAAACCTATTGAGGTTATCATCGCCTAACTAAAGTTGAGTTTTTGAAATAATACTTCATAAATAAAACTAATCAAAATAAAACAGAATAAAATAAAATAAATGATTAAAACTAATTGTAATAATCTAAAACTAAAGAACCTATAATTATACAAAATTTAAATATTATTAAATATATTAAGGTGGCGTAAGAAAGCGAGGACACGGTCGATAGCCGTGACATCGTCTCTTAAAACCACCTTTAAACTACCTCGAAGATCGTAACGTATATATAAATTTGTCAACTCATTACAATCAAGCAGGATATGCTTGATTGTAATATTATTTCTACAAAACGGACATAGTGGTGGATCCTCATGTCGCATCAACCATCCATGCGTTAACAAAGAGTGGCCAATGCGAAGTCGAGTTACCACCACTTCCTCCCTACGATTCGAACGAACAGATGTCCTCCATGGTCGGACGGTATTTTTGATGTCCTTCAGCTTGTTTCTATTTACATTTTGCCATTCTTCATTCCAAACAGAGAATAGTGTAGTTTTAACTTTGCATACAAAATCTGATGCCATCACACGTTGTGTCGATGGCAACATACCTGTAGCTAATTTTGCACCTTCATCTGCTTTAGAGTTTCCGAATATTCCACAGTGACCAGGCACCAAGAGAAATGACACCTCGACACCTCGTAATTGGAGCCTGTGTATAGAGCACAAGATGTCTCCAACTAAAGGGTTCTTAGTGCTATATTCTCCGTGTTGATTACATCATGGCGGGCACGGCCATTTGTAGGGGTGTGGGGGAGCTGGTGTTTATGACTTACAAATCTCGCTGTGACAACCACCACTTGCTATCCAGCTTTGGAAGAAGAAACATTCTGGTGAGCTATCTTGTTACTTGTTCTCGTGTGAAATCTGTAGTCTATAAACTAGTGTCTTATATTAACACAATCGGCCGTGTTAATCAGGGCGATTTGTAATCATTTTGTGAATCAAAGTTGAATAATTTAAATTTGTATAACATAATATTATAGTAGATTTCTGTGTTGATCTGATTATTTATTTTCAAAACAATCTGAGTATTTATTTTAGCTATTAATTCAAAATTTTAATTGTTTCACATAGCATCAATTTGAATATATATATATATATATATATATATATATATAGAGAGAGAGAGAGAGAGAGAGAGAGAGAGAGCATATGCCTGTGTAATTTTAAGGTTCCTTGTAGTGAAATTTAAATTGTATCTTTAAAATGGCCGTTCGTATTGTATCAACGGACCAGACATATGTAAGAAAATTCCGTTTACACGGTACTAGAGTGAAATTTAACTTCAATCCCGTGCCCGAGGAGGAAAACTAGTTGGAATAGGTCAGACGTGGACTAGAGGAAATCTCAGTGACTATGAAAAACAACGCTAATGAAGACATACAATTAGGCTTCACCATGCAGAGCTTAAATCTCCGAAACCACGCCCCTGGATATATTGCTTTTGGAGCGGCGTCTTCGATAACTACGGACGCTTTGTTTAACATCTTTGGTTCTATTTTTTTTTTTTTTTCCAGGCGAAAAACCTATTGAGGTTATTATCGCCTAACTAAAAGTTGAGTTTTTAAAATAATACTACATAAATAAAACTAATCAAAATAAAACAAAATAAAATAATTAAAATACTAATAAAATAATAAATAACTAATTAAAATAAAATAAAATAAATGTTTAAAACTAATTGTAATAATCTAAAACTAGAGAACCTAAAATTATACAAAATTTAAATATTATTAAATATATTAATAGTATAGATTTAACTTTGCATACAAAATCTGATGCCATCACACGTTGTGACGATGGCAACATATCTGTAGCTAGTTTTGCACCTTCATGCTTTAGTGTTTCCAAATATTCCGCAGTGACCAGGCACCCAGAGAAATGACACCTCGTAATTGGAGCCTGTGTATAGAGCACAAGATGTCTCCAACTAAAGGGTTCTTAGTGTACATTTCCTGAATAGCCTGGAGAGCGCTTTTGGAATCACAACACACAAGATATTTAGATTTTGCAGACGGAATTGAGATTGCAGAAGGCTAGAGACTGGGCTTGATCTAAAAGCACCAGTAGAAAGTCTAAGGCCAGCGTGATGTATTGAATCCAGGAGTTTCAGAACCGTAGGTCGAGCAGATGAATAGGCTATACAGCCGTAATCTATGCGCGATCTTACAACGGCGCGATAGAAGCGGAGCATACAGGTTCTGTCTGCTCCCCAATTCGTGCCACTTAGAACTCTCAACATATCCAATATCTTGCTACACCGGGTCCTCAAATCACGCATATGCGGACTCCATGAAAGTC
The DNA here is from genome assembly GCA_036971475.1 of Prosapia bicincta. Lineage (NCBI taxonomy): Eukaryota > Metazoa > Arthropoda > Insecta > Hemiptera > Cercopidae > Prosapia > Prosapia bicincta. The sequence continues at coordinate 3,088,123 of JBAIZL010000001.1, read as the reverse complement.
TTTTATCTAATAAAAGACCCAAAAATCTCACATTATCCGCGTTCTGAAGCCGCGTACCATCAAGATAAAAGATAGGTTCCTGGTGTTGCCTGCGACGACTAAATGCTATACACTGGGTCTTCGAAGCCGAAAACTTGAAGCCCGTAGATTTGGTCCATTCTTGCAATTTGTTAATGACTAATTGTAAGGATCTTTCCGCTGTTGCCATACTTCTAGCAGCCACATATATGCAAAAATCGTCTACAAACAGGGAACAGTGGACCGGTGACTGTACGTTTGAAATGACGCTGTTAATGGCAACGGCAAACAGCGTCACACTCAACACTCAAAACGCCACCCTGTGGTACACCATTCTCTAGTTCGTAACGTTCAGAATATATGCCTCCTAGACGTACACGGAAAGTCCTGTTATTCAAATAATTTTGTATAAAAGCAAGAATGTTACCTTGTATACCCCATGATTTCAATACGTTCAAAATTCCTCTTCTCTATGCCATGTCATATGCCTTCTCAAGGTCAAAGAAAACAGCTACCAGTGTTTGTCGTAAGATGAAGGCATTCTGTATAGCTGACTCCAACAAAACCAATTGGTAAACTGATGAACGTCCTTGTCTGGAACCACACTGAACGTTAGAAAGAAGTTTGTTTGTTTCTAGATACCAGACAAGACGACGGTTGACCGTCTTCTCCAGTAGTTTGCATAGGCAGCTCAGCTGATCAGAGAGATGGGTCTGTAACTACTGGGATTAGTTTTGTCCTTTCCTTGTTTTAGAAGAGGAATTATTGTCGCTTTTAACCATGCATCGGGAAAATCGTGCTCCACAAAGATACGGTTGTATATCCAAAGGAGAACTAGTTTTGCCGACGGTGGTAGATTTTTAATCATGGAGTATACAATATCATCCGGGCCTGGAGCTGAATTCTTCGTTGACGAGAGAGCTGACTCTAGTTCGTCGATAGAGAAATCGATATTCAAACAAGAATCTCCAGACAATCCAACGGTGAAAGGTAAGGCTTCCTGTTTACGTTTGAACACCTGGAAAGCGTCCTTGTATGCAGAAGATGAAGAATGTTTTGAAAGCGATAACGCTAGCACATTCGCAATTTCCTCACAGTCCGTGGTCAAAACACCATCCGAATGCCTTAATGAAAATAATGGCATCGGAACGGAAATGCCACAGAATGATCGTAATTTCTTCCATACTGTGGATGGAGCTGTAGTTCTTGTAATTGAGCCAATGTACTGCGACCATGATTCTCGTTTACTTTGACTAAATATTCTCCGCGCTTTCGCACGGAAGATTTTATATTTTTCCAGGTTTTCACTCGTTGGATGTCTCTTGAACTGGTTCAAAGCTTTTCTCCGTTGACGAAGGATCAAAGTGCACTCATCATTCCACCACGGAACAGGTGGTCGTCGTGGTTTGGATGATGTTTTCGGAATTGCCTTTCCGGCGGCATTCAAAACGGTTATTGTAAATGAATTGAGAATGTCAGCAATGGGAGCCAAGTAATCCACGTCCAGTGATTCTAAATCTTGTGAAAATTGTTCCCAGTTGGCTTTTTTCAGGATCCAACGGGGATGTCGAACACAACAGGGTGAGGAGTCACACAGAGAGATCTCAATAGGAATGTGGTCGCTACTGTAAGGATCAGGCAATGCTGACCATTTCAACCTTGTAGCCAAGACAGGACTGCATAATGACAAGTCTACAGCTGTCCATCCACCTGTTGACGCTGCTAAATGTGTCGGAGAACCGTCATTTAGATGATGCTTTCGATCATATTACCTCGCAGGTTGCATTCTGGGGAACCCCATGAAACATGGTGGGCATTGAAATCGCCCACTAATAAAAACGGAGTCGGTAACTGAATTACAAGGTCTACAAGATCTGTCTGTTGCAGGTTGTCACTTGGTGGGAGGTAGACACAACAGAGAGTGAGTTTGTATGGAACAGCTGTTTGAATTGCTACTGCTTGTAAGGGAGTTATTAATGGATTCACCTGGCTCTCACTGCTGTCATTGCAAATTCGCTGGCCTGGAATGTTGGACGTTCCAGGCAGAGAGTCATCAGATTCCATCACCACTATTGTAGTGGTGGAATCTGAAGAGTTTTTTAACTCAGAAGAGGAGTTTGAAATGGTCCTCTTTTGAGTCGCTTGTGGTTTTGCACCTACTTTCACAGGTGCAGCTTTGTTATTATTTTTATTACTCGTATTAGGAGTAGTTTTTACGTTTTTATCACTTGTCCCTAATAGTGTTTTATTTCTATTAATTTTCGCAGAGGTAACTGTCAATGGAGATTTTTCCGCACATTCAACATTAGTCTTTGAATTGGAAATTTTTATTCACTAATGCTAATAAATTACTAACTTGCTCAGTGAGAAGTTCAATCTTTTTATTTAGCTCAACACAGTTGGAACACGACTTTTCAGTGGTGGTAGCTGAGGCATAAGATTTTGTTTCAAGTCTAGGTTGAGTTGACTTGAACTTCTTTTTTGCTTCGTTGAAAGATGTTTTATCCTTTGTCATTATGCTGAGGATCGCTTTCTCCTCCTTGAACTTTGGGCAGTTAAAGGAGCGAGCAGGGTGATCACCAGCACAGTTTGGGCATTTTTTAGTGCTTGTGCAAACCTTCTCTACATGGCCTTCAGATGCACACTGTCCGCATACCTCTGGCTTGGAGCAAGAAGAGCTGACGTTTCCAAAACGTTGGCATTTAAAGCACCGCCGCCCGGCAAGCTGGCCTGAGCAACCGGGCGGGTCCACAGGTGGCGGATAGTGGGACGGCCTACAGAAATGTAGGTTACCTGTGAATAAGGATTCCGGAAGGTTTCTGAATATGCAGGCCTGGACCAAGGCTATGGTTCAAAGGTGAGGAATTATCCCTCCTCGTCAGTCAACCGGTTGGGCTTGGTAGAAATAACCGAGTGCTCTGACCGGGGAGACTGGGGTAGTTGGGAATTAAGTCCTCACAATGCTACTCTCACCTCCCGGGTGAACCAAGGGCAATGCGATAGTGAAGTAGGGGCGGGAAACTGCCCAAACGACACAGTTGTAAAAAAGAGAGTAAAGCAGGCTGTTCATCTGAGCAGTTAATAATGTCCTGAACTTGGGGTGTGCTTCAAGGTCAGTGACTGAATACCCAATCCAAGGTGGAAGGCATCGTGCCGAAGGATGAATGGCTGCAGGGTATAAAATGCAGTCCCAAACGATCCCCTTGAGGAACCAGACAAAACCTCATTGTATGTTGTCTTGCCAGGGCAGTGGGGGCTCTGCTCTGGTCGACCGTTATTTCCCCCATACTCGTGGGACTTTAATGGACCAAGTAAGTATAAGAATTAATTTCGAGACTGCACAGACAGTGGGAGCCAATGAGACGGCAAACCGTGAGTCTGTAGCAGATGTGTCAACGGCAACCATCACTGGGGGTGCGGGGGCGGCTGTCAAGCTGCCGACTGCAGAAACCGGTGAAGTGGCTGTAGAGTTGAGCACGATGTCTAGTCCTAGGGCTGCTCTGCGGACCCAGGCGACTGCAAATTAAGCAGAACAATGATCAAGATCCTCCAAGTGAACCTACAGCATAGCAGGGCGGCGAGTGCTGTCGTGTGTAGGATGCTGGACAGGGGAGAGGTGGACTTGGTGCTCATCCAGGAACCATGGATTTCTGGAGGAAAAATATGCGGGCTGGCGACATCTGGAGGTAAGTTGTTGTATGATAAGGACTCCGGTGTTCCCAGGACGTGTATCCTGGTTAGGAGGGGGTTGTGTGCTTTTGTACTAACGAACTTCTGTTGCAGGGATTTGTTAGCAGTGACGGTGGAGCTGCGGGCGGAGGGGGGGATGAAGAGGCTGAACCTGGCCACGGCATATCTCCCCTTTGACTGCGCGGGGGCTCTGCCAACACAAGAGCTGAGGAGCCTGGTCGAGCACTGCGAGGCTGTGGATGAGGAGCTGCTGGTGGGGATGGATGCTAACTCCCATCACACTTCGTGGGGTAGTACAGGTACAAACACCAGAGGTGAGGAACTTTTAGCTTATCTTAGCTCTAAGAATCTACTAGTCCTAAATCAGGGGGAAGAGCCGACGTTTGTCACTAGGGCCAGACAGGAGGTCCTGGACATTACGGTGGCATCGAACCAGATGGCTAGGTATGTACTAAATTGGCATGTGTCGGATGAACCATCTTCTTCTGATCACAGACATATTAGGTATGATATCTCTCTAAATCCAGCCATGCTTCGCCCAACCAGGGATCCAAGAAGAACAGACTGGGACTCCTACAGGAGGGACCTGGGTGTTCGGATTGAGGAGGCTGGATTGGAGTATGGTGGGAGGAGAGAGCTAGAAGACTCTGCCACATTGGTTGACGAGGCTATAATAGAATCCTTTACCGATAACTGCCCTCTCAGTGAGGGGAGGAAAGTAGGGGATCCGTCATGGTGGAACAAGAAGCTAGCCAAACTTCGGAAGACCACCAGGAGACTCTTTAATAGAGCAAAAAAGAACGGGGAGTGGGACCTGTATAGGAAAACACTAACCGAATACAACAGGGCAATTAGAGAAGCGCGCAGGAAGTCCTGGAAGGAGTTTTGTCATGAGATTGACAAAACTCGGGAAGGGGCACGACTGTATAAAGTGCTCTCTAAGGACCCAGTTAACCCGGTGGGGATGCTAAGAACCCCACTGGGAAATATAACAAAAACGGCAGGGGAAACTGTGGAAGAATTAATCAGGACACATTTCCCTTCCAGTACCCTGAGGAAACTTGGGGGAGTAGACACTGAACCGGTTACCAAACTCTCCACAAGACGTGGTAAGAGGGAGGACTGGGAAGTGGCAAGGAGGATAGTAACTCCACAAAGGGTAAGATGGGCTATTGGCACTTTTAAACCCTACAAATCTCCAGGTCCAGATGGGATCTATCCTGTGCTGCTGCAGCAGGGAATGGATATGCTGGTGCTGGTACTTACTAGATTATACAGGCTAAGCATTGCTCTAGGGCATGTGCCGGCAGCCTGGAAATCTAGTAAGGTGGTCTTTATACCTAAGCCCACCGGTAACCAATCGGAAGGGAAAGGATACAGACCTATCACACTCATGTCCTTTGTTCTCAAGGGACTTGAAAAACTGGTTGATAGGCATATTAGGGGGGGTGCTTTGGCTATCAAACCACTGCATTGGAACCAGTATGCTTACCAACCGGGGAAATCTTGCGAGGGAGCTCTCCATCAAGTGGTTGGTAGGATTGAGCAAATGATCGCTAAGAAAGGTTGTGCCATAGGTGCCTTCCTCGACATTGAAGGGGCTTTCAATAACCCCTCAGTGGAGACGATGGTAAGTGGTGCAAGACGTCATGGAGTGGATGCGACCACTTGTGGTTGGATAAGTTCCATGTTAACAAACAGAAGCATTTCTGTAGAGGTGGCAGGGGAGGTCAGAAGGGCGGAGACAAGTCTGGGCTGTGCACAGGGGGGGGGGTTCTCTCTCCTCTGTTGTGGTGCCTAGTGGTTGACAACCTTATTGAACTCCTGAATGAACAGGGGTACTTCTGTCTAGGATATGCGGACGACATAGTTGTCCTGATCCTGGGCAGATTCCCTGATACAGTCCTTGAGGTAATCAGGAATCCTCTACGACTGATTGAAGAGTGGTGTAAAAAGGAGAACCTTAGGGTAAATCCAAAAAAGACTGCTCTCATTAACTTCACCAGACAGCGAAAAGATCTGACGACCAGGATGCCCCGCTTATTTGGTGAATACCTTGAGTTTGTGGGGGAGGTGAAGTACCTGGGAGTTACTCTGGACAGGAAACTCACCTGGAATCCACATCTTGAGAGGACAGTTAACAGGGCCAAAAGGGCACTGATGACTGTGAGAAGAATGGTGGGTAAGAAATGGGGACTGAAGCCATCAATGATGCACTGGATGTATCTGAGGGTGATAAGACCTATGATTACCTATGGAGCTCTGGTGTGGTGGACAAAGGCCAACCAGGCACAGACAAGAGCTAAACTGAGCTCTATCCAGAGATTGGCCTGTCTGTGCACACTGGGAGCGATGTCAACTACACCAGGTGCAGCAATGGAAGTAATGCTTAACCTCCCTCCCCTTGAGCTTGTCCTTAGGGGAGAGGCGAGGCTAGCGGCATGGAGATTGCGCAACTCGAGCAACTGGGCTAACCTCCCAGATGTCTCGGGACATATGAGTATCGAGTGCGTGGTCAAAGAACCCGTCTTGGAAATGGGCAGCGACCACATTACTCGAATGTTTGCACCTGACCAGGTCCACCAAACTGTGATGGAATGGTCAGGGACATTAACATCGGGAGCTCAGATCTGGTACACAGATGGCTCCAAGATGGACTTCGGCACTGGAGCGGGGGTGTATTGTAAAAACCCAAGGGTAGAACTAGTTTTTTCCTTGGGGAGGCATACCTCTGTCTTTCAGGCCGAAGTATATGCTATAAATGCCTGTCTGGGAGAGATAGCGAGAAGGGAAACACATGGGGCCCGGATTGCTATTTTCTCCGACAGTCAGGCAGCAATTAAGGCACTAAACGGACACGTGGTCACCTCGGCCATAGTCAGGGAGTGCCTAATTAACCTACAAGCTCTGGCAAGGCACAATCAAGTCAAGATTGGTTGGGTGCCAGGGCATAGGGGAATACTTGGAAATGAAGCCGCAGATGCGCTGGCCAGGGAGGGGTCCTCGACTCCCCTGATTGGACCGGAACCTGCGGTGGGTATTTCCAAATCCATGGTCAGGATGACAGTGCGAAGGTGGATGGCTGAAAGACACTGTGAGCACTGGATCAGGGCCGAAGGGATGAGACACAGTAAGCTAACCCTTAGGAGACCTTCCTTGGGGCTGCAGAAGAGTCTCATCTATCTGTCTAGGCAGGAATTAAGGATAGCCACAGGACTACTCACGGGACACTGTGGACTAAGGAAACATTTGCATAAAATGGGTATCTACAAGGATGAACCAGTGTGCAGATTGTGCGGGCAGGAACAGGAGACTGCCACACACATCATTTACAGATGTGGAGTACTTGCTGAGAGGCGCTTCAACCTCTTTGGTGATGGAATGGCTTTGGTGGATGCTGAAGGTAAAACTCTAGTCAGGAAACTCCTAAACCTGGTAAGAGGGAAGGGGTTATTTGACTAGATCAGGGAGGTAAGTACAATATACCTTAAGGTAGCAGTGCTTCGGGCAATTCAAACCCGCTCCCAAGTTAAAAAAAAAAAAAAAAAAAAAAAAAAGCACCGCCGTGGATTGGGAACGTAGGGCCTAACAGGAAGCCGTTGATAGCCAGCATATAAATATTCCGGGATAGATGGTTTCCCGAATGTCAGGATTAATGATGTTGATGGAACTCTCTGTCCGTTTTCCATCCTCATAATTCGTACGACTTCTGTTACACCTTCCGATTCCAGTTCAGATTTTATTTCGTCCTCACGGACATACAAAAGATCTCTGCATGATATTACTCCCCTTGATGAGTTCAAGGTTTTGTGGGGGGCCACCGAAACCTTGACCTGATCAAAGAAGTAGGTCATTTTCAATAATAACTATGACTGTTTTGAATTACTTGTTTCTAACAGCAGTGTTCCGTTCCTTAACTTTTTTATGGAAACGACAGGTCCTGCTGCACATCCAGTTATAGCCTTATGGATTAGAAAAGGCGATACTTTCGAAAGATCTTTTCCTTCTTCTGTGCATGAAACAATTAAAAATTTAGGCGGTAGTTTGGGTGATGCTACATTTATTTATTTCCTCGTCTCAATTACTGCACTAGGCATCTTCGGAGAAACCTCACGACGCCTCTTCACATTACTCTGGTTGGTTGGTTGGTTGGACTTTTGTTGGTATCCATAAATTTGATTTAAGCTAACCATCGTGTCAGGCGTTACGGCGAGACTATGAGAACGGGTACACCCATGGATCACTTTCGATCATTTCCAACCCCCGGAACTCTGGGGCCCATAGTTTCCTCCTTAGCTCGACTGGATGGGCATCAGTCGAGAACTCTTAATACTGTGCACAGGCTCCGACACCTGTGCACCGCGGACACTCCCTGACCAAGGACCGAAGTGGCTAGCGGACCAGCAACCGCGCATACGTCTTCGGCAGAGCAAGCTCACAGCAGCGTCCAAGACCAGAGTTAGTCAAGCTCTGGACCTTTCAGCACTCCCAATGCGCAACGGTTCTGACCAGTCAAATTCCCTAAGTGAAGATGTTAGTGTATGTGTATATGGCATGTGTGTGTGTGTGTGTGTGTGTGTGTGTGTGTGTGTGTGTGTGTGTGTGTGTGTGTCTGTGTGTGTGTATGCTTTGTGAGTGGTATAGTGTTAGGCTAGGGTACCGCGAGGGAAGCCAAATCCCTCGTAGGTGCGGCTAGTCCGCACCCAAGTACGGGGATATATATATATAAATCGAACAATAATTTTAAGTCTGAATTTAGAGGGAAGACTTCATTAACGAATACTACGATAATTTAAACAATTATTCCAGGTTTAGAAATAGTCGGCAGCGTCTGTCAGCAGGTTTCCTGCATATGGGGCACCTCTGCAACCTTTCCGCACACTCGTTGCAATAAACGTGACGGCAGGGTATGATGACAGTGCATGGAGGCGTTTCTAGGCAGACAGTGCAGTCTGCTATTACGCTGTTTCGGTCTCCGTCACTCTGCTCTTCTGATGTTCTCTGTTTCAACATACAAAACAAAGAAGATAATTTATATAATTGTAAATGAATAGCATAAATATCAGTTTTTACAAATTGTAACACTTACGACTACGAATGAAGGGATTCGATCGGCAATTATAGCCGAAAATGATTAAACGCGATGTCACCGTTCACGTACCACACCGGAAATGGGAGCTAATAGAATATCCCGGTTTACCGGCTACGAAACAACTCTCTTGGACTGTAAAGACATCTTCGCAACTGGAAAATCCTCGTTACGTAATTTTCGCATTGCAAACCGATCGCAAAAACAAGATTAAAGCAAATGCTTCAGAGTTTGATAGCTGCAAGGTAACGGATGTAAAGTTGTATCTCAACTCTCAGTACTTTCCCTACGATAATATTCTTGATTATTAATATTGATTATTCACGATTCGCATATTGTCTATAACCTGCTAACAGGTGTTGTTAAAAAGATTACGTAATCTGTGACCACACCCTGTGATATATTACCCGTGCGCATTTAGTCTCAGTTGTCGCCATGGACGTGATGGATGTAGACAGTACCGCTCGTCCGTTGGGCATATTTCTAAAGTAGGATGCAGATATAGACAAAAATATTTGACAACCAATTCATGTATTCAAAGAGGACTTAGTTGGTTTAAAACTTCAACAGTCTGTGTATTTTCTGAATGACCAGTGTACGAAGTTTGTCGCGACCGGGCTTTTTCAGCACACCGTCTACGAACTAGGCGTCCTTATTCAGGCTGGTAGAAAATTTGTTTTTTTCACATACAACGACTTTAATGATTTCGAGACACGACTACCGCTGCCTGAAGGAGAACAACGTAAGTTTACACTAACTAACGGCGATATCACAATAAAGACTATCTTCGGTAAACGTTATATCGCATTGTTTGACGGAAAACACAGGGTCACCTTGAGCCTACCAGAATGGAATTTCTTAATGGATACCATACCGCTCGGAAACCGGCGCATCAGCGAACTGTTTTATAATGAACCACAACTAGGGTCTTACATCATTGAGTGTCTAGCCACGGACGAGATCGTGTCCAGTACTCTCCCCGAGGCAGACAAGTTGTACGAGGAAGTTGTTTTGTACAAGAAGCATGCAAGCAGTGGTTGAGTTTCATGCCTTCGTTGTGACGATGGCAACATATCTGAAGCTAGTTTTGCACCTTCATGCTTTAGTGTTTCCAAATATTCCGCAGTGACCAGGCACCCAGAGAAATGACACCTCGTAATTGGAGCCTGTGTATAGAGCACAAGATGTCTCCAACTAAAGGGTTCTTAGTGTACATTTCCTGAATAGCCTGGAGAGCGCTTTTGGAATTACAACACACAAGATATTTAGATTTTGCAGACGGAATTGAGATTGCAGAAGGCTAGAGACTGGGCTTGATCTAAAAGCACCAGTAGAAAGTCTAAGGCCAGCGTGATGTATTGAATCCAGGAGTTTCAGAACCGTAGGTCGAGCAGATGAATAGGCTATACAGCCGTAATCTATGCGCGATCTTACAACGGCGCCATAGAAACGAAGCATACAGGTTCTGTCTGCTCCCCAATTTGTACCACTTAGAACTCTCAACATATCCAATATCTTGCTGCACCGGGTCCTCAAATCACGCACATGCGGATTCCATGAAAGTCTTTTATCCAATAAAAGACCCAAAAATCGCACATTATCCGCGGTTTGAAGCCGCGTACCATCAAGATAAAGAATAATTTCCTGGTGTTGCCTGCGACGACTAAATGCTATACACTGGGTCTTCGAAGCCGAAAACTTGAAGCCCGTAGATTTGGTCCATTCTTGCAATTTATTAATTACTAATTGTAAGGATCTTTCCGCTGTTGCCATACTTCTAGCAGCCATATATATACAAAAATCGTCTACAAACAGGGAACAGTGGACCAATGACTGTACGTTTGAAGTGACGCTGTTAATGGCAACAGCAAACAACGTCACACTCAAAACGCCACCCTGTGGTACACTATTCTCTAGTTCGTAACGATCAGAGTATATGCCTCCTAGACGTACACGGAAAGTCCTGTTATTCAAATAATTTTGTATAAAAGCAAGAATGTTACCATCTTCTCCAGTAGTTTGCATAGGCAGCTGGTCAGAGAGATAGGTCTGTTTTTGGGACTGGGATTAGTTCTGTACTTTCCTTGTTTTAGAAGAGGAATTATTGTCGCTTCTAACCATGCATCGGGAAAACCGTGCTCCACAAATATACGGTTGTATTTTCGAAGGAGAACTCGTTTTGCCGACGGTGGTAGATTTTTAATCATGGAAGTAGTATTAAATTGGGGCCGCTAAAATTAAAAAATTTAAAATTGTGTGTGATTGCGGGAGCGTAAGTGTGGTGACGTGAAAGGGTGGTAGTAGTGTGAGTGTGTGACCTCATGAGGGGGGTGAGGGGAGGTAGCTGAGTTAAAAGTGCGTTTAAGTTTTTATAGTAAAAGTAGTATTTGGATCTGAGTGTATTTAATGGAATACGAATTTAGCGGCCCCAATTAATACTGGAGAATTAGGGAGAAAATGCATTTTATATTTGGGTGATTCTTTGTATTAAAATCACTTTATTGAAAAGTGTATTTATTATTAAATGCACTTTAAGAAAAGTGTATTTATAGGTATTGGAGTTAATCTGATATTCAGGATATGATTGTTTTGGAACTATAAAATGCACTTATGAAAAAGTCACTTTTCGGTGATACGTTAATCTTTATTAATACTGTTCATTGTTTCCATTATTGACGAGCGTTCATCAACGCACATGTTACCTTCTCAGCTGACTGTTAACAAATGACTACTTAGCTTCAAGTACTCATATTTATAAATTAATATTTGGTGGGAGGTATAATAATAAATACTTTAGTGGTGAGGGGTTACCTTTCCTATACTAATGTTAGCTTAGAAGAGTGTCTGGAAGTAAACGTACTTTATAAAGATTGTCTTTTTAAATTCATATCTTCAAAATGTGCATGAATCAATTTTTTCGTTATTTATCAACTAAGGACTCGTAAGACATATATTTATTATTATGAAAAGACCATTTACATTTTTTCAAGGTCAAACAAATGGCGTTTTAAAAAATAAATGCGTTTTTACAGTACCGCTCACAACTATTGTAAAAGTTACATTTTTCTGCAACACATAACTGTTCGTTAAATTACAAGTTATAATAATTATATCACTAAACACATGTTGCGGTTCTACAGTAAAGAATCCCGTCTGTGGAATGTAAGGGGGGAAATATAAAACACACATAAAGTTGTAACATATATTTATTATTTATAAAATAGCATTTTACACTTTTTTTTAAGGTCAAACAAATGTCGTGTTAAAAAATAAATGCGGTTCTACAGTACCGCTCACAACTAATCAAAAAGTTACATTTTTTCTAAAACACATAACATATTTTTTTAAATCATAAGCTATATTAATTGTATTATTAAAAAGAAATAATGCGGTTAGACAAAACAACTTATTACAAATTTTAAGAAAGATAAATTCTCATAACAGATTGTACAGTCTCTCTACATACACCACAAGTTTTGCAAGCTAATCCACAAAACGCACAAGCAATAACGTGTCTGCAGGGTAAGTAGACCACTTGAACTTCTTCTACTCTACAGATTTTACATTCTGCAGGAAGTATATCTGGTGCCAATGAAGGCAGCTTGGTGGTCTTCTTAGTAACTTCAGCCTTCTCTCTGATCCTATCAACGAATGCCTTGCCTTTTACTAGTAATACGAATGAACATGTACCATGCCATGTTGCGTGTTCAATCCATGGGTCATCTTTGTCCATCCAGTCCTTAAGGCCGCCTCCGCAGCAGTAACAAAGAGTATGGTCAGAATGATTTATATAGAACAAGCCAGCAGCACTCAACTCTTCTTTTTTCTCTCTCAACAAAGGTGGTCCGTTATCAAAGGTTTTTATTCTGGACTCAATTGTCACGTATTGTGGGTAATGCAATTTTCTAACTTGTACAATGTCCATCGCTAGTCGATCTGAAGGATAAATGGTACCTTTTTGATTGCTCTTGCAGTTTATATACGCTCCTCTTTAAAGTTAATTGTAGGGGTGGGGGTGAACATTAATTACATTCAAGGTCAAACAAATCAGTTTTTAAAAAAAAGACTGTTTTCAAAACTACTTTTACAACTATAATAAGGAATATATATTGCTACATATAAATTAAAATCACTTTCTATAACTATTATTCATTAGACAAATGCAGTTTTAGTTCAGTTGATTTCTCTCCTGAAGGTCCATGTGAAACAATGAAGTACTGCCCAGGACGTATTGAATCTAAGTCTTCATTCATTAATAAATAAACAAACCTCTTCGGTAAAAAAACTTGCAGTTTCGGAACATTTTCTTCTTTGTAAGGAAAGTCTCCAAGTACTGCAATCACAGCACTTCCATTTACCGTCTCTTTTTTACAGAAGTAGTACACAGCATAATTTTTAACGGCTTTAAATCTGAACATTTTTTCGTTACAATTGTTTTAGCTTTTGATCTCTGGTTGAATTTTTCTACAAGGGATTGTTCTTGATTATCTGCCATCACGATGTTTCTATTTTGAAGTTTGCGGTGTTAGTGATGATTAGGACTTCTTGCAGTTTAATTTATAGATCCTATCCCCCCCTTGTTTTATCCCCCCTCCCCATACTATCCCCTCACCACCCTCTCTATTTCCCCCCCCCTCTACAATTTTCCAGCTCATACAAAATCGCATATTTGTCATTAATGCACTTTAAAGTGCATTTATTGACTTTGTTGTAAGTTGAAGATGCAGAAGGATATGTCGATTTTCGGAGAGTCTTTTTTTGTTAAAAAAAATTCACTTTTCTAAAAGTTACTTATGTACGGAAATATATTGAACCTTATAACTGATATTGCTATAGATGTTATTTTCGTTTATGATGAAATGTTGAAGGTTTTTTAAGTTTATATTTTTTTTGAATTGACGAGCGCCTACCCCCTCTTATCCTTTTCCACGTCTACGTTTCTAGCTCTTAAACAAACGCTTAGATTTAGCGCATTACGTAGAGCACAATTTCCGTTTTGATGTCGGTGATCTTTAACAACGGTGCAGATATTATGTGAATTATAATTCTGTCTTATTTTAATAGGATAGTCTATAACTTTGGCTGTAGTGTATTTAGTCTTTTCAGAACCGTAAGTATATATGATATCATAGTTTTTAGTATACTGTTTAATAATAGTGAAAACATCATTGAAAGTAGTGAAACCTTCAGACCACTTAATGAAATGATATCGTTTACTTAACCAATTGTTGGTTCTAGCCGACTTTTGGTTTAGGTGATTGAAATCGTAAGGGGGTTTGAATAGAAAGTAATCTGTCTCTAGAGATGAAATATCATGTATAACCAACTCCTTGATCAAAAATTCATCGTAATTTCCTCGAAAAGCTTGAAACTCGACAACACATTCTTTCACGCTTCGTTTATTTTTTTTCTGTAATGTTTCAGCCATCTCTGTAGCCTTTAATAAGTGTTTCTCTAAAATTGGTCTTAATATAACTTCAGCTTGAAAAATCCTACTTTTGAATCGTATGTGATCTAAGTAATGGTTGTTTCTCCTATCTTCTTCTTCATCAGAAAGTTCGTATATATCCGTGAAACTGCTGAAACGAGTTGTACGAGACATTTCGTCTTTAATTCTTTGTTTGTCAATGAACCATTTTCCCCACCACAGTAAACATTTATATTTAGGCTGTACGGTTCTAGGCGCGTTGGTGATTTTTTTAAGTGGTCACCTGCCCTTTAGGCCTACACACCACTATTCTCAATTTCAACTTCTGTAGTTGTTTGCTTATTTAAATTTTGCCTGTTTTTAATTTTGTGCGTAGTCAGAAGCACAAGGTTGTTTTGTGTCATAATCGGGTAGAGCTTTGAGTGTGTTTATATACCTGTATGAAGATATCTCTTGAGCGAGTCGGTTAATAATCGTAGAATCAGGTTGTACGTATGACACTGTCTTATCCTGTTGAACTGCACTCATTAAATATTCCTTTATAAAGGTCTGGTTTAATACCAACTGTTCCAAATATCTGTCAACTGCGACCGAAACACCGATTAACGTATAGAATTCATTAGTCGTTAGCAAAACTTTTTCATGGTGTTGTGAAAAGTCCTTTATTCGTATATACTGTTTTCCATAAATTTTAAGACTATCCACTTCGATGTCAGATTCTCTAATCATTAGCTTTGTCTTCTTACCGCTGTGTTTGCCTACTATATGTTGTTCAAAACTGCTAATATTATGAAGAAAATGTGCCCAGGAAGATATATTAAATAATATATGTTTGTCATAGTGGTTCAACAAAACACCTGGTGTATATCCCAAAACTTCAAATATTCCAACTGTAATATTTTTGCCCATGCATGATTTAAGTGGATGAAATATACGTAAAAATATACCAGTTAAAATTTCAATCAGTTCTCCTTCGTTTCTTTTTGTTGTAAAAGTCATTGATCTCGTCTTAGGATTATACATATCTTCATAAATGCCGCAAACATCTTCTGAATTTTTTATGATATTTTCAGAATCATCTGAAGCTCCATCTGTTTTCATTGGTACTTCAGAAGTTCCATATGATGCAATGTTAGAAGACGTATTTTCATTTTCAGTATTGAGTTTCATATTTTCATTACCTTCTTGTGAAAGTGACATTTCGCTATTACACTGTATCAAAGTTGAGGTGGCGGAACAGCTTATAAATGAGCACTAACCGAAATCGTCAGTCCTTATATAGTCGGAAAATGGTGCAGGGAAGTGTGTTTTTATCCCCCCACTCCTTTTTAATCGATACATATCCTACACAACCATTCTGACCACCCCTGTTAACGGAGTGTACGTAACAACAGTATCATGCGGTATTAAACAGTAAGCTGAAGTATTATCTGGAATATTATCTTCAGTTTCAAATTCCAACCGTATATCTACAGTGGAAGACTTTACGGATTCGTTCTGCTTTGAACAATCTATGACAACAATAGGCGCGTGCTCTTTAAACGTGTCAGGCGATATTAAAGGCGTGTCTGACCTGCCATAGTATGATGACTGAAATCTAGCGTACATATCGTAAAGTATGCCATATCTGTTCTTCGAAAACGATACATTTAAATTATCGTAGGGGAAAAACTGAGAATTTAAATGAAGTTTAATATTAGTAAGTTTACAGTGGTCAAACGTCCCGGCGTTGGCTGTTATATTATTCCTTTTGTTTGTCTGCAATGCAAATATGATATATCTAGGCTTTTCTAATTGAGTGGAGGTTTTGATATTCCAAGACTGCCGTTGAGTTGAAGGTAAGATAGGATACTGATGCATTTCCCAGTTCCTAAAAGGTAAAACGATGTCTCTATCCGACTCTAATTGTTTCAACAGTGAAAGCCGGTGTTCGTAGGCAAGTCGTACGTGCGGACCCTCCACGTTATTTTGTTTATGTTCAATTTCCAATCCATATTTACTTCTGTAGTGGATGGGGGGGGGCTATAATCGCATCATTATCCATTGAAGACCGAAGTAAGAATAATTCTTGTTTACAATTTATAATGAGTTTCCCATAGTCTTCTGCAAACCCTAATAGTAAACGGAGCGGTATAGAGAATTCAAAATATCCTTCTTTATTTGGTGTGATAGTTGTAGATACTGGAAACACCCAACCCGATGTTCGCAGTTTGTTTATTTCATGTGGTGGTTGAGAAATAAGCGTCTTTAAAGTGCTAGTCACACCAACACGTTTCGTAGAATCTACAGTTATTCCTGAAATCTCGTAACTTATTTCTTCAAACAAAAATGCCATTGGGTTATTGATAAATGGAACTGTGGTTCCCAGTGTTCCATCTTTTTTCGTAACAATCCCTTCGATGTATATATAACTTTCACACGGTAAAGTGTACGCGTCTTGATGTTGTATAGGAATGCGTATTTCGTCATTATTTCCCAATCTCGATGAAGCGTAGGGGTTGTGAAAATGATACTCCTTCTCCCATATTGTCTCGTCGAATATAGGTCCATTCTTTATGTTCAGAATATCCATTTTTATTAACAGTGAAACCAATTTTTTCTAGAAAACGTATGTTTTCGTTAGTTAACTTTTGAACAGACTGACAACTATTAACGTTTTCGTTACTAAAGATTGATTTAAAAGTTAAACCCATGTGTAGTAGATGTACTAGTTTCCTTTAGCGCTCTTTTATATGAAGTCTTGAAGTAATAGTCTCTCCTCTAAAATCTACAAAATCTCCGTCTTGATTTTTTTTTTTTTTTTTTTTTCCTGGCGAAATACCAATTGTGGTTATCATCGCCAAACAAAATCTAACAAAGAACGCAATGTTTTAAATAAAATCAAATAAATTAATAAATAAACAAATAAAAAAATACAACAAAAATTACAAAACAAAATAAAACACCAACAATAAAAAACAAAAAAACAACAATATAACAATGAAAAAATTCTTAAAAACTAAATAACAAAATAACAACAAAGAACAATATAACAGTAAATAAATAATATGTAAAACAATAATAGGTAACAATTTACCAATAAATAAATCTCAATAACAATAACAAGAACAGAAAATAAATTTAATTAAAATAAATTAAAGTAACACAGAGAATTATATGTATAAATAAAATTAAAAAATATATATATATTTATGTATTAAATTTTAAAAAATATTTTCAAGTGGTGCAAGAAAGCGATGACTCGGTCAATGGCCGAGGCATCGTCCCTTAGCACCACCTTTAAACTCCCTTTTAAATTAAAAAGGGCACGAACATTGCTTACATTAACACAGTCTACTAAAATATGTTTTATTGTGAAGATATCACCGCAATATTGGCATATTGGTGGATCTTCACGACTCATCAACTATCCATGAGTTGCAAAAGAGTGGCCAACGCGAAGGCGTGTAACCACCACTTCCTCCCTACGTTTTGAACGAATTGAAGACCTCCATGGACGGACGGTATCTTTAATTTCCCTCAGCTTATTCTCAATCACGGTGTGCCACTCGTCATTCCAAGCAGCGAGCAATAAATGTTTCGCGAAACACATAATCAGATGCCATAACCAGTTGAGTAATAGGCACCAAACTTGTAGCTTTCTTCGCCGCTTCATCCGCTTTTGTGTTTCCAAGTATTCCGCAATGTCCAGGAACCCAACAGAACGTTACCCCCACACCCCTCAATTGAAGCCTGTGTACAGCACACAAAATGTCCCCAACCAAAGGGTTGCTAGAGAAAACATCCTGAAGAGCCTGAAGAGCACTTTTGGAATCCGAACACAAAAGATAATGCGAGGATCGAGATTGAATGACGGTCAAAGCTTTAAAAATAGCAAATAGTTATGCCGTGAAAACACTGCAAGCTGAGGGCAATCCGTACGTGTAGGTACATCCAGATGCATAAAACGCACACCCAACGCCATTGTCCAGTTTAGATCCATCAGAGAAAATAATTTCACTGTGTTGGTGAGATTTATAAATGGATAAAAATTCCTGGTGGTAGACCACAACAGGAGTATCGTGTTTTATATAACTGGACAATGAGAAATCGAAGTGCGGCGTTTTTATTATCCATGGAGGTAGATAGCACATTTGACGTTCAAACATAGTTGGAAGTTGCAACTCAAGGTCATCCAATATTCTTAACATTCGTATGCCAAAGGGAGCGGTCGAACGTTGACGTGTATTGTACACGTGATTTAGCGTATTATAAAAGACTCTTTCAAATGCCGGGTGGTTCGGTTTGCTTCGAAGAACAGAAACGTAAGATATTTGTAGCATCTGACGTCGTCTTGAAAGAGCGGGTTCCCCAGCCTCGACAAGAAGACTAGGGATTGGGCTAGTTCTAAATGCACCAGTAGCCAGTCTAAGTCCAGAGTGGTGGACAGCATCGAGAGTTTTCAGAACTGTAAGTCGTGCGGATGAATAGGCTTGACAGCCATAATCAATGCGCGATCTAATGACCGCGCGATAAAATCGAAGCATACTAGTTCTGTCTGCTCCCCAATTCGTACCACTAAGGACTCTTAACATATCCAATATCTTATTGCATCCTACCTTCAAATCACGAACATGTGGGATCCATGAGGGTCTTTTATCAAATAAAAGACCTAGAAATCGAACACTATCCGTGGTTTGAAGCTGAACCCCGTCAAGAAAAAGGATCGGCTCCTGGTGTTGCCTACGACGACTAAATGCTACACATTGGGTCTTCGAAGCAGAGAATTTGAAACCTGTAGATTTTGACCATTCCTCCAATCTGTATATTGCTAACTGCAAAGATCTTTCCGCAGTTGCCATACTACGAGCAGGCACATATATACAAAAGTCATCCACAAAAAGGGAACAGTGTACCGGAGATCGTATATTACTGGTGATACTATTTAGGCCGGTAACTACTGGGGTTGGTTTTGTCCTTACCTGGTTTCAAAAGAGGAATTATAGTCGATTCTAACCATGCATCGGGGAAAGAGCGCTCCTCGAATAAACGATTGTATACTCGAAGGAGGACAAGTTTAGCCGATGATGGTAGATGTTTTAGCATGGAGTACACAATGGAATCAGGACCTGGTGTAGAATCCTTCGTTGACGCAAGAGCTGATTCCAATTCCCCTATAGAGAAAGGAGTGTTTAAAGGAGAGTCCTCAGACGACCCAACAGTAAACGGTATTGCTTCTTCCTTCAGTTTATAAATCTGGAATAATCTATTATAGGCTGTAGTAGCAGAAAAGTTAGAAAAAGATGTTCCAAGTACATTAGCAATGCCATCTCTGTGATTAATCTCCCATCTGGTTGCTTCAGCGCAATGGCTGGCAACGGAATGGAAGTACCACAAACTGATCTTAGTTTCCTCCACACTGTGGAGGACGGAGTTGTTCGTCTATTTGTGCTAATGTACTGTTCTTTCTACTCAGCCTAAATATCCTCCGTGCTTTCGCACGGAGTATTTTATATTCCTGAAGGTTTCCATTCGTTGGGTATCGTTTAAATCTCCTAAGAGCTCTTCGTCGTAAACGGAGGATTTCTGTGCATTCATCGTTCCACCACGGCACAGGCGGTCGGCGTGGATGCGCAGAGGTTTTCGGAATGGTCTTTTCAGCGGCATTTAAAATTGCTTTTGTAAAATTTTCTATATTTTCATCAATGGTTGTCAGATAATCCATGTCAAGTGATACAAGGTAATTCGAGTATTAGTCCCAGTTGGCTTTTCGCAAAATCCAAATGGAATTTCGAACATAACAGGTTTGGGAGTCACATAAACTGATCTTAATAGGCACATGGTCGCTTCCATGCAAATCATTGAGTACCGACCATGTGCATCTAGTAGCTGATTGAGGGCTGCAAATCGATAGATCAACAGCTGTCCATCCACCAGTAGATGCTGCTAAATGAGTAGGAGAACCGTCATTTAGCAGACATAAGTCTAGTCCGTTCTTACACTTTTAACAATATCACCTCGAGAGTTCCTAGTCGGAGATCCCGAAGACAAATGGTGGGCATTAAAATCCCCTACCAATAAGAACGGAGTTGGTAACTGGCTTATCAAATTTACTAAATCACTGTGATGCAGGTTTTCTTGTGGTGGCAAGTAGACACAACACACAGTGATTTTATACGGGACAGCTGTTTGAACGGCTACTGCTTGTAAAGGAGTTATTAAGTTTAGAGAAACAGCATCGATACAGTCACGGGCTAGGATGGCTACGCCACCTCTAGCTCGATCTTCTGTAACGAAGTCCGATCTAAAAACTGAATACTCCCTTAAATGGAAATTATGCGATTCGTGGAGATGTGTCTCCTGTAGACATACAAACATTGGGTACACATCTCGCACGAGTACTTTAAGTTCTTCTATGTGACTCCTAACACCGTTGACGTTCCATTGTATCACTGACTTGTTAATTGCAGACATTTATTAACTCAGCAATGGATTGATCTGACACCCATTGGTGCTCTCTCCTTTCTTGCCTGGGACGTTTTTAGACGTCTCAGGCTTACAATTCTCAGATTCCATATCCACCCGTTCAGGGATGGAATCTGAGGAAGTTTTGGGTTTAGGAGGTTTAGTTTTTACATTCCCTCCTTTGTTAGCATTTTGTTTAATACCCGGTAACGACGGTGGCGATGTGGTCTGACGTAACACTGGTTTACGTGGTTTTGATTTTTCCAACGTCTTCTGCACAGAAGGTTTATTACCCGTTGATAATATCTTCTGTACAGAAACACAAGGCTCGCTCAGTGATTTATTTCGTGCTCCAATCCCCCCAGTGGAAGGGATAGGTACACGAGGCAAAACACTATCAGTTGCTGCAGGTTGTTCCAAATTCAAAGACGGACCATTTGTGACTAAGCACAAAAGGCGAGACACTTGTTCAGTTAGAGCTTCAATCTTCTTGGACAGCTCAGCACAGTTGGAACAAGACGATTTTGAAGCGGTCAGGGTAGCGGCATAAGTCTTACTGTCTGTCTTTGGCTGAGTTGATCGATAGAGTTTTTTGGCCTCTGGAAACGACAGCTTGTCTTTCGCCATGATGCCTAGGATAGCTTTCTCTTCCTTAAAGGTAGGACAATTGTAGGATCGCGCTGGGTGGTCACCACCACAGTTGGCGCATTTCGGAGAATTAACACAATCCTTATCATCATGGCCTTCAACACTACATATACCGCATACGTTCTGCTTCGAACACGTAGAGCTGATATGCCCAAATCGCTGGCACTTGAAGCAGCGCCTAGGGTTAGCCACGTATGGTCTCACTGAGAGCCTTTGGTAACCTGCATGTAAATATTCGGGTATTTCCGGTTTGCCGAAGGTAACGATAAAAGACGCTGTTGCTACCTTTTCTCCTTTGTCCATTTTCATGATAGGGACAACGTCCGTAACTGACTGAGACGACAGTTCGGACTTAATTTCATCAACTGAAATGTACATTAAATCCCTACATGTGATGACCCCCTTTGAATAATTCAAGGATCTGTGGGGAGCCACAGATGCCTTGACCTGGTCAAAGAAAGAGGTCATTTTAGATAGAGCACGGGTTTGTCTCTCGGTGGAAGTCGCAACTAACAGTGTTCCGTTTCTGAGTTTCTTAATAGAGGCTACTGGGCCTCCAGCACAAGCAGTAATAGCCTTGTTAATGAGGAAGGGAGAAACGTTTGAAAGATCTTTCCCTTCTTCGGCACTAGAAACAACTAAATACTTTGCTGATGGCAATGTCTGCGACGTTGCCACCATCAACTTTTTACTCAAATCCTTTTGAATATGATCGTCAGGAGAATCCTGGGGTGTTCTCTTTAAACTAGTCATATTTGACGAGGTTTTTGAATCCATAAATATTTTTTGCCAGCCATCGTGTCAAGCGTTACGGGCGAGACTATAGGAACGGGTACACCCTTGGATCACAATAAGATCATTTCCAATCCTCAGAACTCTGAGGCCTATAGCTTTTCTCCTTAGCTCGACTGGATGGGCATCAGTCGAGAACTCGTAATACTGTGCACAGGCTCCGACACCCATGCACCGCGGACACTCCCTGACCAAGGACCGAAGCGGCTGGTAGACCAGAAACCGCGCTTACGTCTTCGGCAGAGCAAGCTCACATCAGCGTCCCAGACCAGAGTTTGTCACGCTCTGGACTTTTCAGCACTCCCAACGCGCAACGGTTCTGACCAGTCAAAATTCCCTAAGCGAAGATGTAAGTGTTGAAATGTGTATAGATTGTGTTGGTGTGTGTATGTGTGTGTGTATGTTTTTGTGAGTGGTGTAGTGTTAGGCTAGGGTACCGCGAGGGACGCCAAATCCCTCGTAGGTGCGGCTAGTCCGCACCCCCCTGCGGGGATCTCCGTCTTGATCCAACACGTTTAAATTAATGTCTGAAATATGACTAACATTTAAAGGTAAATAAATAAGATTATGAGGTTTTTCAACTATCTTAAAACCCGGTGCTACTGTAGGATAAAATGAATGCAATATATGTCCATTTACACCATCCTTATAAGAACCATGAACTATATTGCAAGTAATGTTTATAACGTTGACTTTGATTATATCGACTGTTTTATCACCTACGTGATTAACATTCGGAGATAGTGGACTATTAAGACTTGAAAAGCCAAGTAACGGACCTAAGCTGTGTTCCTTTGAAAAATCAACGAAATAAGCACAAGAGAGTTCGCTTCTTAATAAACTGTTATTTGCTTTTAATGTAATTTTGTCTTTCCCTAATTTTTCTTGAAGAACCTCAGAAATATCTTCGATTTCATACGAACCTGTCTGCAGTTGTACTGTTTTGAAATCATTTTGTTCGTCGTTTTCTTTATAATAGAATATATTATTTACTCCTTCAATGACATTAGGAATTGAATTGTATATTGTAAAATCTAGAAGCGCTACCTCCCATTCTTTATCCTCTCTAAGTTGTAACGGTGGAAACAGGGAACTATGAAGATTTGATGACGTTCCACTAATGGAAACCGTGTAAGACGACATTTCAAAGAATACTAACATCAGAAGCTAGAAACTCTAAACATAAATGTCCACAAATAGAAGTATTCTCACCCTGCCGTCTGTTGTTTTTGTACAATATATTACTTGCTGGCTTGAAGTAAACCTTAAGTTCTCTAGGCGGTTGCAAATTTTCTAAACTGTCAAAGTAGTAGACAGTGTTGTCTATTTTCTTATAACAGACCCAGTGCGTTCCTTTACCAAAGGAGTTATCGAGGTTGACAATCCCCGTTTCGTATTTTTTTACTTTTTCCGGCAACTCATCTCTCTTAAATACACCTCTGAAGTACGGTATTTTTAAACAAGAGGCGTAATGTATCAACTGAGTCGTGCTGAGCGGTGTATTAGGTAAAACAAGTTTGTTAAATTTATTTCTTAAACACGATATGGTTTTAGGTACAGACCTCGACCGTGTTTTTGATTTTTTTTTTAAATTCCTTTTTTTATGATTTTGCTTTCCAATTCTTTTTCTTCTTCCAGCTCCTCTTTTCCCGCCCGTTCCTCTACGTCGTTTTGAACTACCTCCAATTGCTGTTTTTTGCCTTCATTGCAGCAGCGACCGCTAATGCTGCAGCTCTCTCGCCAATACTTGAATCACTTGATTTAAATCTCTGCCACGCTCTCCCTGCTAATGCTCTATCAGCTATAGATCTGTGTTCAGCGTCTGAGTAATTTGAATAAGCAATATCGTGTATTTTACACAATTCGTCCAATTTTTAAATTCCAGGATCTCCACGAGCTAGTCGTTCTTTAAGTTTTGTCCCAGGACCGCAATATCTATATCCGCCTGGTAGATGTAGCTCAATGGGTAATGCGTCGATTGTTTTGTTCAGTAACGTTCCTGCAGGTACGCTCTTGACAGTTTTACTCAAAACGGATAATGCCGATGTCGCTAAACCACCTCCTCCTTTATCAAATTTTTGATTCCTATTAAATAGTTTATAAGGGCTCATCTTAATTTATTTTATCGTCAATAGTTATTTATCAAGTTCTTCCTCTCCGTCTGAAGAGTCGAATATTTCGCTCCAATTTATAAAGTTGTTTTCGTTTTCTTCATTACTCATCTTTCCTTGTGGATAGTGTAGAGTAAATTTATGAATATAGTAAAACAATTTATTTCCGAACCTTAGCAATGTCTCCTTTTGCTTGGAACGTGCTAAGTCAAACATCGTTTTTACATCCTTGAGACACACAGCATCATTGTTTTCTTCAGAGCTCGATACGTTCGTAATTCTAAGATTCCTAGCATTGTAAAATTTTTTTTGATCATTTGAAGTAATTGCTAACTGTTTAAGCACCCTAATATTTATTACCTCACCTTCGTATAAAGCGTCACCAATATTGCTTAATCGTTTGGCATTGAAATTCCAATTTGAACTTCCCTGCGATGGTGTTTTCGTATCGACATACATTTTTGTAGCGACATCAGTTTCAGCTTTTGGATTGGCGACATTACGTATAAGTTTATTTTGTACGTCGTAATCACCTTCGTCGGTCAACTTATATCCTTCTCCTCGAGGTCCTATCATAGACTCCCTTAATAAGGAATTTTCATGACGTCCGAACTTGTCGACACTCAAACTAAAGTGACTTGCTAAAGTATAATTTTTTGTCTTTTTAATTCTTCAGTCAAAGCAATCATTTCGTTATCCAGTCCTGTATGCCCTGAGAGTCTAGCATCATGTAATAAACGCATTCGATCCACTAAGGCGTTAATGTTATTGTAATATAAAACATCTGGTTGATTCACGTTCTTAAGTGGCATTCCAGCTCCTTTTTTTGTCTTCCTGATGGAAATAACTTTGCTATTACATTTCTATACTTATGAGATTTGTTTCCATATATCGAGTTAGTGTGCGAGTAATTCTTTCTGTGTGTGTTTGTTTCTTTACAAATAACTTTAAATGCTGCTAGATCCTTTTTCGAATAAGACGTTGGATTCTTTGAAAATAACAATTCTAAAAGACCAGGTGTACTTCTAAAAACTTTACTATTGATAATAATATTATCGTGTTTATCAATCATGAGTGTAGTGTCTCCGATCATTATTCTCTTACCTTCAAGCCTCCCTCCATATACATGATTTTTTTTCCTAATTCTTCCATGAAAATCTAATTTTGTTTCATATTTTCTGTCAAGAACTGCATTGTTACGGACGTTTTTTCCCACAGCTCTATTATATTTCTTTTTTCGTTCATCATGTTGTATTAAATGACAGTCTTCAGATAAGTCATCGTTATTACCTTGTGCGTCTTCAACAATGCTATTTGTCTCATTACTTTCTTCCAATTGCATTTCTGGTTTTTGAGTAATAGAAATTTTGTTTATAGTCTGTTGCATAGGCTCCGACATAGTTTCCGATAAATTATCTCGTTCAATAATACCTAACTTCAACGCTTGGTTTTTTTCCTTATGGAATCAGTTAGTTTTTTTAAATCGGTAATCAATTTCCCATTCTCCTCCATAATAATAATAAGATGTTTTTAATAACACGATCAATTTACAAATAAGGAAATTGCTGTCTGTATTATTGATGTAATAAAATAAATTCATCGAAACCGATTCTGTAACGTCCATTATTGATTCCCCTCTCTTTATCTATTACTGAAAACCCGTGTCTATCTACCCAAGCCTTGCTGCAGAGTTCTTTAAAAGTCTCAAAAGGCATGTCAGTGTTAACATGATCAGTATATACATGTCTCAAATTTTTTTCATCCTGTTTGAATAAAATTAACAGGTTTGCATTATCCCTAATTAATTGTTTTGGAATTTTACTATATGTCTGTGTTATATATATAGAGTCAACCAAATTATGACGACCCATACAGAAGTAGGTTCTAATTTTGCCCTGTTTTTCACAAGAAACGTCGTCAAATATAAATACTGAATAAGGTTTCGCTTCATTCGGGTGAATGACCTCCTCGTTATCTTTAAACTTGTGATACCCTATACACGATAATTGTGAAAAAATCTTTTCCAATAACTGATACTTTGGTTGATTCAATGACTTCGAAAATATGTAAACATTGTTGAATTTTAGCCCATTGACATCAGTTAACAAATTAAATACAACGTTTGTTTTTCCACAGTTTGAAGGACCGCATATTATACATCGAACTGAATCGGGTAGTAAAGTCCCATGTTTGCTACTTTTGTTACAAACTTCATCAGTAAAAACATCAATATTTGAAACTTTTAGTTTTTCTTTTTGCTTTACAACTTCCATAATTAATTCCTATGTGTGTTTCATTGCTTAGCAAAAAACTTTATGTTTCTTAGCAATTAAATTAAATCTTTTTTAGGTATCCAGGAATCCTGATTACGGTCATATCCTAACCAACGTACTAAAACTTTATCTCCTCTTGTTTTTAATATCTTTTCAACTAAATACACATTACCAGACTTTGACTTCAACATCTCATGACCATAAAAGCCTCCATGTAGTAGTTCTCCATGGTGATCTTTCAATATATACGTCTCTGGTACGGTTGGTTGGACTCTATAAACTGTAAATATCTCTGTCGTCCAATTAGGAATGTAGCTTTTTGAAACATGCTTTTTTTGTTTACTAATGCGTACTGTTTCTCCTTCTTTAAATTTCCGCGGTGGTCTTGCCTCCATCTTTGGCATTGTGTTCTTGCGTATACGTTTCAACACTAATTTTTCATTCATCTTGCTCACTTGTATTGGTTTCATCCCTATTGTCCTATGATTACTGTTATTGTAATCGTAAATAAGTTTTTGTAGTATGTCATACCATACGTATGATCCTCTTTTTGAGAAAGTTTTGTACATAATTCCTTTAATTGTTCTGTTGAAACGTTCTATAATAGTAGCTTTCATTTCACTTTTTGTAGAATAATGGTTTATATTATATTTTTTCATCAAACTTTTAAACAATTTGTTAAAGTATTCTAAGCCATCGTCGGTTTGTTAATGCTTCATTTTGTTTTCTTTTAAAAATTGTTCCATTGCATTGGTTACAGTTTTAGCTGATTTATCTTTTAAAGGTATACCATAAGCAAACTTTGTGAAACAATTTATAATAAACAAAATATATTTGTACCCCTTATTAAAACGATTATAGGGAATCATTTCTACGAGATCTGCTTGATAGTAATGATCTTCAATTCCTTTTACTACAGTGTTTCTCCTGGGGAAATGTTTTCTCACAGGTTTGTGCAATTCTTGCACTATTTTAGATTTCTCATCCATCGCGGTAAAATTCCAATAAGGTAGCTTGAAATATTATCAAATAATTATTATGTTGATTTGGTAATTTAAACGTTTTTCATCTTATCATGTATCAACTAATTTACTTAGTCATAAATTATTTGAAATGTAGTATAATTTTGTATTTAGCTGATTTCCTCACCACAGAAAGTATAAATATATTGTTTAATTTTTATACTAAGCTGTACAACTAAATGGCGCGTTAGAGGAAATTTTTTTTTACGTGGTCCACCTCTTCCCCAATAGGCCTATTCAGAGACCACACACTTATGTGAAGTATATAGGTTGACATTTGATTATGTTGTTTTAATACACACTTTTTCTTAATACAATTGTGTATTTAAATTATCTATTTTAGCCAAGGAATAATGTCCATAAGGCAAAGTTCTTACACCGTCTTCAAGAATAACCCTTTTATCATCATTAGCAGAGAGACTTTTTATTTTGGGTTATGCTAAAAATTCTGTGATTGTAACTCCTTATAGTGTTAAATCGAGCCATGAAAATTTTCTTTTCAAATAAACATTCCTTATAATTTTCGAATGATATGTGTTTTGTAAGGTATGACTTTTTTATGCCTTTCAATTTCTTTATAATTTTCTTATGTTCTCTGTTTGATCCTCTTTCATTGCACGTGAATGCGTACATTTTGGGTCTCAAAGCAGCTATTTCACACATTGGTATGGAATTCAACTCGTCTTTGAATTTACCAATGACTTTTTTATTTATTCCTTGATCGTACGTCATGTGATTTGTAGGATAATCAGAAAAATCAAAATCGTTCCTGTGTGGAAATGTTTTTAAATCTAAATATAAATCATTTGTTTTGATCCAATAGATAAAAGCGTCAGTATCTAAGTAACAGGAACCAATATTATCCCTGCGATAGTATTGCACCATTTTCTCATAGTGGAACTCGTACATATGGATTTTCGAGATGTCGAGTATGGACATCCCGACATATAATGGTTTGTCCATAACCACACTTGTTTTACCCATAGACACTGCGACTAAGTTATCATCAATGATTACAGTAGTTTTAAAATTAGTTTTTTGTGTTAATTTTTTTAATTTGGTAGCATTCGAAACAAGTTGAATATTTTTATGCTTTCTTTTATTCTCTAAAGTTTTTCCGAATACAGCATTATTCATTAATTTAAAAAAGTCCTTTTGAAACGCTGTTTGCGCAACGGCTCTTCTTGCAGTATTAGATTTAATATACGGCTCCATCCAACGGGACTGTGAAAATTCCAACACTCTATGGACTTTTGTAACTTTGAGACCCAATTGAATAGCTTCTTGTATGGTCCTGAAATGTGCAACATAATAGCGTTTGTCCAACAATGTGGTCAATAGCTTTTTTGTCTTACTGTTGAGGGGTGCTTCTGTTGATGGTAAAAGAGGTAAGTCGTAATGGAAGTCGTGCAAAGTTTCTGGGTACATAATATCACATTCCAAAATGTATCCTTTCTCACCATCTTTAGGAATAGATGTAATGTCACCAATTGCTTCTGGATCAACCCATTTAAAATCACCATATGGGAGGTGCTCTAAACTAGGTTTTGAGTACAAATTATTTGCGTCAAAATAGGCTAAATAGACACTTTCTTTCCGTGGGTTGTAATCGGGAAGGTATTTGTTGTTCGCTTTGACATGTCTTGTCACACACTGAGTTATTCCGCCTCTGATAGCTGATTCCACCATAAGTACCATGTCAATGTCTGTTAGTAATTCTAGCTTGCAGCGAGTTTCTTTAAGCATTGCTTGCCATGCTAATCCAGGAGCTGTATAAGAATGTAAAGGGTCTAAGCCATATGCGGACATGCAGGAAGCTCTAAACTGTTCCATTATATCGCAAAGTAGTGTTACATCCAGCCTTACATAAAAATCGCTGTATTCTCCCAACGTCCTTATACCAAGTTCCTTCCATGTACGCAGAGCATGATTGTAATCTTCATCTGATATATCTGCTTGGTCTAAACGGTTATAGAAACATGCTTTAGGTGGAAGAGATGTATCTTCAAACTTTTTTAAAGAATCGACGTAGTCATAAGGAAATACTGATTTGCGTAGAACAAGGTCGATTTTATTAGGAGGTACAATTTTCTGTGTTTCTATTAAATCACTCCTTTGGAGGTTTTCTGTTAGTTTCTTCAAACTTGAAGGCATAAATCTGAATGAGTCTAGAAATCGCAACTTCATTTTCCCGATTGTCTTTGAAAAACTTATAAACTTTTCCATACTTGTAGCAAGAACGTCTATAGGAGCTTTATCACGCCCCAATTGTGGCACAATCAAATGAGCATCGTAACCTGTTAAGTTATGCATGACAACTGGTATAAAAGACGGTAGTTTGTAGTTAATATTACATCGATTACACGCTGCTCCTCTATATTTACCTGTTAGGTGATCATGGTCGCGTACTTTATGATTGATTGAAGTGAAACACTCTTTACATAGGTAACATTGTGCTGTGTGGTTGAAGTCTCCAGATTCTTTTTTACTAAGTTTAAACATAGGTACTTTGCTCTTGTACATATTTTCAACTCTCTTTGTTATGTCGTATAGTGCGTCAATAAAATGTTTTGCCGCATTTTCTCCTCTGTATAACTGTGGAGTTGATGTCAGCCCGTATACTTTCAAATAGTCTTCCGATAGTGTAGACTTAATCATTAGACAGTAGCTGTTTGGTTCGTGCCTTTGGTAACGATCTGTGAATGAATCATCAACATTTATATTAGTGACTGATTGAACAGGGACAAGAGATGATTCGAAATCCGCATATATTACTATGGGAATGGGATACTGATGTTCTGTTTTGTTAAAAGAAATTTCCGCCTTATCAGGTTTTGGCAATTTTATAGAGGTGGGGTCATGTTGCCAACATTGTCGTTTATGGGTTTCCAGCCAACTTGAATTGCAGTTAGAGTTATTCTTGAAAGAAAGACATCTTTTGCAGGCAGTTATGGACTCTCTGTGCTTGGTTAACTGTCTTTTAACTAACCTGTTGAAATCGTGTATATGGACCTCTATGTGAGAGGTAAATCGAAACATCTAAAATGTTTCAAGGTCATTCAATTTAATAAAAATTTTTGGGATAGATGTAAACATAGTATGAAATTAGTAATAAAACCGTTTCATTACTAATTCTTACTATGCTTACGTCTATCCCCGACGAGGTGTAACAACCTCAAAAACCCACTTCATTGTATGGTACCATATACAATGAAGTTGATCTTTTGCCGTAACCCAGAATTGAAAGTAAGTTGCTCTAAAAAGAGCAAAATGAAATACTGCTCTGAAAAGAACAGTATTTCTTACCTTACCAAGAAAGGATGGGGACAAGATTAAAGTAATACAAAATGAAACTTTTTATTGAATAATAGTTCTTTAATGACATCTTCTTCTTTATCATCTGCTACAATTGTTACGCTTTAAAATAAGAGAGCGTACCTCAACTCAAGTAACTATCTACGTATAGAACGTCCCAGGTGGTAAAGCCAAGTTTTCAACCGGCAAAAGTATGTATAGAACTTCTCAAAAATGAGAGTTTTCAACACTTTTCCCAATATATAGAACGTTGGTAACTAAACCGCAAGAGAGTTTTCAGAAGATAGTTAAAAGATATGTTGAGACTCACTTACTTCTAGCGAAACAATCAATGTTCTCCAGGACTCCGTCGGCGTTGTCTGCCTTGGTCTCGAAGCTCGTTCATATGCCATTGGTTCCATTCTTCCCATGGCGGACTTCAAGGGCTCCTCCTCGGGTAGTTGCCTTGCCATTGGTTCCGTTCTTCTCATGGCGTGTTGAAGACTCTTATGCAGCTAAAGTTACCGCTTCAAAGGTTGCACTTGTATAAACATTTGAAGTTTTTCGAATAAAGCTGTCCCGGCCGGAGATAGACTTTTTCCAATTCAAATGTTTATTCCAAGCACAATACTTTAGAAGTGGCCAACAGCTGGAAAGAAACCATTCTGCGGAGATCTCGAAGTCGTCTGTGAAGTGAAGCCAAAACGCAGCCGTATATATACGTTTTCTAAGCCTACAGCATAGGATAAGCTTCTTTTCCTAGCCAATAGGATTGCAGAAGCTGTTAGCCAATAGGAATCGCGTCTATAACGCAAACTGTGAATTATTAATTTAACAGCAATAGCTGCGTTTGATGTCGCGGTAAACGACCTCAGCTAAACTTGCAGCTGCAACAGATGCGTAGACAACCTTCAACTAAGAAACACTCAGACAACCTTAAAAAATCAGATACTTACACAGTCACACACAACTTATACTGTGTTTCTGATTGGCTAAGACAACCAGCTCGTTGATTGGTTCGAGTAAAGAATAACTTTTGCCTATAAATTGAGATAGATTACTATATGCTTTACATTGCTACTTTGTTCGTGGAGCAGTTCTTTTTAAACATTTTTAAGAAATGGCATCAAGGAGTGGAGAACCAGTGTGTGGTGGTGGAACAGCTTGAAGTGGCTCTAGGACCATGGGTGAGGAAACCTACAAGACCATCGCTCCCCATTGGCAAGACGGGAAAGCAGTCAGGACCTTCGCTGCCCAGCGCTGGACTTTCGCCAACATTCCCCCCTAAACCGTCCCTTCCCTTCCCTCAAAAACCTAATTGTGTAAGAGAACTCTTTCCTAATAAACCTACTTTGAATTTTCTTATAAATACCAATCTTTTGAAAAATCAACTTTCCAACAACCCAAACTTAGCCTCAGAACCTTTAAAAAACAAAATTCCCAATATAATACCTCCATCTAAAATTATGACCTCTGAACCACAGCATCTTCAAGTAAGAAAGCAGTGCAAGTACATTGGTAAAAGGGGGGGAAAAATACGGTGCATTGTAAAAACATCTCATGAATCTGGACTTTGTGCAAAACATAAACCAAAATTAACTAAAGTAGGAAGTGTTAAAGAAACGAAACAAAGTACTTGCACTGCTATTCTTAATGATAAACCTTCCAAACAAATAATTGTTCCTCTAAAAGAAAAAATATTCAAGGATCCAACATCGAAAACTGAACCTAGACTGGTCAGGCTTACGAGGTTGGATCCAAAGACCTCTTATAAATTTGAATATAGAGAGGGATCGTATGGAATTTTTTCTTTTAAAGGAAGAATTAGAAATAAAATTTTTATTCCTCAATGGTTCCAGTTTCCAGACATTACGAATGGAGACTGGTATCTTGAGAATGAAAAAAATAAAAGGGGACTTCCTACTTGGGTCCGAAACCCTAAAAATAAATAAACTATATTTTTTTGTTTTTCTAAATTTTAAATTCAATTACTGTTTTTGTGGTTTATAGGCCTACTGGGGAAAGAGTTCCACATATAAAAAACTCTTAACGCGCCATTGAGTTGTACAGCTTAGTAGATTTATATATATGTATTATTGTGCATAACAGGTCAATACATATATATATTTAAACTTACTGTGGTGAGGAAACCAACTAAAAAAAATAAATTCACTTTATACTTACATGGTTTGAAAATCACTTTTCTCTAATTTTTCCCTTGACATATTGACACCAGATATATATATATATATATACAACAACAAAGAGTCTTATTTTACATTTCCGACACCAATAATGCATAATGTAAATATGACAAGCTTTA
Source organism: Prosapia bicincta (assembly GCA_036971475.1). Lineage (NCBI taxonomy): Eukaryota > Metazoa > Arthropoda > Insecta > Hemiptera > Cercopidae > Prosapia > Prosapia bicincta. Next base: position 3,054,991 of record JBAIZL010000001.1, on the reverse strand, counting down.
AAAGATTTTTAAAAAAATTTAAAATAAATAAAATTGTTTGTATTCTATTTATTAAAAAAATATGATTGGTTAGGTTCTGTGCAATAATTTAAAGAGCAATGTCTTTTCATTTACAATGTGACTCCTGCTACGGAATTAATTACTGTCTGGAGAGAGAGAGTGAAGAAACATAACCAATTTATTCACATGTGCATGAAACGTTTTTGTAACAGGGTCTAAATCGGTTGCAGTTTCAAGGACTAAACTCGTCTAGTCTTTTAGATAAAAACATGATTCAAGTTCATGACCACATGTACGGATGAGTTTTTAGCATGGCTACATTCCACAGACGGGATTCATTACTGTAGAACCGCAACATGTGTTTAGTGATATAATTATTATAACTTGTAATTTAACGAACAGTTATGTGTTGCAGAAAAATGTAACTTTTACAATAGTTGTGAGCGGTACTGTAAAAACGCATTTATTTTTTAAAACGCCATTTGTTTGACCTTGAAAAAATGTAAATGGTCTTTTCATAATAATAAATATTTTTTTTTTTTCCTGGCGAAAAACCAATTGTGGTTATCATCGCCAAACAAAATCTAACACGGAACGCAATATTTTATATAAAATAAAAATAAATTTAAATACAACAAAAATTACAAAACAAAAACAACAACAGTAAATAACAAAAAACAACAATAAACCTATAACAACGAAAAATTTCTTAAAAAACTAAATAACAAAATAACAACAAAGAACAATATAACAGTAAATAAATAATAACAATATTTAAAACAATAATAGGTAACTGTTTACCAATAAATAAATTTCAATAACAATAACAAGAACACAAAATAAATTAAATTAAAATAAATAAAAGAAACAGAGAATTATATGTATAAATGAAAATGTATTTGTGTATTAAATTTCAAAAAATATTTTCAAGTGGTGCAAGAAAGCGATGACTCGGTCAATGGCCGAGGCATCGTCCCTTAGTACCACCTTCAAACTCCCTTTTAAATTAAAAAGGGCACGAATATTGCTTACATTAACACAATCTACTAAAATATGTTTTATTGTGAAGATATCACCTCAGTATTGGCATATTGGTGGATCTTCACGACGCATCAAATATCCATGAGTTGCAAAAGAGTGGCCAACGCGAAGGCGTGTAACCACCACTTCCTCCCTACGTTTTGAACGAATTGAAGACCTCCATGGACGGACGGTATCTTTAATTTCCCTCAGCTTATTCTGAATCACGGTATGCCACTCGTCATTCCAAGCAGCGAGCAATAAATGTTTCGCGAAACACACATAATCAGATGCCATAACCAGTTGAGTAATAGGCACCAAACTTGTAGCTTTCTTCGCCGCTTCATCCGCTTTTGTGTTTCCAAGTATTCCGCAATGTCCAGGAACCCAACAGAAAGTTACCCCCACACCCCTCAATTGAAGCCTGTGTACAGCTCACAAAATGTCCCCAACTAAAGGGTTGCTAGAGAAAACATCCTGAAGAGCCTGAAGAGCACTTTTGGAATCCGAACACAAAAGATAATGCGAGGATCGAGATTGAATGACGGTCAAAGCTTTAAAAATAGCAAATAGTTATGCCGTGAAAACACTGCAAGCTGAGGGCAATCCGTACGTGTAGGTACATCCAGATGCATAAAACGCACACCCAACGCCATTGTCCAGTTTAGATCCATCAGTGAAAATAATTTCACTGTGTTGGTGAGATTTATAAATGGATAAAAATTCCTGGTGGTAGACCACAACAGGAGTACTGTGTTTTATATAACTGGACAATGAGAAATCGAAGTGCGGCGTTTTTATTATCCATGGAGGTAGATAGCACATTTGTCGTTCAAACATAGTTGGAAGTTGCAACTCAAGGTCATCCAATATTCTTAACGTCCGTATGCCATATGGAGCGGTCGAACGTTGACGTGTATTGTACACTTGATTTAGCGTATTATTAAAGACTCTTTTAAATGCCGGGTGGTTGGGTTTGCTTCGAAGAACAGAAACGTAAGATATTTGTAGCATCTGACGTCGTCTAGAAAGGGCAGGTTCCCCAGCTTCGACAAGAAGACTAGGGATTGGGCTAGTTCTAAATGCACCAGTAGCCAGTCTAAGTCCAGAGTGGTGGATGGTATCAAGAGTTTTCAGAACTGTAGGTCGTGCAGATGAGTAAACTTGACAACCATAATCTATGCGCGATCTAACGACTGCGCGATAAAACCGAAGCATACTAGTTCTGTCTGCTCCCCAATTCGTACCACTAAGGACTCTTAACATATCCAATTTCTTGCTGCATCTCACCTTCAAATCACGAACATGTGGACTCCATGAGAGTCTTTTATCAAATAAAAGACCCAAAAATCGAACACTATCCGTGGTTTGAAGCTGAACCCCGTCAACATAAAGGATCGGCTCCTGGTGTTGCCTACGACGACTAAATGCAACACATTGGGTCTTCGAAGCAGAGAATTTGAAACCTGTAGATTTAGACCATTCCTCTAACCTGTATATTGCTAACTGCAAAGATCTTTCCGCAGTTGCCATACTACGAGCAGGCACATATATACAAAAGTCAACCACAAAAAGGGAACAGTGTACCGGAGATCGTATATTACTGGTGATACTATTTATTGCAACCGCAAACAGCGTGACGCTCAGCACGCTGCCCTGCGGTACACCATTCTCCTGTGTATAGCTGTTTGAATACGTGCCTCCAAGTCGAACGCGGAAAGATCTGTTTGAAAGAAAGTTAGCGATGAATGCTAGGATATTCCCTTGTATACTCCATGATTTCAGAATGTTCAGAATTCCTCTTTTCCATGCCATATCATATGCCTTTTCAAGGTCAAAGAAAATCGCAACGAGCGTTTGACGCAAGAGAAAGGCATCTTGAATAGCGGATTCTAACAAAACCAATTGGTCAACTGATGAGCGTCCTAGTCTGAAACCACATTGTTCGTTGCTAAGAAGGTTGTTGGTTTCTAGGTACCAGACAAGACGGCGGTTGACCATCTTCTCCAGTAGTTTGCACAAGACGCTTGTAAGTGATATAGGCCTGTAACTACTGGGGTTGGTTTTGTCCTTACCTGGCTTCAAAAGAGGAATTACAGTCGATTCTAACCATGAATCGGGGAATGAGCGCTCCTCGAATAAACGATTGTATACTCGAAGGAGGACAAGTTTCGCCGATGATGGTAGATGTTTTAGCATGGAGTACACAATGGAATCAGGACCTGGTGTAGAATCCTTCGTTGACGCAAGAGCTGACTCCAATTCCCCTATAGAGAAAGGAGTGTTTAAAGGAGAGTCCTCAGACGACCCAACAGTAAACGGTATTGCTTCTTCCTTCAGTTTATAAATCTGGAATAATCTATTATAGGCTGTAGTAGCAGAAAAGTTAGAAAAAGATGTTCCAAGTACATTAGCAATGCCATCACTGTGATTAATCTCCCATCTGGTTGCTTCAGCGCAATGGCTGGCAACGGAATGGAAGTACCACAAACTGATCTTAGTTTCCTCCACACTGTGGAGGACGGAGTTGTTCGTCTAATTGTGCTAATGTACTGTTCCCAAGAGTTCTTTCTACTCAGCCTAAATATCCTCCGTGCTTTCGCACGGAGTATTTATATTCCTGAAGGTTTCCATTCGTTGGGTATCGTTTAAATCTCCTAAGAGCTCTTCGTCGTAAACGGAGGATTTCTGTGCATTCATCGTTCCACCACGGCACAGGCGGTCGGCGTGGATGCGCAGAGGTTTTCGGAATGGTCTTTTCAGCGGCATTTAAAATTGCTTTTGTAAAATTTTCTATATTTTCATCAATGGGTGTCAGATAATCCATGTCAAGTGATACAAGGTAATTCGAGTAGGAGTCCCAGTTGGCTTTTCGCAAAATCCAACTGGAATTTCGAGCATAACAGGGTTGGGAGTCACATAAACTGATCTTAATAGGCACATGGTCGCTTCCATACAAATCATTGAGTACCGACCATGTGCATCTAGTAGCTAATTGAGGGCTGCAAATCGATAGATCAACAGCTGTCCATCCACCAGTAGATGCTGCTAAATGAGTAGGAGAACCGTCATTTAGCAGACATAAGTCTAGTTCCGTTCTTACACTTTCAACAATATCACCTCGAGAGTTCCTAGTCGGAGATCCCCAAGACGAATGGTGGGCATTAAAATCCCCTACCAATAAGAACAGAGTTGGTAACTGGCTTATCAAATTTACTAAATCACTGTGATGCAGGTTTTCTTGTGGTGGCAAGTAGACACAACACACAGTGATTTTATACGGGACAGCTGTTTGAACGGCTACTGCTTGTAAAGGAGTTATTAAGTTTAGAGAAACAGCATCGATACAGTCACGGGCTAGGATGGCTACGCCACCTCTAGCTCGATCTTCTGTAACGAAGTCCGATCTAAAAACTGAATACTCCCTTAAATGGAAATTATGCGATTCGTGGAGATGTGTCTCCTGTAGACATACAAACATTGGATACACATCTCGCACGAGTACTTTAAGTTCTTCTATGTGACTCCTAACACCGTTAACGTTCCATTGTATCACTGACTTCCTAAGCAAAGACATTTATTAGCTTAGCAAAGGATTTATTTGACACCCATTGGTGCTCTCTCCTTTCTTGCCTGGGACGATTTTAGACGTCTCAGGCTCACATTTCTCAGATTCCATATCCACCCGTTCAGGGATGGAATCTGCCCCGCAGGGGGGTGCGGACTAGCCGCACCTACGAGGGATTTGGCGTCCCTCGCGGTACCCTAGCCTAACACAACACCACTCACAAAGCATACACACACCAACACAATCCATACACATTTCAACACTTACAACTTCACATAGGGAATTTTGACTGGTCAGAACCGTTGCGCGTTGGGAGTGCTGAAAAGTCCAGAGCGTGACAAACTCTGGTCTGGGACGCTGATGTGAGCTTGCTCTGCCGAAGACGTAAGCGCGGTTTCTGGTCTACCAGCCGCTTCGGTCCTTGGTCAGGGAGTGTCCGCGGTGCACGGGTGTCGGAGCCTGTGCACAGTATTACGAGTCCTCGACTGATGCCCATCCAGTCGAGCTAAGGAGAAAAGCTATAGGCCTCAGAGTTCTGAGGGTTGGAAATGATCTTAATGTGATCCAAGGGTGTACCCGTTCCTATAGTCTCGCCCGTAACGCTTGACACGATGGCTGGCAAAAAATATTTATGGATTCCAAAACCACGTCAAATATGACTAGTCTGAAGAGGACACGCCAGGATTCTCCTGACGATAGTCAAGATTTGAGCAAAAAGTTGATGGTGGCAACGTCGCAGACATTGCCATCAGCAAAGTATTTAGTTTTTTCTAGTGCCGAAGAAGGGAAAGATCTTTCCAAAGTTTCTCCTTTCCTGATTAACAAGGCCATTACTGCTTGTGCTGGAGGCCCAGTAGCCTCTATTAAGAAACTTAGAAACGGAACATTGTTAGTTGCGACTTCCACCGATAGACAAACCCGTTCTCTATCAAAAATGACCTCCTTCTTTGACCAGGTCATGGTATCTGTGGCTCCCCACAGATCCTTGAATTACTCAAAGGGGGTCATCACATGTAGGGATTTAATGCACCTTCCAATCGAAGAAATTAAGTCCGAACTGTCTTCTCAGTTAGTTACGGAGGTTATCCCCATAATGAAAATGGACAAAGGAGAAAAAGTAGCAACAGCTTCTTTTATAGTCACATTTGGAAAACCGGAAATACCCGAATACTTGCATGCAGGTTACCAAAGGATCTCAGTGAGACCATACGTGGCTAACCCTAGGCGCTGCTTCAAGTGCCAGCGATTTGGGCATATCAGCTCTACGTGTTCGAAGCAGAACGTATGCGACATATGTAGCGTTGAAGGCCATGATGACAAGGAATGTGTTAATTCTCCGAAATGCGCCAACTGTGGTGGTGACCACCCAGCGCGATCCTACAACTGTCCTACTTTCAAGGAAGAGAAAGCTATCTTAGGCATCACGGCGAAAGACAAGCTGTCGTTTCCAGAGGCCAAAAAACTCTATAGATCCACTCAGCCAAAGGCAGACAGTAAGACATATGCCGCTACCCTGACCGCTTCGAAATCGTCTTGTACCAACTGTGCTGAGCTGTCCAAGAAGATTGAAGCTCTAACTGAACAAGTGTCTCGCCTTTTGTGCTTAGTCACAAATGGATCGTCTCTAAATTTGGCACAACCTGCAGCAACGGATAGTGTTTTGCCTCGTGTACCTATCCCTTCCACTGGGGGGATTGGAGCACGAAATAAATCACTAAGTGAGCCTTGTGTTTCTGTGCAGAAGATATTATCAACGGGTAATAAACCTTCTGTGCAGAAGACGTTGGAAAAATCGAAACCACGTAAACCAGTGTTACGTCAGACCACATCGCCACCGTCGTTACCGGGTATTAAACAAAATGCTAACAAAGGAGGGAATGTAAAAACTAAACCTCCTAAACCCAAAACTTCCTCAGATTCCATCCCTGAACGGGTGGATATGGAATCTGAGAAATGTAAGCCTGAGACGTCTAAAAACGTCCCAGGCAAGAAAGGAGAGAGCACCAATGGGTGTCAGATCAATCCATTGCTGAGTTAATAAATGTCTGCAATTAACAAGTCAGTGATACAATGGAACGTCAACGGTGTTAGGAGTCACATAGAAGAACTTAAAGTACTCGTGCGAGATGTGTACCCAATGTTTGTATGTCTACAGGAGGCACATCTCCACGAATCGCATAATTTCCATTTAAGGGAGTATTCAGTTTTTAGATCGGACTTCGTTACAGAAGATCGAGCTAGAGGTGGCGTAGCCATCCTAGCCCGTGACTGTATCGATGCTGTTTCTCTAAACTTAATAACTCCTTTACAAGCAGTAGCCGTTCAAACAGCTGTCCCGTATAAAATCACTGTGTGTTGTGTCTACTTGCCACCACAAGAAAACCTGCATCACAGTGATTTAGTAAATTTGATAAGCCAGTTACCAACTCCGTTCTTATTGGTAGGGGATTTTAATGCCCACCATTCGTCTTGGGGATCTCCGACTAGGAACTCTCGAGGCGATATTGTTGAAAGTGTAAGAACGGAACTAGACTTATGTCTGCTAAATGACGGTTCTCCTACTCATTTAGCAGCATCTACTGGATGGACAGCTGTTGATCTATCGATTTGCAGCCCTCAATTAGCTACTAGATGCACATGGTCGGTACTCAATGATTTGTATGGAAGCGACCATGTGCCTATTAAGATCAGTTTATGTGACTCCCAAACCTGTTATGTTCGAAATTCCAGTTGGATTTTGCGAAAAGCCAACTGGGACTCCTACTCGAATTACCTTGTATCACTTGACATGGATTATCTGACACCCATTGATGAAAATATAGAAAATTTTACAAAAGCAATTTTAAATGCCGCTGAAAAGACCATTCCGAAAACCTCTGCGCATCCACGCCGACCGCCTGTGCCGTGGTGGAACGATGAATGCACAGAAATCCTCCGTTTACGACGAAGAGCTCTTAGGAGATTTAAACGACACCCAACGAATGGAAACCTTCAGGAATATAAAATACTCCGTGCGAAAGCACGGAGGATATTTAGGCTGAGTAGAAAGAACTCTTGGGAACAGTACATTAGCACAATTAGACGAACAACTCCGTCCTCCACAGTGTGGAGGAAACTAAGATCAGTTTGTGGTACTTCCATTCCGTTGCCAGCCATTGCGCTGAAGCAACCAGATGGGAGATTAATCACAAACAGTGATGACATTGCTAATGTACTTGGAACATCTTTTTCTAACTTTTCTGCTACTACAGCCTATAATAGATTATTCCAGATTTATAAACTGAAGGAAGAAGCAATACCGTTTACTGTTGGGTCGTCTGAGGACTCTCCTTTAAACACTCCTTTCTCTATAGGGGAATTGGAGTCAGCTCTTGCGTCAACGAAGGATTCTGCACCAGGTCCTGATTCCATTGTGTACTCCATGCTAAAACATCTACCATCATCGGCGAAACTTGTCCTCCTTCGAGTATACAATCGTTTATTCGAGGAGCGCTCTTTCCCCGATGCATGGTTAGAATCGACTGTAATTCCTCTTTTGAAGCCAGGTAAGGACAAAACCAACCCCAGTAGTTACAGGCCTATATCACTTACAAGCGTCTTGTGCAAACTACTGGAGAAGATGGTCAACCGCCGTCTTGTCTGGTACCTAGAAACCAACAACCTTCTTAGCAACGAACAATGTGGTTTCAGACTAGGACGCTCATCAGTTGACCAATTGGTTTTGTTAGAATCCGCTATTCAAGATGCCTTTCTCTTGCGTCAAACGCTCGTTGCTGTTTTCTTTGACCTTGAAAAGGCATATGATATGGCATGGAAAAGAGGAATTCTGAACACTCTGAAATCATGGAGTATACAAGGGAATATCCTAGCATTCATCGCTAACTTTCTTTCAAACAGATCTTTCCGCGTTCGACTTGGAGGCACGTATTCAAACAGCTATACGCAGGAGAATGGTGTACCGCAGGGCAGCGTGCTGAGCGTCACGCTATTTGCCGTTGCAATAAATAGTATCACCAGCAATATACGATCTCCGGTACACTGTTCCCTTTTTGTGGATGACTTTTGTTTATATGTGCCTGCTCGTAGTATGGTAACTGCGGAAAGATCTTTGCAGTTAGCAATATACAGGTTAGAGGAATGGTCAAAATCTACAGGTTTCAAATTCTCTGCTTCGAAGACCCAATGTGTAGCATTTAGTCGTCGTAGGCAACACCAGGAGCCGATCCTTTATCTTGACGGGGCTCAGCTTCAAACCACGGATAGTGTTCGATTTTTGGGTCTTTTATTTGATAAAAGACTCTCATGGAGTCCACATGTTCGTGATTTGAAGGTGAAATGCAGCAAGAAATTGGATATGTTAAGAGTCCTTAGTGGTACGAATTGGGGAGCAGACAGAACTAGTATGCTTCGGTTTTATCGCGCAGTCGTTAGATCGCGCATAGATTATGGTTGTCAAGTCTACTCATCTGCACGACCTACAGTTCTGAAAACTCTTGATACCATCCACCACTCTGGACTTAGACTGGCTACTGGTGCATTTAGAACTAGCCCAATCCCTAGTCTTCTTGTCGAAGCTGGGGAACCTGCCCTTTCTAGACGACGTCAGATGCTACAAATATCTTACGTTTCTGTTCTTCGAAGCAAACCCAACCACCCGGCATTTGAAATAGTCTTTCACAATACGCTAAATGAAGTGTACAATACACGTCAACGTTCGACCCATCCATTTGGCATACGAACTTTAAGAATATTGGATGACCTTGAGTTGCAACTTCCAACTATGTTTGAACGACAAATGTGCTATCTACCTCCATGGATAATAAAAACGCCGCACTTCGATTTCTCATTGTCCAGTTATATAAAACACGATACTCCTGTTGTGGTCTACCACCAGGAATTTTTATCCATTTATAAATCTCACCAACACAGTGAAATTATTTTCTCTGATGGATCTAAACTGGACAATGGCGTTGGGTGTGCGTTTTATGCATCTGGATGTACCTACACGTACGGATTGCCCTCAGTTTGCAGTGTTTTCACGGCAGAACTATTTGCTATTTTTAAAGCTTTGACCGTCATTCAATCTCAATCCTCGCATTATCTTTTGTGTTCGGATTCCAAAAGTGCTCTTCAGGCTCTTCAGGATGTTTTCTCCAGCAACCCTTGGGGACATTTTGTGTGCTGTACACAGGCTTCAATTGAGGGGTGTGGGGGTAACTTTCTGTTGGGTTCCTGGACATTGCGGAATACTTGGAAACACAAAAGCGGATGAAGCGGCGAAGAAAGCTACAAGTTTGGTGCCTATTACTCAACTGGTTATGGCATCTGATTATGTGTGTTTCGCTAAACATTTATTGCTCGCTGCTTGGAGTGACGAGTGGCATACCGTGATTCAGAATAAGCTGAGGGAAATTAAAGATACCGTCCGTCCATGGAGGTCTTCAATTCGTTCAAAACGTAGGGAGGAAGTGGTGGTCACACGCCTTCGCGTTGGCCACTCTTTTGCAACTCATGGATATTTGATGAGTCGTGAAGATCCACCAATATGCCAATATTGCGGTGATATCTTCACAATAAAACATATTTTGGTAGATTGTGTTAGTGTAGTTAATGTTCGTGCCCTTTTTAATTTAAAAGGGAGTTTAAAGGTGGTGCTAAGGGACGATGCCTCGGCCATTGACCGAGTCATCGCTTTCTTGCACCACTTGAAAATATTTTTTAAAATTTAATACATAAATATATATATTTTTTAAATTTTATTTATACATATAATTCTGTGTGTTTCTTTTATTTATTTTAATTAAATTTATTTTCTGTTCTTGTTATTGTTATTGAGATTTATTTATTGGTAAATTGTTACCTATTATTGTTTTACATATTATTTATTTACTGTTATATTGTTCTTTGTTGTTATTTTGTTATTTAGTTTTTAAGGATTTTTTAATTGTTATATTGTTGTTTTTTGTTTTTTATTGTTGGTGTTTTATTTTGTTTTGTAATTTTTGTTGTATTTATTTATTTGTTTATTTATTAATTTATTTGATTTTATTTAAAACATTGCGTGCTGTGTTAGATTTTGTTTGGCGATGATAACCACAATTGGTTTTTCGCCAGGAAAAAAAAAAAAAAAAAAAAAAAAAGGGATGGAATCTGAGGAAGTTTTGGTTTTAGGAGGGGTAGTTTTTACATTCCCTCCTTTGTTAGCATTTTTCTTAATACCCGGCAACGACGGTGGCGATGTGGTCTGACGTAACACTGGTTTACGTGGTTTTGATTTTTCCAACGTCTTCTGCACAGAAGGTTTATTACCCGTTGATAATATCTTCTGCACAGAAACACAAGGCTCGCTCAGTGATTTATTTCGTGCTCCAATCCCCCCAGTGGAAGGGATAGGTACACGAGGCAAAACACTATCAGTTGCTGCAGGTTGTTCCAAATTCAAAGACGGACCATTTGTGACTAAGCACAAAAGGCGAGACACTTGTTCAGTTAGAGCTTCAATCTTCTTGGACAGCTCAGCACAGTTGGAACAAGACGATTTTGAAGCGGTCAGGGTAGCGGCATAAGTCTTACTGTCTGTCTTTGGCTGAGTTGATCGATAGAGTTTTTTGGCCTCTGGAAACGACAGCTTGTCTTTCGCCATGATGCCTAGGATAGCTTTCTCTTCCTTAAAGGTAGAACAATTGTAGGATCGCGCTGGGTGGTCACCACCACAGCTGGCGCATTTCGGAGAATTAACACAATCCTTATCATCATGGCCTTCAACGCTACATATACCGCATACGTTCTGCTTCGAACACTTGAAGCAGCGCCTAGGGTTAGCCACGTATGGTCTCACTGAGAGCCTTTGGTAACCTGCATGTAAATATTCGGGTATTTCCGGTTTGCCGAAGGTAACGATAAAAGAAGCTGTTGCTACCTTTTCTCCTTTGTCCATTTTCATGATAGGGACAACGTCCGTAACTGACTGAGACGACAGTTCGGACTTAATTTCATCAACTGAAATGTACATTAAATCCCTACATGTGATGACCCCCTTTGAGTAATTCAAGGATCTGTGGGGAACCACAGATACCTTGACCTGGTCAAAGAAAGAGGTCATTTTAGATAGAGCACGGGTTTGTCTCTCGGTTGAAGTCGCAATTAAAAGTGTTCGAAGTTTCTTAATAGAGGCTACTGGGCCTCCAGCACAAGCAGTAATAGCCTTGTTAATAAGGAAGGGAGAAACTTTGGAAAGATCTTTCCCTTCTTCGGCACTAGAAACAACTAAATACTTTGCTGATGGCAATGTCTGCGACGTTGCCACCATCAACTTTTTACTCAAATCCTTTTTAATATGATCGTCAGGAGAATCCTGGCGTGTTCTCTTTAAACTAGTCATATTTGACGGGGTTTTGGAATCCATAAATTTTTTAAGCCAGCCATCGTGTCAAGCGTTACGGGCGAGACTATAGGAACGGGTACACCCTTGGATCACAATAAGATCATTTCCAATCCTCAGAACTCTGAGGCCTATAGCTTTTCTCCTTAGCTCGACTGGATGGGCATCAGTCGAGAACTCGTAATACTGTGCACAGGCTCCGACACCCATGCACCGCGGACACTCCCTGACCAAGGACCGAAGCGGCTGGTAGACCAGAAACCGCGCTTACGTCTTCGGCAGAGCAAGCTCACATCAGCGTCCCAGACCAGAGTTTGTCACGCTCTGGACTTTTCAGCACTCCCAACGCGCAACGGTTCTGACCAGTCAAAATTCCCTAAGCGAAGATGTAAGTGTTGAAATGTGTATAGATTATGTTGGTGTGTGTATATTTTTGTGAGTGGTGTAGTGTTAGGCTAGGGTACCGCGAGGGACGCCAAATCCCTCGTAGGTGCGGCTAGTCCGCACCCCCTGCGGGTAATAATAAATATATATCTTACGAGTCCTTAGTTGATAAATAACGAAAAAATTGATTCATGCACATTTTGAAGATATGAATTTAAAAAGACAATCTTTATAAAGTACGTTTACTTCCAGACACTCTTCTAAGCTAACATTAGTATAGGAAAGGTAACCCCCCACCACTAAAGTATTTATTATTATACCTCCCAACAAATATTAATTTATAAATATGAGTACTTGAAGCTAAGTAGTCATTTGTTAACAGTCAGCTGAGAAGGGAACATGTGCGTTGATGAACGCTCGTCAATAATGGAAACAATGAACAGTATTAATAAAGATTAACGTATCACCGAAAAGTGACTTTTTCATAAGTGCATTTTATAGTTCCAAAACAATCATATCCTGAATATCAGATTAACTCCAATACCTATAAATACACTTTTCTTAAAGTGCATTTAATAATAAATACACTTTTCAATAAAGTGATTTTAATACAAAGAATCACCCAAATATAAAATGCATTTTCTCCCTAATTCTCCAGTATTAATTGGGGCCGCTAAATTCGTATTCCATTAAATACACTCAGATCCAAATACTACTTTTACTATAAAAACTTAAACGCACTTTTAACTCAACTACCTCCCCTCACCCCCCTCATGACGTCACACACTCACACTACTACCACCCTTTCACGCCACCACACTTACGCACCCGCAATCACACACAATTTTAAATTTTTTAATTTTAGCGGCCCCAATTTAATACTACTCATGGAGTATACAATATCATCCGGGCCTGGAGCTGAATCCTTCGTTGACGAGAGAGCTGACTCTAGTTCTTCGATAGACAAATGGATATTCAAACAAGAATCTCCAGACACTCCAACGGTGAAAGGTAAGGCTTCTTGTTTACGTTTATACACCTGGAAAGCGCCCTTGTATGTAGAAGATTAAGAATGTTTTGAGAACGATGATGCTAGGACATTGGCAATTTCCTCACCGTCCGTGATCATAAATCCATCCGGCTGCCTTATTGAAATTAACGGCATCGGAACGGAAATGCCACAGACTGATCGTAATTTCTTCCATACTGTGGATAGAGCTGTAGTTCTTGTAATTGTGCCAATGTACTGCGACCATGATTCTCGTTTACTTTGCCTAATAATTCTCCGTGCTTTCGCACGGAAGATTTTATATTTTTCCAGGTTTTCACTCGTTGGATATCTCTTGAACTGGTTCAGAGCTTTTCTCCGTTGACGAAGGATCACAGTGCACTCATCATTCCACCACGGAACAGGTGGTCGACGTGGTTTGGATGAGGTTTTCGGAATTGCCTTTCCGGCAGCATTCAAAACGGTTTTTGTAAATGAATTGACAATGTCATCAATGGGAGCCAAGTGATCCACGTCCAGTGATTCTAGATCTTGTGAAAATTGTTCCCAGTTGGCTTTTTTCAGGATCCTACGGGGATGTCGAACACAACAGGGTGAGGAGTCACACAAAGAGATCTCAATAGGAATGTGGTCGCTACAGTAAAGATCAGGCAATGCTGACCATTTTAGCCTTGTAGCCAAGACAGGACTGCATAATGACAAGTCTACAGCTGTCCATCCACCTGTTGACGCTGCTAAATGTGTCGGAGAACCGTCATTTAGCAGGTATATATCCAGTTCCGATCTGATGCTTTCGATCAGATTACCTAGCAGGTTGCATTCTGGGGAACCCCATGAAACATGGTGGGCATTGAAATCGCCCACTAATAAAAACGGAGTCGGTAACTGATTTATAAGGTCTACAAGATCTCTCTGTTGCAGGTTGTCACTTGGAGGGAGGTAGACACAACAGAGAGTGAGTTTGTATTGAACAGCTGTTTGAATTGCTACTGCTTGTAAGGGAGTTATTAAGTTCAGAGAAACGGCGTCGACACAGTCATGGGCTAGATTGGCTACGCCACCTCTAGCTCGATTTTCTGTAACGAAGTCCGATCTGTAAACTGAATACTCCCTTAGATAGAGATTTCTATCTCTATCTGGCTCTCGTTGCTGTCATTGCAAATTCGCTGGCCTGGAATGTTAGACGTTCCAGGCAGAGAGTCATCAGATTCCATCACCACTATTGTAGTGGTGGAACCTGAAGAGTTTTTTGACTCAGAAGAAGAGTTTGAAATGGTTCTCTTTTGGGTCGCTTGTGATTTTGCTACTACTTTAAATATGCAGCTTTGTTATTATTGTTATTACTCGTCATAGTAGTTTTAACGTTTTTGGCACTTGTCTCTAATAGTGTCTTGCTTTTTCTAATTTTTGCAGAGGTAACTGGCAATGGTGATTTTTCCGCACATTCAACATTTGTGTTTGAGTTGGAAACCAAATTTTTAGTCACCAAAGCTAATAACTGGCTAACTTGCTCCGTGAGAACTTCAATTTTCTTGTTTAGCTCAGCGCAGTTGGAACACGACTTTTCAGGGGTGATAGCTGAGGCATAAGATTTCGTTTCAAGTCTAGGTTGAGTTGACTTGAGCTTCTTTTTAGCTTCGTGGAAAGATGTTTTGTCCTTTGCCATTATGCTGAGGATCGCTTTCTCCTCCTTGAACTTTGGGCAGTTAAAGGAGCGAGCAGGGTGATCACCAGCACAGTTTGGGCATTTCGGAGCACTTGTGCAAACCTTATCAGTATGGCCTTCAGATGCACACTGTCCGCATACCTCTGGCTTGGAGCAAGAAGAACTTACGTGTCCAAAACGTTGGCATTTAAAGCACCGGCGTGGATTAGGAACGTAGGGCCTAACAGAAAGCCGTTGATAGCCAGCATATAAATATTCCGGGATAGATGGTTTCCCGAATGTCAGGATAATTGATGTTGTTGGAACTCTCTGGCCGTTTTCCATCCTCATAATTCGTACGACATCTGTTACACCTTCTGATACCAGTTCTGATTTGAGTTCGTCCTCACGGACATACAGAAGATCCCTGCATGATATTACTCCCTTTGATGAGTTCAAGGTTTTGTGGGGAGCCACCGAAACCTTGACCTGATCAAAGAAGGAGGTCATTTTCAATAATAACTGTGACTGCTTCGCATTGCTTGTTTCTAACAGCAGTGTTCCGTTCCTTAACTTCCTTAAGAGATAGGTCCTGCTACGCATCCAGTTATAGCCTTTTGGATTACAAAGGGCGATACCTTTGAAAGATCTTTTCCAGCTTCTGCGCAAGACACAATTAAAAACTTTGGTGATTCTAAAATCATTTCTTTCCTCGTATTTACTTCTCTAGGCATTTTCGGAGAAACCTCACGAAGCCTCTTTACATTCAACTGGTTGGACATTTGTTGGTTTTCCATAAGTTGTTTTTTAAGCTAACCATCGTGTCAGGCGTTACAGGCGAGACTATGAGAACGGGTACTGGGAGAACCCATGGATCACTTTCGATCATTTCCAACCCCCGGAACTCTATGGCCCATAGTTTCCTCCTTAGCTCGACTGGATGGGCATCAGTCGAGAACTCGTAATACTGTGCACAGGCTCCGACACCTGTGCACCGCGGACACTCCCTGACCAAGGACCGAAGTGGCTAGCGGACCAGCAACCGCGGATACGTCTTCGGCAGAGCAAGCTCACAGCAGCGTCCCAGACGAGAGTTAGTCAAGCTCTGGGCCTTTCAGCACTCCCAACGCGCAACGGTTCTGACCAGTCAAATTCCCTAAGTGAAGATGTTAGTGTATGTGTATATGGCATGTGTGTGTGTGTGTGTGTGTGTGTGTGTGTCTGTGTGTGTGTATGCTTTGTGAGTGGTGTAGTGTTAGGCTAGGGTACCGCGAGGACGCCAAATCCCTCGTAGGTGCGGCTAGTCCGCACCCCCTGCGGGGATATATATATAAATCGAACAATAATTTTAAGTCTGAATTTAGAGGGAAGACTTCATTAACGAATACTACGATAATTTAAACAATTATTCCAGGTTTAGAAATAGTCGACAGCGTCTGTCAACAGGTTTCCTGCATATGGGGCACCTCTGCATCCTTTCCGTACTCTCGTTGCAATTAACGTGACCGCAGTGTATGATGACAGTGCATGGTGGTCTTTCTAGGCAGACAATGCAGTCTGCTATTACGCTGTTTCGGTCTCCGTCACTCTGCTCTTCTGATGTTCTCTGTTTCAACATACAAAACAAAGAAGATAATTTATATTATTGTAAATGAATAGCATAAATATCAGTTTTTACAAATTGTAACACTAACGACTACGAATGAAGGGATTCGATCGGCCATTATAGCCGAAAATGATTGAACGCGATGTCACCGTTCACGTACCACACCGGAAATGGGAACTAATAGAATATCCCGGTTTACCGGCTACGAAACAACTCTCTTGGACTGTAAAGACATCTTCGCAACTGGAAAAACCTCGTTACGTAATTTTCGCGTTGCAAACCGATCGCAAAAACAAGATTAAAGCAAATGCTTCAGAGTTTGATAGCTGCAAGGTAACGCATGTAAAGTTGTATCTCAACTCTCAGTACTTTCCCTACGATAATATTCTCGGTGACACCGCCATTTTGTATGACATGTACGTTAGATTTCAACAGTCCTATTATTCACGCGAACCATCACCGTGTCTAGACTTGTCAACCTTTAAGCAAAAAGCACCGATTTTTGTAAGCGATTGTTCGAAAGAAAACGATACGATAAAATCAGGGCCTGTAGATGTGAGACTTAAAATGGAGGCGTCTGACAATATTCCATCTAATACTTCCGGTTACTGCTTGATTATTCACGATTCGCATATAGTCTATAACCTGCTAACAGGTGTTGTTAAAAAGATTACGTAATCTGTGACCACACCCTGTGATATATTACCCGTGCGCATTTAGTCTCAGTTGTCGCCATGGACGTGATGGATGTAGACAGTACCGCTCGTCCGTTGGGCATATTTCTAAAGTAGGATGCAGATATAGAAAAAAATATCTGACAACCAATTCATGTATTCAAAGAGGACTTAGTTGGTTTAAAACTTCAACAGTCTGTGTATTTTCTGAATGACCAGTGTACGAAGTTTGTCGCGACCGGGCTTTTTCAGCACACCGTCTACGAACTAGGCGTCCTTATTCAGGCGGGTAGAAAATTTGTTTTTTTCACATACAACGACTTTAATGATTTCAAGACACGACTACCGCTGCCTGAAGGAGAACAACGTAAGTTTACACTAACTAACGGCGATATCACAATAAAGACTATCTTCGGTAAACGTTATATCGCATTGTTTGACGGAAAACACAGGGTCACCTTGAGCCTACCAGAATGGAATTTATTAGTGGATACCATACCGCTCGTAAACCGGCGCATCAGCGAACTGTTTTATAATGAACCACAACTAGGGTCTTACATCATTGAGTGTCTAGCCACGGACGAGATCGTGTCCAGTACTCTCCCCGAGGCAGACAAGTTGTACGAGAAAGTTGTTTTGTACAAGAAGCATGCAAGCAGTGGTTGAGTTTCATGCCTTCGTCGACAACGAAGGTAAAAACGTTGTCAAGGAACTGGCTGTGGTTGTCGAACATTATCAAAGTGTTACCATTTTTAAACCGCCTTACAAATTTCACAATTTAAATGAGTCATCGCAAAAGTCTGCTCGTTGGTTACAGTCAAGCTATCACCGTATCAGCTGGTACGAAGGTAGTATACCTTTTGATGAAGACATATTGCGAAACATGTTAACACCGTTTTCCACCATATTCACAAAAGGTTTGGAAAAGGCTCAATATTTGCCTGGAATATATGGAATTACCTGAGAAATACTAGTCTAGCAACAACAACAACAACCGAAATTACTTCAAGTGCATACTACCGCAACACAACAGTTATGTAGACTGTAAATGTGCACTGCGCAGTGCAAGATATTATTACGATTTGCTTATCGCTTAGTCTTAGTGTGTAAAACAACTTGAAGGTCACTGGCGTTAGGGTAACTCCTCGTAAACCTTTAAGAAAAATGTTTTAAAGGTCCCTGCCACGGGGTAACTCCCTGTAAACCTTTAAAGCTTTAAACGGTCACTGGCGTGGGTTAACTCCCCCTAAACCTCAAGAAAAATGCTTTAAAAGTCCCTGCCGCGGGGTAATTCCTGGTAAACTTTTAAAGCACAAAAAAAATGCTTTGCCTTTGAAGGTCCCTGGCGTAGGACAAGTCCTCCTAAACCTTCTTGGCTGTTTGCATTTTCAAATTGGGAACTGCATTTTGTCATGGAGTGGCAGTTACAGGAAATGGCGGTGGTTGGAGCCATTTTCATTCGGGTAGCGACCTTGAAGGCCGGGGTAAACACCCTACTTGAAAGTCGATTCCCCGTGGGGACTGCATTTTATGGCAGTCACTGGTAAATAGCGTCGGCTATTTCCAAACTTGTAATGTGGGCATAATGATGACGGTTTCAACCCCGTATGAGACACAGAGAACAAGTGTATAAGAATACAAGACATTTAAGATTTTCAGTCATACCACAGACAGACATGGTTTGGCCCGATTCTCTTACAATTGAGAACCCACTTCATCGACGTTATTCACTTGCGAACAGCAGATTATGCTCTTTTCGTAATTGGAAGGGTGTGGAAAACGAAACAGTGAATCCATATACTCTAAGCTTGGCCGGTTTTTTCTACACCGGAGATGACCATACTATATGTTTTAGAGGTCTCAAAGGTTGGGAACATACAGATGACCCGTTTGTTGAACACGTTGAATGGTTTCATGAATGTAAATTAGCATGGATTGTAAAATTTAAAGTAGAAGAAATGAATATCGATATTAGAACTGTTATTGATGACGATGATGATGACGATTATGATGATGATGACGACGACGGTGATCTAGTGCAAAGTAATGAGGATGATCGTTTGAAATGTAAGATTTGTTGTGCAGAAGAATTGCAAGTTGCATGTCTACCATGTGGACATGTGTTTGCCTGTCAATCGTGCTAGCTTAGCCTTGAAGTATGTAGCGTGTGCAGAACGGCCACATCCGCCACTATACGTGTTTATCTTTCATAGGCTTGGGAACTGGTGAACCTTGAGAACCGGACGTTGCGGTCGTGGAGCCAGTGAGAGTTGTTGAACTCGGTAGAAGGCGTGGGAAGCTGAACCAGTAGACCTTGACAACCGGATGTTACGACCAACTGAGAACTTGATACCCCTACCAAACGTTGGGGAGAAGAGTATATATCAACAACACACTTGTAGATCTCTCACAGTAGCTTCAGAGGGTGCCTGACACAGTTGCTTGAGATGGTGCCTGGATTCAACATCACTCGTTATACCGACGACATGCTGATGGAGCTGGTCAGGTCTATATTGCCGGGCTTTTCTGATGACTTATTTAGGTAAGTGACAACGAATATTTATATTTGTCATATTTTATTTGAAAATACTTTATATATGTGTTTAATTTTGAATAATCTTCATTTCACATTGCTTTTTAAAATTTTACAAATAATTATACTGTCGTATTTTATTAACTTTAAGCGAGGTCAAACTGCTGGGTATATTATGTGCTAAACATATATCGATGTTTAATAAAATAGTATAAGGTAGCTGTTCTTTTTCAGCATTTCATTTCACACTAGATTTTGTATTGTTAAAAGAAATGAGTCTATATTAATTTTAAATACGTAACATACCGGGGGCCTTGAATCCTTCTAGGATTCAAAGAGAACTAACACAAATATAATGTCTTGAGAGTTTATAAAAATAAAAGTTCATAAAGGAAAATAAAAATATCTTTTTTACAAAAATTGAGCGCAAGTTCATTATGAGCGTAGAGGTAGAGGGAAAACCTTGTGACCAGGTCTTGTCAAGGTTCCCTGCTTTGTCCTCAAACGAACCACTCTTACTACGCCATCCTTTCCTGGAGAAACACTACTTATCGTAGCCAGAGGCCATGCGAGAGGTGGTGCAGGTTGATGCACTAACACGAGGTCGCCAACGCGTAGGTTGACAATTGGCACGTTCCACTTCCCCCGTTGCTGAAGAGTATGGATATATTTTAGATGCCATCTCTTCCAAATACGCTGGTGAAAGGCCTTGATTAGCTGCCAGTGCTTGAGTCGGTTGGCAGGAACGTTGAAAAGATCCTCTTCTGGAACTGAAACCAATGAAGATCCTATTAAGAAGTGACCCGGGGTGAGTGCATTGAGGTCTGAGGCGTCGTTTGACAGAGGTGTGAGAGGTCTCGAATTCAATATAGCCTCTACTTGAGTTGTGAGAGTGGAAAATTCACATCGAGTTAAAATATGTTCACCGATGACACGTCGGAGGTGATGTTTTACACTCTTGATTGCTGCTTCCCAAAGACCACCTTGATGAGGAGCTGCAGGCGGGTTGAAATGAAAGTTAATACTGTGTTGTGATGAGAATTCAGCAAGAGGGGTTCGGCCTAAAGAGGAGATGATGAGATTTTGTAAAGCATTATTCGCTCCAACGAAATTCGTTCCACAGTCAGAATAAATATTTGTGCAAAGACCGCGTCTAGACACAAATCGGGTGAGAGCGGCAATAAACCCATCTGTCGACAGGTCCCATACTACTTCAATGTGTACATCCTTTGTCACAAGGCAAACATAGATACAAATATATGCTTTGGTCAAGCAAATCGAGCGCACATTGTGCGTTTTGATGTTAA
Organism: Prosapia bicincta; assembly: GCA_036971475.1. Lineage (NCBI taxonomy): Eukaryota > Metazoa > Arthropoda > Insecta > Hemiptera > Cercopidae > Prosapia > Prosapia bicincta. The sequence continues at coordinate 3,033,864 of JBAIZL010000001.1, read as the reverse complement.
AAGGACCTCCGTAGTCAATTCCGGTGTTGAGAAACGGACGAGAAGGAGTTAATCTTGCTTTTGGTAAATCACCCATGAGCGGAGATTTATTGTGAGGCTTGTGTCGAAAACATTCAACACATTGAAAAATGCGAGAGCGTATTACACTTCGGGCCGAGAGTATCCACACATCCTGTGCAAGAAGTGATTGAGTCAATTGAGCGCCCGAGTGTAAGTATTTTCGATGATAAAAATCAATAAGGTTGACGACATGATGTCGTTTGGGCAAAATCACAGGATGTTGCACATCCGTAGGAAGTTTTAAAGCGTTGAGACGTCCTCCCACTCGTAGGATATCATCCTTGTCGAGAAAAGGAGAGAGTCGGCGGAGTTGTGACGAGGCAGGTGTAGTTGGATCCTTCTTCATGACAACGATGTAATCTCTGAACGCTGATTCTTGAACCATCTTGAAAATTGCCAGTCTTGACGCTCTCATTTCCAGAGTATTGAGAGGCCCATCGAGCTTTCTTGAATGACGAGAGTAGGAGTTGCGTCAGTTCAGCACAGCCACCCCTAACTCGGCCGCTACGTAACCTAGGACTATAGGGGTAGTATTGGATGATGCAGGAGGTCATTGCGCACCTGATCCCAGCCTTAGGGGTGGTTTCGACCACGTCTAGAGGGGTAGGGGGTAGTTTTTCGAAAAAAATTTTATTTTAACCTAACTCGGCCTCTACGTAACCTAGGACTATAGGGGTAGTTTCGGATGTTGCAGAGGCCTGACGCCGACCCTCACCCAACCCCTAAGGGTGGTTTTGACCATGCCTAGAGGGGTGGTAAATGGAAAAAACTAATTCCAACTAGCTAACCTAAGCTAGCCAAAACGGATCTAATCTAACCTAAGTGTTGGGGGACATCTCAGCTACGTTTAGGACCATCCCAGGGGGCTGTCATGGACGAAGGCAGCCCCGAAAGACCTTGATCATAGACAATGGTGCCCTTTTGGCCACGTCTAGATGTAGTTATTGGAAAACCTCGCTAGCCAAATTGTATCTAACCCAACATACTCCTAATAACAAGGGCGACCTTAGCTACGTTCAGGACCACCCCATGGCGTTGATCATAGACTATGGGGTGTATAATCGACTAACCTAAGCCGGCCAAAATGTATCTAACCTACCCCAACCGGTGACCGCTATAGCTAGCCTAAAACCCGCACGGCTATGTCGTTTTGAATACTGCATCAATATACTATGTAATATCGTCATACCAAAGCATACATATATAATAAAAAGTCATCTATGTATACACCCTACAGCCAAAAAATGTGTTTAAATATAATCGTATTAGGCTGATATAGTTTAAGTAAACAGATAGATTTTATGGATATATTCTACAATTGTAAATAGGCTTAGATAAAAACACTAATAACGAGGTCTAGCACATAACATGAATAAATATATGCTATAAAACGAACCTAACTATCTATTCAACAGAGTGGTTTAGCAATATAAACATATAATTTTGGATAAGGCCAACGATATAAGGATCCGAAAAGGGTAGGTATATGAAATAATATATACAATAAGTATATTCAGCATGACGATTTATTAAACAAACATATAAAAATAATTTTACAGTGCATAGATATAAATTGTTCCTCAATATTACAAATATAATTTAAATATATCGATGATCCGAGATCTGCAATGTGGGCAGCGAATACATCTTGAGAGACAGGTTAAGCAAAAGACATGTCCGCATGGTGTGGCAACAGCGTTGCGAGGGTTCTCACAACATATAATGCATAAGCCAAACTCCGCCGGTTGTGGCTGAAGGCAAAAAAAAGTCAATTAGTAACAAGTGTATATGAATATACAAATCCTGTAAGAAACAATATGATTAGTAAATAGGTCCAGATATCCTGAAAGAAAAGCCAATTGAAATAATATGAAAATCCACCTACATTATTGGTACGCTGGACAGTGTAGTCTCCAGCCACCACAATATCCTGTAGGAATCGTCTCGTCATACCCCAAACGTTATACGCAAAGGTCCGGCTTGTCTTGTAGTAAGAATTTGAGGCAGCCGTCCGCAGATCCCTAATAGCCACCTGTAGCTGCATTAAGGTGTAATCCAGCGTCTGTATGCATGTGCGGGGTGAAGGCGGGTTCCTCGGTGGATGAGAAACCATCAGGAAATCGTGCAGGCGAAACGAAAACGAATCATCACAACTATAGCTGGGTCTATGATCTTCCTCATCGCTGTCCGTATCAATGCCAGGCGGACGGGTAGGTAAATCTCCTGGAGACGAGCCCATAGGTAGTAGTAGAGGCGAATAGGATAGTGAAGAATCTGAAAGCGCTGTGTACGCCTAGAAAAAAGAATCTAAATAAACTACCATTGAATATATTCTATGATCTAGGCTTCAGATAATTTGAACATGACGCTACCTTGTGTCCAAAATATGTATTAAGCGCTGTTGAAAATAGACTACCACTCATTCAATATACTGTGTGATCTAATGTTGAACATAATTTGAAAAAGGCCTGACATTAACATATAATATCTCGTATCCAAAATATATATTAAACGCTAATGAAAATAAACTACCACTCACTCAATATATTCTATGATCTAGGCTTCAGATAATTTGAAAATGACGCTACCTCGTGTCCAAAATATATATTAAGAGCTATTGAAAATAGACTACCACTCATTCAATATACTGTGTGATCTAAGCCTTACAAAAATTGAAAAAGACGTGACATTAACATATAATATCTCGTTTTCAAAATATATATTAAACGTTATTGAAAATACACCACCACTCATTCAATATAGTGTATGACCTAGGCATTACAAAAAAAATAATTGTGAAAATATTCTCTCCTATAAATAAACACCTATTGTGTCGCCTAGACTTAACATAATTTGAAAAAAGACTAGGTACTTACAATGCGAGTGTTTATAGGTTGTTGTGACGTAGACGCCATCTCTCGTGAATGTATGACCTGCAGAATAATGGATCACAATAGTTGATCAAAGTATAGCTCTCCTCCTGGGTTGATTGCAGAAAGTCTTCAAAACTATATAATTTAAATAACGGGCTTAAACAGATATCGCACCAGTTATCAGAGTCCCAGATATGGTATAAAAAATCGCAGCCGTCCACCTCGGCTATAGAGTACGTGTAACCGGCTCTTGTGATGTCGAAACTCTCTGCCTGACGGAGCACAAAGTTACTCAAACACTCTCGGCAAATATTATCAGACAGACCAGTGTAGTGAAATTTAATAAAGTTGAAAATTGTCCTCTCATCGACAAATACAGGCACCTCGTCTGGGTGGTTCATCAACATTAAATATTCTGAAAAATTTAAATTATTGAAATCTATAGACGAAAAATCAAAATCAGAGCTATCACAAGACTTCATCAGTACATAGTCTTTAAAAGATTTTATCAACGCTTGCTTTACAGATACAGGTAAGTCCAAACTGTCTATATAATTTCTGTTCTGTACGCACGCGCAGACCTCAATAGCGCATAGATTAAACAAAGATAGAGACACTGTAAAATTAAAAAAAAAAATAAACATGCTGAAACGTGCTAATGAATAATATTACTCTGTAATGGCCAAATTCACGGTCTGGCCTACATGTTTGATAACAGTTAAAGATTTGCCCAATATAGAGCTCAAATCTTCCACAGTCAACGCCGTAGCGTAACGCTTTGGAAGAAAGACAGCGCGTCTGTCTTCATCATCTACCTGTAAGTCTACAAGTACGGCGTTACCATACTTTGCCTCGACAAAACGCGCATTTACAATTTTAAATGCCTTGCCTATCTTTAGATCGCGTATAGGCACAGAATCTACAGAATTTAAAGCTGAAAACTTTGCCGACACTGATGATGACATTTTTACTACTTACTGGCAAACACACACACACAGATCACTCTAAACACAGACTATGCAAAAACACTATATCTCCACCTGTATATAATGTTTTATACATAGCTGTGGAAGAGTCCATTTGAGAGGTGAGTGGACGAGTCCAAGCAAGTTGGACTGATCCATAATTACGTCACAACCGCGACTGTTGATTACAGCAAGGCGGGCGATGCTGTTTGTAGAGGTAAACACATCGTATCCGATGAGAAGTTTAAATACAAGTTAACACATAATATAAAATGCACGGTCCGACTAGGGTTTAACAAACAGTATCCGATTGACTATGGTTTATCTCGTAGTATCCGAGAGGTAGAGCCTCATGCTCGACGCCAGACCTCAGGTAAAGCCACCCAGGCCTTAGGTAAAGCTACCTTGGAGTGGTAAAACAACTACCAATCAATAACCTAACACAATAGTATACAGCCTGTATTAAACCCTTATGTATGTTACGCAACAAGCTAGTAAGCAAGGACACCTACATTCTCTCTCTGTATTAATCCAATATCTATGTTACCCTATATTAGCCTACAGATTGTGTTTAGCCAATATCCACGTAAACCTGTATTAAGTATATATGGGTGTTAACCTACATAGGCATACATATTGTGTTAGGTCGAAATACCTGTAAATCTACACACATTCTGTATTAAACCAATATGCATGATACGGTACATAGGCCTACAAGTCAATAAACAGTGCTATTACGCTTCATTGCAGGTGTAGATCATACACACAGCTCGACAATGCTTGTTTAAAACCTTTACAGTAATATTGTTACGACCGCAATAGCACACTCTGGACATAACCGCAGCAAATGACGTCAAACACAATGTCGGTCAAGACGGCGTCTAACAATATGTTGGACAGTCATCTGTATAGGATTAACTTGCCACCTATATTTGCTATCTACAGGACAGTTACATACCAGTGCCTATGATCATGTTCTGACGCTAGTCATTTAACAATTTCTCAATGGGTGTGCATTGAACCATCAAGAGTACAGACATCCGCTACGCTAAGAGTCTAATGCAGTGTGTTCCTTCAAGCGACTATGTTTACATGTGCTTGCACTTAATGCAAAGGTCAACACAGGACAAGGTAATTAGTAATAGTCATTTGACAATAGAAAGGTATAATTACAATAACATTATGATCTGAACAATGTACAAAACTAAACATTCAATCTTAAATCTAATTACAATTGCTTTATACACAATTAAAAGTTTAGACATATCTAGGTAATTAATACATCAACTCAGCCTCTAGACAGGCCTAACACTAGCTTAGACAATTTTTCTGTAAAGTGTATAATTTAGGCTAAATATAATTCATGTCATAGGTCTATTGCTAAATCTAACAAAAATATAAACTGAATAGGGCAAAACACAGCATAGTCATTGTTAGTACTCCCAGGCCTCTGTAAAGTCTAAAATTCTAAATCTGTATGTTTTACAATATTGGCAATATAACAGGTGCTTCAAATAAATGATTACAAGTATAAAATATATATATAACACAAAGGTTATTGCAATAATGTTGTCTATACTTTGTTCACACAAATATCCCCCGAAGGGGGAAAGGAGAGGCCCCTGCCCCGCCTACTCCATCGTGACATCCTCCAAAATCAAAATGATGCCTCCGTTCAACCCTCCTCCTTGACAAGTACATTCACCCTTACGAACCTTTACGGCCACTCCAGAGGGGATGCATACAACCTTACGGGCTACGCAGAGCCTCGCCAGTGGGCTTTCATTCGTCTCGTGCACATCACCCGTCAAGGAGGAGGGTCTAAAAATTACTTTACAAAAACATTTGTGTGAAAAAATCAACATTCGTCAGCTATTCATATTGTTTACTCATTCGTGGAATTTTGTAGCCATAAGTTGGTTAGTCTGAATATTTATAGAAAACATAGCATAACATTGTGCATAATTAATACTTATATATAATCTAGTTGAATATTTATACAATACACAGATAATCATTATGCATAATTAATACATATATATATAATCTAGCTTCTGCTTAACAGACTGTTTATACAATATATAGATAATCATTATTATTATGTTTACCTAATCACTAGACAGTAATCAATGTGATACCTATATATAATCTAGCTTTTGTTAGGTTGAAATACAATATGTTTATCTAACCACTTTACAGAATTAATACATATTAATCTATTAGCGTTTGTCAAGTTGAATATTTACAGTGCATAGCTATTCGCTCATGCGTGGACGTTTGTAACCGTAAGGCAGTGTGTTGTATCCGTCGTCCTCGTCCAATTTCCTCTTTGCACCAGTTAACCTGAATATTTTACTTTCAGACGTGGTGATGACGTCACGATCTTCTGTGCGGCGTATCCTATCACTGGTGGTTACTATAGGATCGCTACCTTCCAAAACCATCCGTTTCATCGATTCAAAATTGACCGAGGCTGAAGTGCCGAGATTGAGAGTCAATCCTTTGACCTTGCACACGGTCACGTGTTTGTTTTTATTTGTAGACCATACTTTGTAGGTGTAGACTTTAGGACCTCCAGAGACGAATTCGGTGATGTAGGAACCATGGCCGTATTCCGAGAGCTCGTCAGTCATCTGGCCTAAATAATCTCCAGTCACCACTCTTGGCAAACCCTCCCTATGAAGGTATACCACACTGTCTGTATCCTTGTAGATAAGTTGAGGGCCGAGAGCGTCCATATATTCGTAAAGCTTTAACCGGGCGTGGGCGGTGGTGTAGACGGCCAGCACAACGTTGACAGTGGGTAGTATCTCGCAAACGTCATACGCAAACTGCCAATTCACAACCAATACGTCCTCGTTTACTTCCTGAATGTGGTTGACGTCAATGGATGGGCTCTGCAGCATTTTAAACAGTTCCTGAGGCTCCCTGATAATCGACGTTTTAGTCTGGTTCTCCCTCTGTCCAAATTTTTCCCAAAACGAGTTCAACATTAGTTTGGCCAGTGAGCGGGATCCTTCGTTTTTGGCGATCTTTGATTGGTCCAAACGGACACCCTCGTTGGTGAAATAATCCTCCACATACTTTGCCCTGTCTTCTTCATTTTTACACCAGCCGGGGTAGCCTGACGCTTCCTGTTTCATCTTTAGAAATTTATTGATAAAATCTTTAAACAGGCCGTCGTTCCCTGAAGCCATCTCGTACTGCCACATCTCGTGCATTTCCACAACAACATAGCCCTTCTCTACCGCCTTGCGTATCTCGTCCATGGTCCATGTGCCCGTCAGAGCGCGCTCGTCCACCGTATGGTCGCAATCGCCAGGATTGAGAGTTTCGCCGCATGTCCGACATAGTACAAACATCAGCTTGTTATTCATCTTTAGCGGCAATACGGGGTGATAGAGCGATGTAGGCGGCAGAATTGTGCACTTGAGCAACCCTTCGGCGCTCATCCCCAGTTTCCTGCATTCGTCGTTGCCGACGGCCAGCTTTGGATGTCCAATCGGGTATTTTCCATACTTGCATACCCAAGGGTAGAGGGAACACACGTCGGCGTACTGGATGGTTTCATCCTCTTTAGCGGCGCAGTAGGTCTTTATATTTCCAGTCCTGCCGCCGAAGAATGCGTGGCGGGGGTTGAGAGGCGCTGCGTTGAGGACGGGGTGGTTGTCGAGGTAATCCATGGACTTGTCGTTTTTCTTCTGCTGCCTAAATACACACTCCCACATCTCGACGACCTGGTAGCCGGCCTGTGCGATTTTAGCGTTCTTGGCTTTTGTCCTTTCGAAGCGTGCGTTGTGCGAGTCCGCCGGATCGTCCTCCAGAGCAGCGTCACGTGCATTGGGGAAGCACTTGGGGCAGCCGTGGAACCAGGATCCTTGGAACTCGTACACCGTATTTGTCTCTGTGCACAGTCCGTCGACCTTTAGGCCGTCGACCTTCATCTCTCGGCCGTTACCTGCATGACTTATTCGCAGGTTGCCCTCTGTTTCGAGCCACAACAACCATTGCAAGGCGATAGACGATTGTTTATCGGCCAGGCGGTAGCCAGCCTTCGGTAGTATGGCTATGGTGTTTGGTTTCAGAAAGTTTCTTCTAAATGCCAGGTTACATGCGCTGGCGATAGTCACCGCCTCTAGAAACGGATCAACATTGCACTCTTGTAGGAAACAGGCCCTGAATTTCAGGCACGCCTGTGCCAGGATCTCCACGTCCGATAGGCAGTACTCGAATATCTCCTTTTGAAAGTCAAAGACGTACTCGTTGCGCACCTGCTCGTCGTGCCATCGTGTGAACTCTTCGTGATTCTTGTCAAACATAGAATCGGGACAATAGTACTCTTTGGCAGGCATGGGGCCTACATACGTTTGGTTTGCCAGGGTGTTGAACAGGTGCGGAAAATATCCCTTTTTCTTTTCCGGAGGCAGATCGAAAGCTTTGGGCAGTTTTGATAGAGCCATAGGCATGTAGTTGAGAGAGTCAATGAACTTTGTATTATCAATCTCCATGAGGATGACCTTGGTACCTCGCATAATCAGTTCGGGTGTGAATTGTGTCTCTTCTATCACGTACTTTAGGATAAACTGGAAGTCAAAGGCCTGGCCGTTGTGAGCTATTACAATCACCTTTTTGTACGCCTTTCGCACTTCCATTAGGTACGCCATGAACCCGTTGACGGGATCCTCTCTGAACACTCTGGTTCTATCCGTGCACTGTAGGCAGGCGCCGCCGCCGTTCATACACATCCAACAGTATTGCTGGGATACGCACAGGTTGACTCGATGCACACGAGCGTCGTTAATGACTTCATCTTGTCGAGTTTCAAGATCAAAGAAGACAAACAGAAAGTTGGTTGATTGCGGGCGACGTGTATCAATTCTCATGTAGCACAGATGGCCTGCAGGCATGTATTCCTCCACACTTTACAATAGTTCTCGCCGCACACGTGAGGAGCCTTTCTTAGCCTTGTTAGAATGTATCTATTACAGTCTGGGCACTTTCTTATAGCCTGGCATACGCTCTTCATGTGCGCCTTAAAGCATGCTCTATTTTGAAACTGTCTATTGCAGTCGCCACACAGGATGCCGTCGTCTTCAAGCACACACGGCGGGGTCCTCTTGCAAGAGTTGCATTGGGCTGGGCATCTATGGTGCAGGCGATCATCGTATGGAACATGACACAAATCGCAATAGTAAACACAAGCGAACGCACCCGTCAGACTTGTAACAACATTAAAGTGGTTGGCGTGATATAACAAGTTTAGCCTGTGCTTGGGGTTCTGAACGTCGCCTTCAAAGTAGATATCACGGCCTTTCCTGCCGTAATTGTAGACGGTAATTTTATAATCGGCGAGTAAATCCTGAAACTGTTGCAGCTCTCGAATGCCTGCACCGCCGTCTCCTATCTGTACCCCGGCGTCAGTCATTAGCTGGTTTGCTCTGTTGGTTTGACGTTTGCATCTGTCCATACACACAAGCTTGTACTCTGGGTCTCTTGACGCATGCGCTATAGCTACAACCAGAGCACGGGGTAAACAGAGGTTGTCTGTGTTTTTAATCGTAACAATTCCTCTTCTTCGGTGCGATTCTTCTTTGAAGTTATTATACAGTCCGGGTCTTACACGCCCACGCCCTCGCCCTATAGGTACTTTGACCTTGGTACAGGTCACTCTGAAGGTGTCGTCGGCTTTAAATGTATTTGCATTGCTCTGGATTATTGAGCCGAGGATGTTAAACAGGGCGTCCACAGTTGTCGCAGAGGCAGCTCTAAATGCAATATATCCAGGGGCGTGGGTTCGGAGATTTAAGCTCTGCATGGTGAAGCCCAGTTGTATGTCTTCGGTAGCATTGTTCTTCATTGTCTCCAAGATTTCCTCTAGCCCTCGTCTAACCCATTCCAGCTCGTTTTCCGTGGCTGGTACGGGGTTAAAGTTGAATGTCACTCTAGTACCGTTCAAACGGAATTTTCGTACATATGTCTGTTCCGTTGATACAACACGTACGGCCATTTTACAGATATAATTCACTATAATAGATCTTAAATTAACACAGGTATATGCTATATATATTCAAATTGATTCTATGTGAAGTAGTTTTGAGAAAATAACTAGAATAAGATTACTAAGATTGACAATGGTATATGTTGAACAATTTAAAATTAAATCTAGTTGTTTGATAATACTCGTATTTGCTAGATAATTATTAAAATATTGTGATTAATTTGTTTTCATAAATATTCAGATCAACAATGATATTAGATTATACGAGTTATTCGACTCACAAGTCGCAATGAATAGCGATTGCTTTAATATAGGCTACAGATTTCCCACTAGAACAAGTAAAATCAAGATAGCTTACCAGAATGTTTCTTCTTCCAAAGCTGTATAGCAAGTATTGTTTTTCGCGATGAGATTTATACTTCATAAACGCCTGCCCCTCCATACCAAATGGGATCTCCCGCCGAGATTAATAGAGATCGGTCCATCTCGAATGGACCCGTCTACCCCTCTCGAATGGACTCTTCCTCAGCTATTTGTTTACTTTACTAGCATGCGTAATAAATCGATACGTTTGTTGACACAATTACAATAGCCTTGTCTCACAACACGGCTGTGCGGGTTATAGCGGTCACCAGGTGTCTTTGAGGTTCTATGCGTTATCTCTGCATGGTTGCACATGTCTAACACACGGTCAAGCGTATTCCCTGAAACGACGGGGCTTTATTGCTTTGTTTATTATTTTGTAGCATAGACAAATTTTGACAATCATAACCCTTGCCCCCTCTAGTTATGGAGGGCCTAATACCTGAGTCGCTCGAACGCCGATACGTCGTCAAATATATTAAACCTTTACGTGGGCTTGATGGGTTATGCATTGGTAGATGTACCATATAGTACCTCCCATATTATACGGTTGCCAGGATCAACCTGATAGAAGAGGTGAAAATAGCTCAGGTCATAAGGGTTTGGCCTGTGGTTTACAAACATAGTAGGCCCATGTATGTTGGCCTAGCATAGTATGTATGTAGGCTTACATATTTGTTTAACACATTATGTGGGCTATCATATATATTGGTTTAACGCTGTATATAAGCCTTTTCGTCTTACAGCGACCGTTTGCGTGGACCTACAGGGCCCCTGTGTTGTGATTGGTCGATCATTTTTGGCAATCAACCCCCCACTTGCTCTAGTGTGAATTTGCCTCAGGCCTTTCTCCAGGGTGTCTCTAGCTAGGGCCCGGCTTCGGGGTGGTTTTAACCTAGGCCCATACTCTGTAGGGGCTGAACGCTCACCAAGACTTGGTGGAGGTATTTGTCTTGGTCGAGAGGCTGTATTTGATATAGCATCCATCCTAAGGCCCGACTCTTGGGCAGCTTTACTTAAGGGCTGACTGCTTCACCTAAAGTCTTGCTCCGAGGAGGCTTTACCTAGGCCGCGACTTCGTGGTAGCTTTACCTAAGGTCGAGTTCCCGCATTACTTTACCTAGGGCATAGCTTAGGATTGGCTTTACCTAAGGCACTGGTGGCTTTACCTGTGGCCTTGCTCCTTATTGGCTCTAGCTAAGTCCTGGGTGGCTTTACCGAGGGGTCGGCCTCGTGATGGCTTTACCTAGGACTTGGTGGAGGTACTTGTCTTAGTCGATAGGCTGTAATTGATATAGCAATCATCTTGGCCCGGCTCTTGAGTAGCTTTACTTAAAGGCTGACTGCTTTAACTCTTTACTTAAAGGCTGACTGCTTTAACTAAGGCCCGTCTCCTGGGTGTCTCTAGGTATGGCCTGATTCCGGAATTACTTTACCTAGGTTGGCTTTACCTTGCTCCGTGTTAGCTTTACCTAAGGCATAGCTGCTGGGTGGCTAGGCTTGGATTGGCTTTAACCGAGGCCTTGCTCCGTGTTAGCTTTACCCGCTCTTAGGCGGTGTTACCTCAAGCGCGGGTTCGGTGGTGACTTTTACCTAGGTCACCGTTCAATTTTGGCAATCTGATTACAGGTGAAACCACCCCCACAGTCGTCCATAATGGACTCTAGACATATCCCGTACGGTCGTTTGATCCAACCGATCGATTTTCGGCAATTTCATATTTTTTGTAAAAACTACCCCTAGGTGAAACAGCCCCCGCAACGGTCCGAATAGGACTCTACACGTATCCCATACTGTCTGTTGATCCAACCGATCGATTTTCGGCAATTTCATATTTTTTGTAAAAACTACCCCTACGTGAAACTACCCCTACCGACGCAATAATACACTCTAGACTCACCCTATCAGTCAAGGCACGTTTTTCCAAAATTTTTTCGAAAACTACCCCCCCTCCCATTCTACCCCCGATGCTACCCCCGGAGATAATCCTGAACGTAGCTGAGGTCACCCCCGACACTTAGGTTAGGTTAGGTTGGATCCAATTTGGCTAGCTTAGGTTAGTAGGTTAGAATCAAATTTTTTCGAAAAACTACCCCCTGCCCCTCTAGGCATGGTCAAAACCACCCTTAGGGGTTGGGTGAGGGTCGGCGTCAGGCCTCTGCATCATCCAAAACCACCCCTATAGTCCAAGGTTACGTAGCGGCCGAGTAAGGTTAAATTAAAAATTTTTTCGAAAAACTACCCCCTACCCCTCTAGACGTGGTCGAAACCACCCCTGAGGCAGGGATCAGGTGCGCGATGACCTCCTGCATAATCCAAAACTACCCCTATAGTCCTAGGTTACGTAGCGGCCGAGTTAGGTTAAAATAAAAATGTTTTCGAAAAACTACCCCCTACCCCTCTAGACGTGGTCGAAATCACCCCTTGGTCTAGGGTCAGGGCCGGGATGACCTTGAGCAACATCCAAAACTACCCCTATAGTCCTAGGTTACGTAGCGGCCGAGTTAGAGGTGGCTGTGCTGAACTGACGCAACTCCTACTGACGAGCGTTATGAGTGAATCGCAAAATATAAGCCATCACACGCTGGAGTCGGCTAAAGTGAGAAAACTGAGTGAGGAGCTCCCATTCATGAGGAGCAGTTGATATGAGAGATATAGGTGAAATGGGTTTCTCTTCCCCTGTGTCAGTAAGTTTTGCAGGCATAAAATGAGATACCGGCCAGTTATCATTAGATTTTTGTAGCCAAAGGGGGCCGTACCACCATAATGAGTGCTGTGGTAAATCTTTAGGAAGTAACCCACGCGACGCGCAATCAGCAGGATTATCTTCACTCGCTACGTGTCTCCAGTAATGAGAATTCACTAATTCTTGTATCTGGGCTACCCGGTTGTCGACAAACGTCTTCAATCGATGAAGAGGTGTTTGTAACCATGTCAGTGTTACTGTCGAATCACACCATAGAAATACAGAAGAAAATTCCACCCTTTTTTCAAAAAGAGAGATAACATATCCCACAAGTTGGGCGAGTAAATGAGCTGCACTTAGCTCTAATCGAGGTACCGTGAGCCTTTTCAGAGGGGCTACCCGAGTCTTCGATATTACTTGCCGAATTAACACAGAGTCGTCGCTAAGTTGGAATCTCAAGTAAACGACGGCGGCATAAACGTTCTCAGAAGCATCTGAGAAACCGTGTAACTCAAAGTTTCTCGAGTGTGTTATTCGTAATGCACGAGGAATTACAATTTTTCGTAGAGTATTAGCCGAATCTGTAAAGGTTTGTCATAATTTCAATTGTTCAGATGGAAGTGGTTCATCCCAGTTCAATCCTTTGATCCAGAGTAGTTGCATAAAACGTTTGGCCCACATAACAATGGGTGAGAGAGAGCCACAAGGGTCGTAAATCTGGGCAATGATACCGAGAATTTGACAATTAGTCCTGGAATTGTGAGGAAAATTCAAATTATAGGTAAACGTATAGGTAGAGGGTGACCAGTGAAGACCTAATATAGTGGCTCTAATATAGTAGCTAATAAAAGAAATGAGTCTATATTAATTTTAAATACGTAACATACCGGGGGCCTTGAATCCTTCTAGGATTCAAAGAGAACTAACACAAATATAATGTCTAAGAGTAAAAACACATGCATTCTTTCCTTCAAAACTGATTGCACAACCCAACGGCATTTCTTTGTAATTATGTTCAAACTGTAGCTTTTGCATTTTTAATTTTTATTTCTCAATTGAACTATCACGAAGCGGCCAACAAAGCAAACAATAATCTGATCACCTCCACGTCTTTTATAGCGCCCACCTGTATAAAGAGTGAAAAACGAGATATTTTCACCATCATTGCGGGTAGAACTATAATAAGTTATAGTTTGAAACAATCTATCCCCTGGGACAAGATTGACGAAATTGAACTCCGTATTGAAGATTGGACTTGTTTGAGAAATGGAGTTCCTATCAGCTGCTTGGCATGTCTCCACTTTGATTTTACCACTAACAAAAGAAGTTCAACTAAGAAGCAGAACGTGGAGGTTGTTCCTTTTTTGCAGGACCACAACTACACACTACATTGTTCACATGCGATTCCAATCATGGGATTTTGTTTACTCATCATAGCTGTGACCTTGTCCTCCACCCTCAGTTATTTGCAGTACAAAGGTAATCGCATCCCGCCTTTCTATTACATATTAGTTGGTGTTCCCTTATCCAGTGTCTTCTGGCCCCTTTTCCTTTACAATTTTGAGACGGGATTTGGCGTCCAGACTCTTGAAGTCCGGACACGAATATACCTTATGGTCAATTTTATTGCATATAAAGCATGGATGAGGTTTAACTTTAATGGAGGAGCCTTCTCCATAATTGTAGGACATCAGTGATACTTTTTGTTTAAAGAATTTATTTTGGGAACCAGAGGGGGTGCGTGATCCAGACGAAGAGGGCTTCGAGGTGAAAGGAGAATGAAGATTGGCATCTTCAACTTCATTACATTCTTTACTTAAAAACTTAATAATTTCCGCTGCATCAGGTATTGTAGTGGAGTCAACTCTCTCTTGAGTAACACTTGATGAACGGAAGTTTTCAAAACGGTTCCTAAGTTCACTATCCATTTTTCGTAAAAGCATAGCAGATAACAAAGGATTTTTACTAGTGATATCGATGTCAAGACCTTTAAGAGCTTGTATATTTTCTGAGTATAAATTTACAAAATTTCTCATTTGTTTAGGCGTGTTGTTTACAGAGTGCAAATCTAAAATTTGATTGAGGTGTAAAGTAACTAACCGCCTCGGCGAGTGATATCTTTCTTTTAATAAGTCATAGGCCAGTTTATAATTAGCGTCAGAAATAGGGAGAGATTTAATTAAATTTAGCGGTTCTCCTGAGATAACGCTCAATAAATATTGAAGTTTAGAAACTGCTGGTAACGATGCATTTTCATGAATGCTAGCGTTAAATATATTAATGAATGACATCCATTGGAGAAATTCACCATCGAAATGCTTGAGTTCAAGCTTAGGCAGTCGTATATGTAACTGAGGAGTAACTATTTCACATTTAGGCCTTGTTGATGACATCTTACTTTCTATCGAATATACGGTAGAATTAATATAATCGACTAACTCGTTGATGCTGTTAAGAGGAGCGTAGTTGAGTTGAAAATTCGGGTTAGCCTGTATTTTTAGTTCATGATAAATGTCTAAAATATCAGAAAATTCTTCACGAAGCCTATTCACGAAGCGCGCACCAACAATTTTTGCAGGATTGACTTATCAGATGTTTTTTTTTGTTAGATCAAAAATCTCTTGTATTTGACTAAATATATTGTCTTTCTTTGATTTAATAACTGCCAAAGATTTTGCCATGATTAAATGATGGTTTTATAGTAGAAGATGAGATAATTGCTTTAATTTTTAAATTACAAAATGTTTTAAAGAGATTAGGCCTACGAGCGTATATGTTTAACGGAGAGATAAATAAGCCTAAGTAAACAACAAATCGACGTAGGCTCAATAAGATAACTTTCTATAAACAACTGAAATCACTTTTCATAAACTTTTACAATTAATTTAAACCAACATATTAATGCACGCCAAAGCCAAACAAATATAAGAGAGGATCAGCTGTTTCATATACTGCCACATGAAACTAGTTTTCCAGTGTTTGCATGCATAGACAAAGTGTGAAAAAACTTGTAGAAATTGTAGAATGAACACATATAATGAATTGTATTTTATTTTATTTTTTTATATAGGTCTTAAGGCTCAAAATCCGGCCCGGATGACCAAATTTGTTTGGTAACAATAGTTTCGGAGTACCAATAATTATTACAATTATACAAACTAATAGTTTGTACTTACGTGCACCGTGGAATACACACTTATCACACTCGCGTATTAAATAAGCGATTTCTGGCCAGAAAACTTGTTCGTATTCCACGCACTGGTCACATTCGGTATAAACATTAATAAAATAGTTACATTCACGTATTCTAGTACCTAGGGTACGGAGATTGAAAAGTATAATAGTATACTAGAACGTAGGGGATCGATCTACACTCCCGAAAGGTCTAACTTGCTCTGGTCGGTTCAAACTGCAGAACCAACCTTATCACGGGTGAGCTTTGTCTGACTTTGGCGGCGGGTTTAAAATAAAAGAAATGAGTCTATATTAATTTTAAATACGTAACAATTGTATAACCTATTTTGGACATATATTTTTATAAACATTGTACTTATTCATTAAATTGACTTAATTTTAAAAATTATACTGTGAATTAGTCTTTCAGATTTTATAGTACTCCGTGTATTCATATTACTAAATTGTGTTGTCGGTATTTCAGTCAGATGCTGAGACTGAGATCGGAGGCTACGACGGCGGAGTACCCCTTGGTGACACTGAATATTTCGTCGGGAGTATCCTATCTCCCATGCACGAACGACGGCCGAATTATAATCAGCCAGTCATGAGATAGGTATCTGAGGACGTCCCGCCCGTACGACAGCCAGCAACCACCACCAGCTCATAGCTGGACATCAACATCTCTGCCTCCAGCATCCCAGCCACCTCAGCCAGCATCCAAGCCACCACCACCGTCCACCTCGAGGGCAGCGCCAGATGAGGTGACACCACCATCAACATCTCTGCCTCCAGCATCCCAACCACCTCAGCCACCATCCAAGCTACCACCACCACCGTCCTCCTCGAGGGCAGCGGCAGATGATGTAGTTGCTCAGAGCCTGGATATCGTGGACTATAATATATCCGACTTACGGAGCCAAATGGCGTCTGAGAAACCTCCTGGACCGCTGCCAGTCACGCGCGAGGATCTGGACGGGATTGACGTCACAAATTTATTGTCAACTACTGACGAAGAAATGCAAAGTCTAGAGGAATAACAATTCTCGCAAAGAGGTAGGATTGAATATTGTTTTCATGTGAATATGATAATAGTGAGCAGTATTTTAAACCTTGCAGTGACACTTGTTTTAAAATATTACTTCCTACATTCATTTTCACGTAAAACCAACATTTTTTCTCATTTGATGAGGTGTATATTCCGTAATATGTACCCGCATTTCTTTGTGCATGGGGGGTGGTATGTTGTAATGGATGACCACCACAAAGGCAGCGATGGATGGAGCTGCCTTCCGTAGCCCTTAAGGCAGCTTACGCACCCGGTAAGCCCAGGATACATGCGAATGCCGGTCTTGCGTGGTAATATCGGAAATAAAAAATAATTACGATCTGGAACCCACAGCAACGTCATCAAAGATTCACTACTAGAATTGACCTATATTGTAGTTCAATTCTGATAGTGAGTAATTGCTGATGTTACTGAGATCCCAATCGTAATTATTTTATTTCCCCTATATTACCACGCGGTCCCTGCAGTCGCTAACCTACTTACTGTGTGCGTATAATATTTTTTTGTGTGTGTTTGCTTCTATTTTACATTGCGGGTGGCATGTTGTAATGGAATGGCCACCACTGAGGACAGCGATGGCTGGAGCTGTCTTCCTTAGCTTTACAAAATATTTTACCCACAGTAAGCCAAGGATACATGCGAATGCTGGTTTTGCGTGACTTTAAAATCGGGTGTGTAATATTTGTACTCTGACACTCACAGCAACATCACATTTTGCACTATCCCAATCGATCCACACCATCAAAGACTCGTTATTAGAATTGACCTATATTGTAGTTCAATTCTGATGATTGATGGTGTAGTTCGACTTCGATATCGCATAACTGTGATGCTGCTGTGATGTCACCTACAAATATTACACCGAATTTTTTTTTTTTTTTTTTTTTTTTCCCAGGCGAAAAACCTATTGAGGTTATCATCGCCTAACTAAGGTTTGTTAATAATAAATATTAAAATATTACATAAATAAGACTAAACAAAATAAATGTTTAAAACTAATTGTAATTATCTAATACTAAAAAACCTAAAATTATACAAAATTTAAATATTATTAAATAGATTAAGATGGCGTAGGAAAGCGAGGACACGGTCGATAGCCGTGACATCGTCTCTTAAAACCACCTTTAAACTACCTCGAAGATGGTAACGTATATACAAATTTGTCAACTCATTACAATCAAGCAGGATATGCTTGATTGTAATATTATTTCTACAAAACGGACATAGTGGTGGATCCTCATGTCGCATCAACCATCCATGCGTTAACAAAGAGTGGCCGATGTGAAATCGAGTAACCACCACTTCCTCCCTACGATTCGAACGAACAGATGTCCTCCATGGTCGGACGGTATTTTTGATATCCCTCAGCTTGTTTCTATTTACATTTTGCCATTCTTCGTTCCAAATTGAGAATAGTGTAGATTTAACTTTGCATACAAAATCTGATGCCAACACACGTTGTGTCGATGGCAACATACCTGTAGCTAATTTTGCACCTTCATCTGCTTTAGAGTTTCCGAATATTCCACAGTGACCAGGCACCCAGAGAAATGACACCTCAACACCTCGTAATTGGAGCCTGTGTATAGAGCACAAGATGTCTCCAACTAAAGGGTTCTTAGTGTACATTTCCTGAATAGCCTGGAGAGCACTTTTGGAATCACAACACACAAGATATTTAGATTTTGCAGACGGAATTGATCTTAAAGTTCTGCAGTAAAAACGCTACAGGCTGAGGGCAATCCATAAGTGAAAGTTTGTCCTTCCATATAAAATGCACAACCTATCCCATTATCCAGTTTTGAACCGTCTGTGAATATAGTCACAGTGTGTTGGTGAGTTTGTTGAATCTACAAAAACTCCTGACGATAAATAACGTCAGGAGTATTGTTTTAGGTACATGGACAATGAGAAGTCACATTTTGTCTTTTGTATTGTCCATGGAGGGATGTAGCATGATGTTCGTTCGAATATAGGTGGATGTTCTAAATTTAGATTATTAAAAATGCGCAACGTTCTTATTCCGAAGGGAGCAGTTGAACGTTGACGCACATTGCAACGATCTTCGAGGTGGTTATCAAAAACTGCTTTGAATGCCGGATGTTTAGGTTTACTTCGAAGACTAGTGTAATAAGAAATTTGTAGCATTTGACGTCGCATAGAGAGAGATGGTTCTCCAGCTTCAACTAGAAGGCTGGAGATTGGGCTTGATCTAAAAGCACCAGTAGAAAGTCTAAGACCAGCGTGATATATTGAATCCAGGAGTTTCAGAACCGTAGGTCGAGCAGATGAATAGGCTATACAGCCGTAATCTATGCGCGATCTTACAACGGCGCGATAGAAACGGAGCATACAGGTTCTGTCTGCTCCCCAATTTGTACCACTTAGAACTCTCAACATATCCAATATCTTGCTGCATCTCACCTTCAAATCACGAACATGTGGACTCCATGAAAGTCTTTTATCCAATAAAAGACCCAAAAATCTCACATTATCCGCGGTTTGAAGCCGCGTACCATCAAGATAAAGAATAGGTTCCTGGTGTTGCCTGCGACGACTAAATGCTATACACTGGGTCTTCGAAGCCGAAAACTTGAAGCCCGTAGATTTGGTCCATTCTTGCAATTTATTAATTACCAATTGTAGGGATCTTTCCGCTGATGCCATACTTCTAGCAGCCATATATATACAAAAATCGTCTACAAACAGGGAACAGTGGACCGGTGACTGTACGTTTGAAGTGACGCTGTTAATGGCAACAGCCAACAGCGTCACACTCAAAACGCCACCCTGTGGTACACCATTCTCTAGTTCGCAACGATCAGAATATATGCCTCCTAGACGTACACGGAAAGTCCTGTTATTCAAATAATTTTGTATAAAAGCAAGAATGTTACCTTGTATACCCCATGATTTCAATACGTTCAAAATTCCTCTTCTCCATGCCATATCATATGCCTTTTCAAGGTCAAAGAAAACAGCTACCAGTGTTTGTCGTAAGATGAAGGCATTCTGTATAGCTGACTCCAACAAAACCAATTGGTCAACTGATGAACGTCCTTGTCTGGAACCACACTGAACGTTAGAAAGAAGTTTGTTTGTTTCTAGATACCAGACAAGACGACGGTTGACCATCTTCTCCAGTAGTTTGCATAAGCAGCTGGTCTGAGAGATGGGTCTGTAACTACTGGGATTAGTTTTGTCCTTTCCTTGTTTTAGAAGAGGAATTATTGTCGCTTCTAACCATGCATCGGGAAAACCCTGCTCCTCGAATATACGCTTGTATATTCCAAGGAGAATTAGTTTTGCCGACGGTGGTAGATTTTTAATCATGGAGTATACAATATCATCCGGGCCTGGAGCTGAATCCTTCGTTGACGAGAGAGCTGACTCTAGTTCGTCGATAGAGAAATCTATATTCAAACAAGAATCTCCAGACAATCCAGGTAAGGCTTCCTGTTTACGTTTGTACACCTGGAAAGCGCCCTTGTATGCAGAAGATGAAGAATGTTTTGAGAACGATAATGCTAGCACATTGGCAATTTCCTCACAGTCCGTGGTCATAACTCCATCCGGATGCCTTAATGAAATTAATGGCATCGGAACGGAAATGCCACAGAGTGATCGTAATTTCTTCCATAGTGTGGATGGAGCTGTAGTTCTTGTAATTGAGCCAATGTACTGCGACCGTGATTCTCGTTTACTTTGCCTAAATATTCTCCGTGCTTTCGCACGGAAGAATTTATATTTTTCCAGGTTTTCACTCGTTGGATGTCTCTTGAACTGGTTCAAAGCTTTTCTCCGTTGACGAAGGATCACAGTACACTCATCATTCCACCACGGAACAGGTGGTCGTCGTGGTTTGGATGAGGTTTTCGGAATTGCCTTTCCGGCGGCATTCAAAACGGTTTTTGTAAATGAATTGACAATGTCATCATTGGGAGCCAAGTAATCCACGTCCAGTGATTCTAGATCTTGTGAAAATTGTTCCCAGTTGGCTTTTTTCAGAATCCAACGGGGATGTCGAACACAACAGGGTGAGGAGTCACACAAAGAGATCTCAATAGGAATGTGGTCGCTACTGTAAAGATCAGGCAATGCTGACCATTTTAGCCTTGTAGCCAAGGCAGGACTGCATAATGACAGGTCTACAGCTGTCTATCCACCTGTTGACGCTGCTAAATGTGTCGGAGAACCGTCATTTAGCAGGTATAAATCCAGTTCCGATCTGATGCTTTCGATCAGATTACCTCGCGGGTTGCATTCTGGGGAACCCCATGAAACATGGTGGGCATTGAAATCGCCCACTAATAAAAACGGAGTCGGTAACTGATTTATAAAGTCTACAAAATCTCTCTGTTGCAGGTTGTCACTTGGTGGGAGGTAGACACAACAGAGAGTGAGTTTGTATGGAACAGCTGTTTGAATTGCTGCTGCTTGTAAGGGAGTTATTAAGTTCAGAGAAACGGCGTCGACACAGTCACGGGCCAGAATGGCTACTCCACCTCTAGCTCGATTTTCTGTAACGAAGTCCGATCTGTAAACTGAATACTCCCTTAGATGGAAATTGTGCGATTCATGGAGATGTGTCTCCTGAATACAAATGTACATAGGGGACACATCCCTTACAATTAATTTGAGATCCTCAATGTGACTTTTAACACCGTTAATGTTCCACTGAATCACGGATTGTTTAGTTGTGGACATTGTATTTTAGTGAAATGGATTCACCTGGCTCTCACTGGTGTCATTGCAAATTTGCTGGCCTGGAATGTAGGACGTTCCAAGCAGGGAGTCATCAGATTCCATCACCACTATTGTAGTGGTGGAATCTGAAGAGTTTTTTGACTCAGAAGAGGAGTTTGAAATGGTCACCTTTTGAGTCGCTTGTGATTTTGCACCTACTTTCACAGGTGCAGCTTTGTTATTATTTCGTGTAGTTTTTACGTTTTTCACACTTGTCTCTAATAGTGTCTTGCTTCTTCTAATTTTCGCAGAGGTAACTGGCAATGGTGATTTTTCCGCACATTCAACATTAGTGTTTGAGTTGGAAACCAAATTTTTAGTCTAATGTTACCTTGTATACCCCATGATTTCAATACGTTCAAAATTCCTCTTCTCCATGCCATGTCATATGCCTTCTCAAGGTCAAAGAAAACAGCTACCAGTGTTTGTCGTACGATGAAGGCATTCTGTATAGCTGACTCCAACAAAAACAATTGGTCAACTGATGAACGTCCTTGTCTGGAATCACACTAAACGTTAGAAAGAAGTTTGTTTGTTTCTAGATACCAGACAAGACGACGGTTGACCATCTTCTCCAGTAGTTTACATAGGCAGCTGGTAAGAGAGATGGGTCTGTAACTACTGGGGTTAGTTTTGTCCTTTCCTTGTTTTAGAAGAGGAATTATTGTCGCTTCTAACCATGCATCGGGAAAACCGTGCTCCTCGAAGGAGAACTAGTTTTGCCAACGGTGGTAGATTTCTAATCATGGAGTATACAATATCGTCCGGGCCTGGAGCTGAATCCTTCGTTGACGAGAGAGCTGACTCTAGTTCGTCGATAGAGAAATGGATATTTAAACAAGAACCTCCAGACAATCCAACGGTGAAAGGTAAGGCTTTCTGTTTATGTTTAAACACCTGGAAAGCGTCCTTGTATGCAGAAGATGAAGAATGTTTTGAGAACGATAACGCTAGCACATTGGCAATTTCCTCACAGTCCGTGGTCATAACTCCATCCGGATGCCTTAATGAAATTAATGGCATCGGAACGGAAATGCCACAGAGTGATCGTAATTTCTTCCATACTGTGGATGGAGCTGTAGTTCTTGTAATTGTGCCAATGTAATGCGACCATCAGATTCCATCACCACTATTGTAGTGGTGGAATCTGAAGAGTTTTTTGACTCAGAAGAGGAGTTTGAAATGGTCCTCTTTTGGGTCGCTTGTGATTTTGCACCTACTTTCACAGGTGCAGCTTTTTTATTATTTTTAATACTCGTATTAGTAGTTTTAACGTTTTTCGCACTTGTCTCTAATAGTGTCTTGCTTCTTCTAATTTTCGCAGAGGTAACTAGCAATGGTGATTTTTCCGCACATTCAACATTAGTGTTTGAGTTGGAAGCCAAATTTTTAGTCACCAAAGCTAATAACTGGCTAACTTGTTCCGTGAGAACTTCAATTTTCTTGTTTAGCTCAACGCAGTTGGAACACGACTTCTCAGGGGTGATAACTGAGGCATAAGATTTCGTTTCAAGTCTAGGTTGAGTTGACTTGAACTTCTTTTTAGTTTCGTAGAATGATGTTTTTTCCTTTGCCATTATGCTGAGGATCGCTTACTCCTCCTTGAACTTTGGGCAGTTGAAGGAGCGAGCAGGTGATCACCAGCACAGTTTGGGCATTTCGGAGCACTTGCGCAAACCTTATCAGTATGGCCTTCAGATGCACACTGTCCGCATACCTCTGGCTTGGAGCAAGAAGAACTTACGTGTCCAAAACGTTGGCATTTAAAGCACCGGCGTGGATTGGGAACGTAGGGCCTAACAGAAAGCCGTTGATAGCCAGCATATAAATATTCCGGGATAGATGGTTTCCCGAATGTCAGGATAATTGATGGTTTTGGAACTCTCTGACCGTTTTCCATCCTCATAATTCGTACGACATCTGTTACACCTGATACCAGTTCTGATTTGAGTTCGTCCTCACGGACATACAACAGATCCCTGCATGATATTACTCCCTTTGATGAGTTCAAGGTTTTGTGGGGAGCCACCGAAACCTTGACCTGATCAAAGAAGGAGGTCATTTTCAATAATAACTGTGACTGCTTCAGTAGATCTGGCCCCCCGTTGGCGCGCACTACCCCTAACTCGGCCTGTACGTAACCTAGGACTATAGGGGTAGTTTTGGATGATGCACCAGGTCGTCCCTGCGCGATAGAAACGGAGCATACAGGTTCTGTCTGCTCCCCAATTTGTACCACTTAGAACTCTCAACATATCCAATATCTTGCTGCACCGGGTCCTCAAATCACGCACATGCGGATTCCATGAAAGTCTTTTATCCAATAAAAGACCCAAAAATCTCACATTATCCGCGGTTTGAAGCCGCGTACCATCAAGATAAAGAATAGGTTCCTGGTGTTGCCTGCGACGACTAAATGCTATACACTGGGTCTTCGAAGCCGAAAACTTGAAGCCCGTAGATTTGGTCCACTCTTGCAATTTATTAATTACTAATTGTAAGGATCTTTCCGCTGTTGCCATACTTCTAGCAGCCATATATATACAAAAATCGTCTACAAACAGGGAACAGTGGACCGGTGACTGTACGTTTGAGGTGACGCTGTTAATGGCAACAGCAAACAGCGTCACACTCAAAACGCCACCCTGTGGTACACCATTCTCTAGTTCGCAACGATCAGAATATATGCCTCCTAGACGTACACGGAAAGTCCTGTTATTCAAATAATTTTGTATAAAAGCAAGAATGTTACCTTGTATACCCCATGATTTCAATATGTTCAAAATTCCTCTTCTCCATGCCATGTCATATGCCTTCTCAAGGTCAAAGAAAACAGCTTCCAGTGTTTGTCGTAAGATGAAGGCATTCTGTATAGCTGACTCCAACAAAACCAATTGGTCAACTGATGAACGTCCTTGTCTGGAACCACACTGAACGTTAGAAAGAAGTTTGTTTGTTTCTAGATACCAGACAAGACGACGGTTGACCATCTTCTCCAGTAGTTTGCATAGGCAGCTGGTCAGCGAGATGGGTCTGTAACTACTGGGATTAGTTTTGTCCTTTCCTTGTTTTAGAAGAGGAATTATTGTCGCTTCTAACCTTGCATCGGGAAAACCGTGCTCCTCGAATATACGGTTGTATATCCGAAGGAGAACTAGTTTTGCCGACGGTGGTAGATTTTTAATCATGGAGTATACAATATCATCCGGGCCTGGAGCAGAATCCTTCGTTGACGAGATAGCTGACTCTAGTTCGTCGATAGAGAAATGGTTATATAAACAAGAATCTCCAGACACTCCAACGGTGAAAGGTAAGGCTTCCTGTTTACGTTTGTACACCTGGAATGCGTCCTTGTATGCAGAAGATGAGGAATGATTTGAAAACGATAACGCTAGCACATTGGCAATTTCCTCACAGTCCGTGGTCATAACTCCATCCGGATGCCTTAATGAAATTAATGGCATCGGAACGGAAATGCCACAGACTGATCGTAATTTCTTCCATACTGTAGATGGAGCTGTAGTTCTTGTAATTGTGCCAATGTACTGCGACCATGATTCTCGTTTACTTTGCCTAAATATTCTCCGTGCTTTCGCACGGAAGATTTTATATTTTTCCAGGTTTTCACTCGTTGGATGTCTCTTGAACTGGTTCAAAGCTTTTCTCCGTTGACGAAGGATCACAGAGCACTCATCATTCCACCACGGAACAGGTGGTCGTCGTGGTTTGGATGAGGTTTTCGGAATTGCCTTTCCGGCGGCATTAAAAACGGTTTTTGTAAATGAATTGACAATGTCATCAATGGGAGCCAAGTAATCCACGTCCAGTGATTCTATATCTTGTGAAAATTGTTCCCAGTTGGCTTTTTTCAGGATCCAACGGGGATGTCGAACACAACAGGGCGAGGAGTCACACAAAGAGATCTCAATAGGAATGTGGACGCTACTGTAAAGATAATTCAATGCTGACCATTTTAGCCTTGTAGCCAAGACAGGACTGCATAATGACAAGTCTACAGCTGTCCATCCACCTGTTGACGCTGCTAAATTTGTCTGAGAACCGTCATTTAGCAGGTATAAATCCAGTTCCGATCTGATGCTTTCGATCAGATTACCTCGCGGGTGGCATTCTGGGGAACCCCATGAAACATGGTGGGCATTGAAATCGCCCACTAATAAAAACGGAGTCGGTAACTGATTTATAAGGTCTACAAGATCTTTCTGTTGCAGGTTGTCACTTGGTGGGAGGTAGACACAACAGAGAGTGAGTTTGTATGGAACAGCTGTTTGAATTGATACTGCTTGTAAGGGAGTTATTAAGTTCAGAGAAACGGCGTCGACACAGTCACGGGCTAGAATGGCTACGCCACCTCTAGCTCGATTTTCTGTAACGAAGTCTGATCTGTAAACTGAATACTCCCTTAGATGGAAATTGTGCGATTCATGAAGATGTGTCTCCTGAATACAAATGTACATAGGGGACACATCCCTTACAATTAATTTGAGATCCTCAATGTGACTTCTAACACCGTTAATGTTCCACTGAATCACGGTTTGTTTAGGTGTGGACATTGTATTTTAGTGAAATGGATTCACCTGGCTCTCACTGCCGTCATTGACAATTTGTTGGCCTGGAATGTTGGACGTTCCAGGCAAAGAGTCATCAGAATCCATCACCACTATTGTAGTGGTGGAATCTGAGGAATTTTTTGACTCAGAAGGGGAGTTAGAAATGGTCCTCTTTTGAGTCGCTTTCAATTTTGCACCCACTTTCACAGGTGCAGTTTTGTTGTTATTGTTATTTTTATTATTATTACTCATAGTTGGAATAGGTTTCACACTTGTCTCTAATAGTGTCTTGCTTCTTCTAACTCTACCAGAGGTATCTGGCAATGGAGATTTCTTCGCACATTCAACATTATTATTTAAGTTGGAAACAGAATTTTTCGTCACCAAAGCTAATAGCTGGCTAACTTGCTCCGTGAAAACTTCAATTTTCTTGTTTAGCTCAACGCAGTTGGAACACGACTTCTCAATCGTGATAGCTGAGGCATAAGATTTCGTTTCAAGTCTAGGTTGAGTTGACTTGAACTTCTTTTTCGCTTCGTGGAAAGATGTTTTGTCCTTTGCCATTATGCTGAGGATCGCTTTCTCCTCCTTGAACTATGGGCAGTTAAAGGAGCGAGCAGGGTGATCACACGCACAGTTTGGGCATTTCGGAGCACTTGCGCAAACCTTATCAGTATGGCCTTCAGATGCACACTGTCCGCATACCTCTGGCTTGGAGCAAGAAGAACTTACGTGTCCAAAACGTTGGCATTTAAAGCACCGGCGTGGATTGGGAACGTAGGGCCTAACAGAAAGTCGTTGATAGCCAGCATATAAATATTCCGGGATAGATGGTTTCCCGAATGTCAGGATAATTGATGTTGTTGGAACTCTCTGACCGTTTTCCATCCTCACAATTCGTACGACATCTGTTACACCTTCTGATACCAGTTCTGATTTGATTTCGTCCTCACGGACATACAACAGATCCCTGCATGATATTACTCCCTTTGATGAGTTCAAGGTTTTGTGGGGAGCCACCGAAACCTTGACCTGATCAAAGAAGGAGGTCATTTTTAATAATAGCTGTGACTGCTTTGAATTGCTTGTTTCCAACAGCAGTGTTCCGTTCCGTAACTTCCTTATGGAAGAGACGGGTCCTGCTGCACATCCAGTTATAGCCTTTTGTATTACAAAAGGCGATACCTTTGACAGATCTTTTCCAGTTTCTGTGCAAGACACAATTAAGAACTTTGGTGATTCTAAATTCATTTCTTTCCCCCTATTTACTTCTCTAGGCATTTTCAGAGAAACCTCACGACGCCTCTTTACATTAAAGTGGTTGGACATTTGTTGGTTTCCCATAATTTGTTATTAAGCTAACCATCGTGTCAGGCGTTACGGGCGAGACTATGAGAACGGGTACACCCATGGATCACTTTCGATCATTTCCAACCCCCGGAACTCTGGGGCCCATAGTTTTCTCCTTAGCTCGACTGGATGGGCATCAGTCGAGAACTCGTAATACTGTGCACAGGCTCCGACACCTGTCAGCACTCCCAACGCGCAACGGTTCTGACCAGTCAAAATTCCCTAAGAGAAGATGTAAGTGTTGGAATGTGTATAGATTGTGTTGGTGTGTGTATGTGTGTGTATGCTTTGTGAGTGGTGTAGTGTTAGGCTAGGGTACCGCGAGGGACGCCAAATCCCTCGTAGGTGCGGCTAGACCGCACCCCCCTGCGGGTCTTCGGCGGCAGGACGGGAAATATAAAGACCTACTGCGCCGCTAAAGAGGGCGAAACCATCCAGTACGCCGACGTGTGTTCGCTCTACCCGTGGGTATGTAAATATGGAAAATACCCGATTGGACACCCAAAGTTGGCCGTAGGCAACGACGAATGCAGGAAACTGGGGATGAGCGCCGAAGGGTTACTCAAGTGCACAATTCTGCCGCCTACAGCGCTCTACCACCCCGCATTGCCGCTAAAGATGAATAATAAGCTGATGTTTGTACTCTGTCGGACATGCGGCGAAACTCTGAATCCCGACGAATGCGGCCATACGGTGGACGAGCGCCCTCTGACAGGCACATGGACCATGGACGAGATACGCAAGGCAATAGAGAAGGGCTATGTCGTTGTGGAAATGCACGAAATGTGGCAGTACGAGATGGCTTCAGGAAACGACGGCCTGTTTAAAGAGTTTATCAATAAATTTCTAAAGATGAAACAAGAGGCGTCAGGCTACCCCGGCTGGTGCAGGACCGAAGAGGACAAGGCAAAGTACGTGGAGGATTATTTCATCAACGAGGGTGTCCGTTTGGACCAATCAAAGATCGCTAAAAACGAAGGATCCCGCTCACTGGCCAAACTCATGTTGAATTCGTTTTGGGGAAAATTCGGACAGAGGGAGAATCAGTCGAAAACGGCGATTATCAGGGAGCCTCAGGAGTTGTTTAAAATGCTGCAGAGCCCTTCCATTGACGTGAATCACATTCAGGATCTAAATGAAGACGTGTTGGTTGTGAATTGGCAGTTTTCGGATGACGTTTGCGAGATACTACCCACTGTCAACGTTGTGCTGGCCGTCTACACCACCGCCCACGCCCGGCTAAAGTTGTACGAATATATGGATGCTCTAGGTCCACAACTTATCTACAAGGATACCGACAGCGTGGTATACCTTCATAGGGAGGGTTTGCCAAAAGTAGTGACTGGAGATTATTTAGGCCTGATGACTGACGAGCTCTTGGAATACGGCCAGGGTTCCTACATCACCGAATTCGTCTCTGGAGGTCCTAAAGTCTACGCCTACAGTCTGGTCTACAAATAAAAACAAACACGTGACCGTGTGCAAAGTCAAAGGGTTGACCCTGAATCTCAGTACCTCAGCCACGGTCAATTTTGAGTCGATGAAACGGATGGTTTTGGAGGGTAGCGATCCTATCGTAACCACCAGTGATAGGATTCGCCGCACAGAGGATCGTGACGTCATCACGATGTCTGAAAGTAAAATATTCAGGTTAACAGGTGCAAAGAGGAAATTGGACGGGGACGACGGATACAATACACTGCCTTACGGTTACAAACGTCCTCGCATGAGCGAATAAAATCAATAGCTATGCACTGTAAATATTCAACTTGAGAAATGCTAGATTAATAAGTATTAAATCTGTACAGTGGTTAGCTATAATGATTAGCTAAGTATTGTATAAGTATTCAACTTACCAGACGCTAGATTATATATAATTATTAATTATGCACAATGATTTGCTATGTATCGTTTTCTATAAATATTCAGATTAACCAGAAATATATGCACAATGATTACCAACTTATGGCTACAAAATTCCACGAATGAGTAAACAAAATGAATAGCTTTGTACCGGCGAATGTTGATTTTTTGAAAAGTATTTTTTAAGACCCTCCTGCTTGACGGGTGATGTGAATGAGATGGATGAGAGCCCACCGGCGCGGCTCTACGTAGCCCGTAAGGAGTATGCATCCCCTCTGGAGTGGCCTTAATGGTTCGTAAGGATGAATGTACTTGTCAAGCAGGGGGGTCATACGGAGGCATCATTTTTGATTTTGGAGGATGTCACGATGGAGTTGGCGGGTGTGGGGCCTCTCCTTTCCCCCTTCGGGGGATATTTGTGTGGACAGGGTATAGATAACACCTTTGTGTTACTTTTCAAACACGCCTTGGCATTAGTTGAATGCTTTTGACATACAGGAAGTAAACGAAGACGTTTTGGTAGTGAATTGGCAGTTTTCAGATGACGTTTGCGAGATACTACCCACTGTCAACGTTGTGCTGGCCGTCTACACTACCGCCCACGCCCGGGTAAAGTTGTACGAATATATGGACGCTCTAGGCCCTCAACCTATCTACAAGGATACCGACAGCGTGGTATACCTTTATAGGGAGGGTTTGCCAAGTGTAGTGACTGGAGATTATTTAGGCCAGATGACTGACGAGCTCTTGGAATACGGCCAGGGTTCCTATATCACCGAATTCGTCTCTGGAGGTCCTAAAGTCTACGCCTACAAAATCTGGTCTACAAATAAAAACAAACACGTGACCGTGTGCAAAGTCAAAGGGTTGACCCTGAATCTCAGTACCTCAGCCACGGTCAATTTTGAGTCGATGAAACGGATGGTTTTGGATGGTAGCGATCCTATAGTAGCCACTAGTGATAGGATTCGTCGCACAGAGGATCGTAACGTCATCACGATGTCTGAAAGTAAAATATTCAGGTTAACAGGTGCAAAGAGGAAATTGGACGACGACGACGGGTACAACACACTGCCTTACGGTTACAAACATCCTCGCATGAGCGAATAAAATCAATAGCTGTGCACTGTATTGTAAATATTCAACTTGACAAATGCTAGATTAATAAGTATTAAATATGTACTTTGATTACTGTCTTGTGGTTAGGTAAACATAACGATTAGCTATGTATTGTATAAATATTCAACTTGACAAACGCTAGATTATATATAAGTACTAAATATGTACATTGATTACTGTCTTGTGGATAGGTAAACATAATGATTAGCTATGCACTGTATTGTAATTCAACTTATAAACGCTAGATTAATAAGTATTAAATATGTACATTGATTACTGTCTTATGGTTAGGTAAACATAATGAATAGCTATGTATTGTATAAATATATACAACTTAACAAATGCTAGATTAATAGGTATTAAATATGTACATTGATTACTGTCTTGTGGTTAGGTAAACATAATGATTAGCTATGTATTGTATAAATAGGCTGCTTAACAGACGCTAGATTATATATAGGTATTAAATATGTACATTGATTACTATCTTATGGTTAGGTAAACATAATGATTAGCTATGTATTCTATAATTATTCAACTTAACAGACGCTAGATTATATATAGGTATTAATTATGCACAATGATTAGCTATGTATCGTTTTCTATAAATATTCAGATTAACCAAAAAATTATAAAAAATGTATTTATGCACAATGATTACCAACTTATGGCTACAAAATTCCACGAATGAGTAAACAAATTGAATAGCTATGTACCGGCGAATGTTGATTTTTTGAAAAGATTTTTTTTAGACCCTCCTGCTTGACGGGTAGTGTGAATGAGAAGTATGAAAGCCCACTGGCGCGACTCTACGCAGTCCGTAAGGAGTATGCATCCCCTCTGGAGTGGCCGTAAAGGTCCGTAAGATGAATGTACTTGTCAAGCAGGAGGGTCGTAGATATACGGAGGCATCATTTTGATTTTGGAGGATGTCACGAGGAGTTGGCGGGTGTGGGCCTCTCCTTTCCCCCTTCGGGGGATATTTGTGTAAACAAGGTATAGATAACATTATTGCAATAACCTTTGCGTTACTTTTCAGACACGCCATGGCATCAGTTGAATGCTTTCACCAAGATGGCGATTTGATCAGTATATTTACCTATTTAAATATATTTTATACTTGTAATCATTTGTTTGAGGCAGCTGTTATATTGCCAATAATGTAAACCAACTGTATAGATTTATAATTTTTGATGAATACTTTACGGGCAAACACATGAGAATACTATCAACAGGTTCTCAGACGATATTATCAATGACTTTGCTGTGTTTTGCCCTAATCAGTTTATATTTTTGTTAGATTTAGCATTAGACCTAGGACATGAGTTAAATTTAGCCTAAATTACGCCGGATGATTGGAATTTATACAGTTTACAGAAATATGTCTAAGCTAATGTTAAACTTGTCTAGAGGCTGACTTGATATATTAATTACCTACATATCTAGTAATGTGTCTCATGCTTTTGTATAAGTGTGTATAGAGCGATAGCAGAGCAATTGTAATTAGATTTAAGATTGAATGTTTAACTTTGTTTATTGTTCAAATGTAAATATACGTCTCTATTTTCAAGACACTAGTACTAATTACCTTATCCTGTGTTGACCTCTACCTATATTGTTTGCAATAAGTGCAGGCACATGTAAACAGAGTCGCTTGAGGGAACACATAGTAGTACTTACATTAGGCTTAGCTAGCGGATGTCCACACTCTAGAAGGTTCAATGCACACCCCAGACAGGTAAACACATTTCTGCACGGTAGAAGAGCAACCTGCAGCAAATCTTGCACTGCGTACGACTATGTATTTACATGTAGGAAAAGAGTCAATGGTTAATAAATTGTATAGTACTACGATTTGTAAGTATAACCTACTTTATTTTTGGTGTCTACCTGTATATATATATACTAAACAGATTCGAGAACATTAATCAAATTATTAGTATTAATTTCAGATGACAATTCTATCTAGCCTTTTCCTTAGTAATTTAGTGTTAATTATTTCCAGATACTCTTTATATATATATATATATATATATATATATATATATATATATATATATATATATATATATATATATATAAACTACATTGCGCCAGCGTCAGAACCTTTTAACATATAGGTGGCTTTTGTGAACATATTGTACCCTCTCACATTAATTATACATTTTACGATCTTATCAAAACAATATTTATCAAAGCTAGGAAACACCTGTCATATAATATATTACCCTTATTCTAGTTGATTGTCTTACACTACATTTTTTCCAATTAGACTTTACAGAATCAGCATTCCTGTAGCCCTATAGATTAATTAAGTTTTACAAACAAGAAACCCCTTTGAACATATGACACATTTGTTATCCATGATTTATAATTTAAAGCAATTATTAGATTTTTTCCAATTAGACTTTACAGATTCAGCATAGTTGTAGCCCTATAGATTAATTGGTTTATGTTTTTACAAACAAGAAGCATATAATTATCTCTATTTTAGCTATATTACACACATACATTACCTCTCTAAGTTACGCTATAAACTAAGCCATTGCATATATATATTCATATCATCTATGTGAATTTAATGTTTATGACTGACATCTTCCCCGAAACGTATTTCCAATATATATATATATATATATATATATATATATATATATATATATATATATATATATATATATATAATGAGAAAGAGAGAGAAAGTCAATAACATCTGCCTGGGCACTCTGGATCGTTCCTGGGTACAGGTAGATTTACTCAATTCCATTCTGTTGTCTTCATAGCTAAAGATGTTCTGGTAGATGGTCCGTATTTCACACCACTGATATATTTGGTCTGCATTTGCTAATTACGAGCAGTGTAAATACAGTTCTGTAGTCACAGTTTCACATGATTTTACAATTTTGATGTCAAATTTAGCCTTGCTTAGACTGTTCATTAATAATGGAAATACAGTTCTGTAGTCACAATTTCACTATATAGTATGGTTTTAGTCTCGCTTACACTGTTCACTAATAATGGGCTTCATTTGCTAATTACAAGCAGTGTAATTAATACGACGGCTCTATTGTTATCGGCAATTTGTCCTCACATCTCTGCGACGGCAGCGGCTGCCTCGGATGTAATTTAGTCTTTTTCTCTCCTTTTCATTTCCCCTTTCCCGGCTAATGGCTTGGTTTTTCTCATTTTTAAAAACTGGTATATCTATATTAAATTCATTTAATGTTTTACCTAACGATTATTCATATGTTACAATATATTCTATGCTAAAATATCGTGTGTATAGACCGTCTGAGAACCAACCCATCTCCGAATAGTTTTTAGTATGTAAATATGATAGTGATTTTGAATAGATTAATAGAATTGAGTCTGTCTTACAACTGTACAGACATGTTAATAATTTTGGAATACGGCGTTAGATATTGGCGTTAACCACTTTTCCCCCATAAAGATGGTTCTCTACGGACATGGACTGTTTTTCACACGGCCTATGCATTAAACCCTGTTATAACTATGTTAAATTGAAATATTCTATGATACAATATAATCTATGCTAAATATCGTGTGAATAGATCGTTTGAGAAACACTACATCTCTGGATTATTTTTATATTATGTAAATTTGAATAGATTAATAAATTTGGGTCTGTCTTGAATCTGTACAGACATGTTACTAATTTTTGGAATAGAGCGCTGGATATTGACTTTAATAACTTTTGGAAATGGACTTTTTCTCAAACGACCTATTCATTCGGTGTTTGTCATAAATATAAGGGTACTAATCCTAATAATATTATGGCACATTAATATGCTGACAGCCTGACGTTACCCAATACGGAATGCGTATTATTTATACCCATTTTTTCTTGTCTACGACTCAACCTCAGATCGTAATGAGCCATATTATTATTAAAATGTTCCCCATCTAGTGTATAGGATATTCCATACTCGTCTGATTCGATATCACTGTCCCAAGACCAGTTGGGGGGAGCTAGGTCAAAGGACTGGTTAAAGTATTCATCGAATTGACAACATTTTCTAAAAAATAAATGATACCTTTCTATAATCGTATCTTTATTATAATCTATATCAGAGAACATACCGCCAGGATCGCTGTATAGAATATAATTGTAAAGATACGTGTTATAGAAGTGGGTTTTCGATATATTTTTTATATACGGCCCTACAACGTATAACAGTTTCATATTATAATAGTGATGTTGTAGGTCGTCCAGTTTGAAAATATTTGAATACTCCAACCTCAAATCGTATTCGATCTTTACGAGAATGGTATGCACTATATACTCCCAATTTTGTAGAAAAACTTCCTTTAAATAACCGCCTTCCCTCAATTTAGAATTTATATACCTAAAATAGTATTTTTGGTGTTCCGACGAGTTGATTTGTTTGTAATTAATATATCTGTTCTGAAATTTATATTTATGACAAAATGAACATCTATCAAACAATTCGCATCTTTTCAATTTATAATACCCGGTTAGTAGTTTTCTAAATGTGTCTAAATCTTGGCATTCGCCGGATCTTATAAACTGAAAGATTTCATTTGTTTGATTGGTGTTCATAAAGTAAGTACTAAATCTGCCTAAAACACTAAATAGTAAATATCTTAAAACTAGCAAAATTAAATCTAAATATATACATCCACTAATTGCTATGTCCGACTTACATCTATGCACTTTTAGTCCTCCTCTACAACATCCTAAATAACTAACATCTATTTCACTATACATGTTTAAGATAATAATTTGACAACAGCACTAACCTGGGGTACACTAACGACAGTTTCTTTTATAAAGATGTTTAGTCATGCTTTGTGAGTTGCTTTTAAGACGTGTTTTTTTTAAAGTGACCAGTACAGGATGCGGGTTGTATCTTTAGGGAAACTCTTTTTCTGTTTGTTTGCGGTCGTTGGTTTCTAAGCAGGTGTTATCAGCTTGGTGTAGCTTGGTAATTTTGTCACTGGATGTGTGTATTTGTTCTTTATCGGCGGATGTCCTACCGTTATTTTCCTGGAAACCTTTCCTACCCGGATTTCCTTTTTCAGACATCTATTGTCGTTCAAACTTGGTGGTTGAGTGAATTGTCGATTCCAATAGGTTTTCGTTGTAGTGTTTTCATAAAGTCTATACATCATGTTCAGACCAAATAATGATGAGTGGCTCATGATCAACAGCTGTTTGGACAACCTGATGTCGACAGTTAGCAGGTCGGTGTTGTATTCGTTGTCTGTTAATATTATACATTAATTTATATCATCTGTTATTGTTGCTATATTGTTTCGATCTTGTTTTTTAGCGATATTCAACAACAACTGCGGGACAAATATGCCGGAGGTACGATAGAGTTGGGCCTGGATTTTCAGATCGTTATACCCGCTGATGGGACTTCGTATAGAAGTAGACGGAGACGTTTTTTTGTTGTACCTGTACAACTACCAGCTGCGCCTATAGCCTCCTCCCTGCCACCTACGGACTCCTCGCTGTCTTCGGATCCTACCTCGTCCTCTGCTACATCTTCCCAGCCGCTTGCAGAGGATATGGAGACGCTCCCTAGTGACTTCGGCCCGGTCGATTCGCATCCTACCTCGTTCTCTGCTACATCTTCCCTGCCGCTTGCAGAGGATATGGAGACGCTCCCTAGTGACTTAGGCCTGGTCGATTCGCATCCTACCTCGTCCTCTACTACATCTTCCCAGCCGCTTGCAGAGGATATGGAGACGCTCCTTAGTGACTTAGACCTGGTCGATTCGCATCCTACCTCGTCCTTTACTACATCTTCCCAGCCGCTTGCAGAGGATATGGAGACGCTCCATAGTGACTTAAACCCTGTCGATTTATCCGATATACAGACAGAGACTCTAATGGACATTGACGTTTTAGACGATTTATTGATGTATTTAGGCTAGTGGAGTGATTAAAGTGTGGTTTGTATATGAATCAAGTGTTTTGTTTTCACTACATTGGATCCTCTTTGGTGAGTTTATATATATATAATATTTTCATGACATTATTTCATACAATGATAGCCTTTCTAGTTTATTTTTTTTCACCTTTAGAGGTGGGCCATACCAGATACCTCTGTAGCTGCACCGTGTTCGGTTATGTTTTTAGATAATTTATATCTGTATATAGCGTGGGGCGATGGCTTGTCAGAGATCGCCTTTGGGTGAGTAGCCCATCTAATACTGTGTTGTTTATTAGTTTAGCAATCAACCTGTGCCCCTAGAGGTGGGCCATACTAGATACTTCTGTAGCGACACCGTGTTCGGGTATGTTTTTAGATAATTTATATCTGTATATAGCGTGGGGCGATGGCTCGTCAGAGATCGCCTTTGGGTGAGTAGCCCATCTAATACTGTGTTGTTTATTAGTTTAGCAATACACCTGTGCCCCTCATTACCCAAAACATTTAGGGGTATACCGTTCATTCAGGGGTGGGCCTACTGCCTAGAGTCATTCGAGCGTGGATACGTCTTCAGATATATAAAATCTTTCCACAAGATAACCCCACGCCGGTAGCTACCTCCGGGGAGGGTTCTGAACGTAGCTGAGGGTGTCATAGGGGTAGGTTGTTGCGCCTACTTGATTAAAGTTTTTCCAAAAACTACCTCTAGACGTAGTCAAACCCGCCCCATAGTCTAGGATCAAGGCCATTCAGAGCCGCCGCCAACCATAACGACCCCTATACTCTCCCGGGGATGGTCCAGAACGAGGCTGAGGTCACCCCCCACACGTAAGTTAGGTTAGGTTGGATCCATTTTGGCTAGCTTAGGTCAGTAGGTTGGAATTTATTTTTTTCGAAAAACTACCCCCTACCCCACTAAACGTGGTCGAAACCGCCCCCAAGGCTAGGATCAAGGCCGGGACGACCTGGTGCATCATCCAAAAACTACCCCTATAGTCCTAGGTTACGTACAGGCTGCGTTAGGGGTAGTGCGCGCCAGGGTGGGGTCGGATCTACTGACGTCGCATTGAGAGATGGTTCTCCAGCTTCAACTAGAAGGCTGGAGATTGGGCTTGATCTAAATGCACCAGTAGAAAGTCTAAGGCCAGCGTGATGTATGGAATCCAGGAGTTTCAGAACCGTAGGTCGAGCAGATGAATAGGCTATACAGCCGTAATCTTTGCGCGATCTTACAACGGCGCGATAGAAACGGAGCATACAGGTTCTGTCTGCTTCCCAATTTGTACCACTTAGAACTCTCAACATATCCAATATCTTGCTGCACCGGGTCCTCAAATCACGCACATGCGGATTCCATGAGTCTTTTATCCAATAAAAGACCCAAAAATCTCACATTATCCGCGGTTTGAAGCCGCGTACCATCAAGATAAAGAATAGGTTCCTGGTGTTGCCTGCGACGACTAAATGCTATACACTACACGCTATATACATTATATGTTTTAATGTAATATTCCTTTAATATTAAAGTTCTTCTTATTATTTAAAAGATCTTAGCATTGATAACTTTTAAGGTCCATTATAATTGACATTTTAAGGAATATATTGTTTGATCTGTAAATTCATAGTATATTACAAGATTCACATTTAGTACGGTATGTTTTCGACTTATCTTCATCAGGTATAAAGTCTTTTTGTCTTCTTAAGTGAGTTTTATAAAGTAAAATTGTTAATTATGAATTGGTCCCACGGTATTAGTAATCATACAGGTATTTTAAAACTCATTGTATGTGAATAGAAAAAGGGACTTTTATAGCATATTACAAGATTCACCTTTAGTACGGTATGTTTTCGACTTATCATTATCAGGTATAAAGTCTTTTTGTCTTCTTAAGTGAGTTTTATAAAGTAAAATTGTTAATTATGAATTGGTCACACGGTATTAGTAATCATACAGGTATTTTAAAACTCATTGTATGTGAATAGAAAAAGGGACTTTTATAGCATATTACAAGATTCACCTTTAGTACGGTATGTTTTCGACTTATCATTATCAGGTATAAAGTCTTTTTGTCTTCTTAAGTGAGTTTTATAAAGTAAAATTGTTAATTATGAATTGGTCACACGGTATTAGTAATCATACAGGTATTTTAAAACTCATTGTATGTGAATAGAAAAAGGGACTTTTATTGTATATTACAAAATTCACATTTAGTACGGTATGTTTTCGACTTATCTTCATCAGGTATAAAGTTTTTTTGTCTTCTTAAGTGAGTTTTATAAAGTAAAATGGTTAATTATGTATTGGTCACACGATATTAGAAATCATACAGGTATTTTAAAACTCATCGTGTGTGAATAGAAAAAGGGACTTTTCTATGCACTATTTAGGTTTATGCCTCATGTACATTTACTCGAAATACATATATTGGAACTATACTGGAACGGTATGCGAATTAATTGGTCATTTTTCTCGACCCGGCATGCAGGGCTTAAATTTACCGAGTTCAACAATTGGAATACGTCTTATTCAGCTGTGAATAAATTTTCAAATATTATATCCTACATTTTATATAGTAATATGCGTAAATACCATATATACCCATCCATTTTATAATATATAATAGCATACATACCTGTAACAATGTATCCGGATGTCCATAATTCCCTATCTTTAAAATGTTGGAATGTTGATATTACACCATTAATCAAAACATGAACAATATTTACCTTTAAAGTGTTATAAATATAAAATGATGTATGAAAATTGGGTATTTTAATAAGAAATTTGACACTGTTTTCCTCCTGGTAATTGTTCAATGTCTATTTAATTGTTTGTGGTGGCTATTTTCAATGTTGATTCCAAGTGACTGACAGATAAATACGCAAGAGCTTTAGATTTTATAGTTTTCACTAACGAAAATGCGCATCACTTACAAACAAAAGGCCGCAGGGGGGTGCGGACTAGCCGCACCTACGAGGGATTTGGCGTCCCTCGCGGTACCCTAGCCTAACACTACACCACTCACAAAGCATACACATACACGTACACACACCAACACAATCTATACACATTTCAACACTTACATCTTCTCTCAGGGAATTTGACTGGTCAGAATCGTTGCGCGTTGGGAGTGCTGAAAGGTCCAGAGCGTGACAAACTCTGGTCTGGGACGCTGCTGTGAGCTTGCTCTGCCGAAGACGTATGCGCGGTTGCTGGTCCGCTAGCCACTTCGGTCCTTGGTCAGGGAGTGTCCGCGGTGCACAGGTGTCGGAGCCTGTGCACAGTATTACGAGTTCTCGACTGATGCCCATCCAGTCGAGCTAAGGAGGAAACTATGGGCCCCAGAGTTCCGGGGGTTGGAAATGATCGAAAGTGATCCATGGGTGTACCCGTTCTCATAGTCTCGCCCGTAACGCCTGACACGATGGTTAGCTTAATAACAAATTATGGAAAACCAACAAATGTCCAACCAGTTTAATGTAAAGAGGCGTCGTGAGGTTTCTCCGAAAATGCCTAGAGAAGTAAATAGTTGGAAAGAAATGAATTTAGAATCACCAAAGTTCTTAATTGTGTCTTGCACAGAAACTGGAAAAGATCTGTCAAAGGTATCGCCTTTTGTAATACAAAAGGCTATAACTGGATGTGCAGCAGGACCCGTCTCTTCCATAAGGAAGTTACGGAACGGAACACTGCTGTTGGAAACAAGCAATTCAAAGCAGTCACAGCTATTATTAAAAATGACCTCCTTCTTTGATCAGGTCAAGGTTTCGGTGGCTCCCCACAAAACCTTGAACTCATCAAAGGGAGTAATATCATGCAGGGATCTGTTGTATGTCCGTGAGGACGAAATCAAATCAGAACTGGTATCAGAAGGTGTAACAGATGTCGTACGAATTATGAGGATGGAAAACGGTCAGAGAGTTCCAACAACATCATTAATCCTGACATTCGGGAAACCATCTATCCCGGAATACCTATATGCGGGCTATCAACGGCTTTCTGTTAGGCCCTACGTTCCCAATCCACGCCGGTGCTTTAAATGCCAACGTTTTGGACACGTAAGTTCTTCTTGCTGCAAGTCAGAGGTATGCGGACAGTGTGCATCTGAAGGCCATACTGATAAGGAATGCACTACATCTTCCCAGCCGCTTGCAGAGGATATGGAGACGCTCCATAGTGACTTAAACCCTGTCGATTTATCCGATATACAGACAGAGACTCTAATGGACATTGACGTTTTAGACGATTTATTGATGTATTTAGGCTAGTGGAGTGATTAAAGTGTGGTTTGTATATGAATCAAGTGTTTTGTTTTCACTACATTGGATCCTCTTTGGTGAGTTTATATATATATATATAATATTTTCATGACATTATTTCATACAATGATAGCCTTTCTAGTTTATTTTTTTTCACCTTTAGAGGTGGGCCATACCAGATACCTCTGTAGCTGCACCGTGTTCGGTTATGTTTTTAGATAATTTATATCTGTATATAGCGTGGGGCGATGGCTTGTCAGAGATCGCCTTTGGGTGAGTAGCAAATCTAATACTGTGTTGTTTATTAGTTTAGCAATCAACCTGTGCCCCTAGAGGTGGGCCATACTAGATACTTCTGTAGCGACACCGTGTTCGGGTATGTTTTTAGATAATTTATATCTGTATATAGCGTGGGGCGA
Organism: Prosapia bicincta; assembly: GCA_036971475.1. NCBI lineage: Eukaryota > Metazoa > Arthropoda > Insecta > Hemiptera > Cercopidae > Prosapia > Prosapia bicincta. The sequence goes on along the minus strand of JBAIZL010000001.1, from coordinate 2,992,427 downwards.
TGGCTCGTCAGAGATCGCCTTTGGGTGAGTAGCCCATCTAATACTGTGTTGTTTATTAGTTTAGCAATACACCTGTGCCCCTCATTACCCAAAACATTTAGGGGTATACCGTTCATTCAGGGGTGGGCCTACTGCCTAGAGTCATTCGAGCGTGGATACGTCTTCAGATATATAAAATCTTTCCACAAGATAACCCCACGCCGGTAGCTACCTCCGGGGAGGGTTCTGAACGTAGCTGAGGGTGTCATAGGGGTAGGTTGTTGCGCCTACTTGATTAAAGGTTTTTCCAAAAACTACCTCTAGACGTAGTCAAACCCGCCCCATAGTCTAGGATCAAGGCCATTCAGAGCCGCCGCCAACCATAACGACCCCTATACTCTCCCGGGGATGGTCCAGAACGAGGCTGAGGTCACCCCCCACACGTAGGTTAGGTTAGGTTGGATCCATTTTGGCTAGCTTAGGTCAGTAAGTTGGAATTTATTTTTTTCGAAAAACTACCCCCTACCCCTCTAAACGTGGTCGAAACCGCCCCCAAGGCTAGGATCAAGGCCGGGACGACCTGGTGCATCATCCAAAAACTACCCCTATAGTCCTAGGTTACGTACAGGCTGCGTTAGGGGTAGTGCGCGCCAGGGTGGGGTCGGATCTACTGACGTCGCATTGAGAGATGGTTCTCCAGCTTCAACTAGAAGGCTGGAGATTGGGCTTGATCTAAATGCACCAGTAGAAAGTCTAAGGCCAGCGTGATGTATGGAATCCAGGAGTTTCAGAACCGTAGGTCGAGCAGATGAATAGGCTATACAGCCGTAATCTTTGCGCGATCTTACAACGGCGCGATAGAAACGGAGCATACAGGTTCTGCCTGCTCCCCAATTTGTACCACTTAGAACTCTCAACATATCCAATATCTTGCTGCACCGGGTCCTCAAATCACGCACATGCGGATTCCATGAAAGTCTTTTATCCAATAAAAGACCCAAAAATCTCACATTATCCGCGGTTTGAAGCCGCGTACCATCAAGATAAAGAATAGGTTCCTGGTGTTGCCTGCGACGACTAAATGCTATACACTACACGCTATATACATTATATGTTTTAATGTAATATTCCTTTAATATTAAAGTTCTTCTTATTATTTAAAAGATCTTAGCATTGATAACTTTTAAGGTCCATTATAATTGACATTTTAAGGAATATATTGTTTGATCTGTAAATTCATAGTATATTACAAGATTCACATTTAGTACGGTATGTTTTCGACTTATCTTCATCAGGTATAAAGTCTTTTTGTCTTCTTAAGTGAGTTTTATAAAGTAAAATTGTTAATTATGAATTGGTCCCACGGTATTAGTAATCATACAGGTATTTTAAAACTCATTGTATGTGAATAGAAAAAGGGACTTTTATAGTATATTACAAGATTCACCTTTAGTACGGTATGTTTTCGACTTATCATTATCAGGTATAAAGTCTTTTTGTCTTCTTAAGTGAGTTTTATAAAGTAAAATTGTTAATTATGAATTGGTCACACGGTATTAGTAATCATACAGGTATTTTAAAACTCATTGTATGTGAATAGAAAAAGGGACTTTTATTGTATATTACAAAATTCACATTTAGTACGGTATGTTTTCGACTTATCTTCATCAGGTATAAAGTCTTTTTGTCTTCTTAAGTGAGTTTTATAAAGTAAAATGGTTAATTATGTATTGGTCACACGATATTAGAAATCATACAGGTATTTTAAAACTCATCGTGTGTGAATAGAAAAAGGGACTTTTCTATGCACTATTTAGGTTTATGCCTCATGTACATTTACTCGAAATACATATATTGGAACTATACTGGAACGGTATGCGAATTAATTGCTCATTTTTCTCGACCCGGCATGCAGGGCTTAAATTTACCGAGTTCAACAATTGGAATACGTCTTATTCAGCTGTGAATAAATTTTCAAATATTATATCCTACATTTTATATAGTAATATGCGTAAATACCATATATACCCATCCATTTTATAATATATAATAGCATACATACCTGTAACAATGTATCCGGATGTCCATAATTCCCTATCTTTAAAATGTTGGAATGTTGATATTACACCATTAATCAAAACATGAACAATATTTACCTTTAAAGTGTTATAAATATAAAATGATGTATGAAAATTGGGTATTTTAATAAGAAATTTGACACTGTTTTCCTCCTGGTAATTGTTCAATGTCTATTTAATTGTTTGTGGTGGCTATTTTCAATGTTGATTCCAAGTGACTGACAGATAAATACGCAAGAGCTTTAGATTTTATAGTTTTCACTAACGAAAATGCGCATCACTTACAAACAAAAGCCCGCAGGGGGGTGCGGACTAGCCGCACCTACGAGGGATTTGGCGTCCCTCGCGGTACCCTAGCCTAACACTACACCACTCACAAAGCATACACATACACGTACACACACCAACACAATCTATACACATTTCAACACTTACATCTTCTCTCAGGGAATTTGACTGGTCAGAATCGTTGCGCGTTGGGAGTGCTGAAAGGTCCAGAGCGTGACAAACTCTGGTCTGGGACGCTGCTGTGAGCTTGCTCTGCCGAAGACGTATGCGCGGTTGCTGGTCCGCTAGCCACTTCGGTCCTTGGTCAGGGAGTGTCCGCGGTGCACAGGTGTCGGAGCCTGTGCACAGTATTACGAGTTCTCGACTGATGCCCATCCAGTCGAGCTAAGGAGGAAACTATGGGCCCCAGAGTTCCGGGGGTTGGAAATGATCGAAAGTGATCCATGGGTGTACCCGTTCTCATAGTCTCGCCCGTAACGCCTGACACGATGGTTAGCTTAATAACAAATTATGGAAAACCAACAAATGTCCAACCAGTTTAATGTAAAGAGGCGTCGTGAGGTTTCTCCGAAAATGCCTAGAGAAGTAAATAGGGGGAAAGAAATGAATTTAGAATCACCAAAGTTCTTAATTGTGTCTTGCACAGAAACTGGAAAAGATCTGTCAAAGGTATCGCCTTTTGTAATACAAAAGGCTATAACTGGATGTGCAGCAGGACCCGTCTCTTCCATAAGGAAGTTACGGAACGGAACACTGCTGTTGGAAACAAGCAATTCAAAGCAGTCACAGCTATTATTAAAAATGACCTCCTTCTTTGATCAGGTCAAGGTTTCGGTGGCTCCCCACAAAACCTTGAACTCATCAAAGGGAGTAATATCATGCAGGGATCTGTTGTATGTCCGTGAGGACGAAATCAAATCAGAACTGGTATCAGAAGGTGTAACAGATGTCGTACGAATTGTGAGGATGGAAAACGGTCAGAGAGTTCCAACAACATCAATTATCCTGACATTCGGGAAACCATCTATCCCGGAATATTTATATGCTGGCTATCAACGACTTTCTGTTAGGCCCTACGTTCCCAATCCACGCCGGTGCTTTAAATGCCAACGTTTTGGACACGTAAGTTCTTCTTGCTGCAAGTCAGAGGTATGCGGACAGTGTGCATCTGAAGGCCATACTGATAAGGAATGCACTACATCTTCCCAGCCGCTTGCAGAGGATATGGAGACGCTCCATAGTGACTTAAACCCTGTCGATTTATCCGATATACAGACAGAGACTCTAATGGACATTGACGTTTTAGACGATTTATTGATGTATTTAGGCTAGTGGAGTGATTAAAGTGTGGTTTGTATATGAATTAAGTGTTTTGTTTTCACTACATTGGATCCTCTTTGGTGAGTTTATATATATATATAATATTTTCATGACATTATTTCATACAATGATAGCCTTTCTAGTTTATTTTTTTTCACCTTTAGAGGTGGGCCATACCAGATACCTCTGTAGCTGCACCGTGTTCGGTTATGTTTTTAGATAATTTATATCTGTATATAGCGTGGGGCGATGGCTTGTCAGATATCGCCTTTGGGTGAGTAGCCCATCTAATACTGTGTTGTTTATTAGTTTAGCAATCAACCTGTGCCCCTAGAGGTGGGCCATACTAGATACTTCTGTAGCGACACCGTGTTCGGGTATGTTTTTAGATAATTTATATCTGTATATAGCGTGGGGCGATGGCTCGTCAGGGATCGCCTTTGGGTGAGTAGCCCATCTAATACTGTGTTGTTTATTAGTTTAGCAATACACCTGTGCCCCTCATTACCCAAAACATTTAGGGGTATACCGTTCATTCAGGGGTGGGCCTACTGCCTAGAGTCATTCGAGCGTGGATACGTCTTCAGATATATAAAATCTTTCCACAAGATAACCCCACGCCGGTAGCTACCTCCGGGGAGGGTTCTGAACGTAGCTGAGGGTGTAATAGGGGTAGGTTGTTGCGCCTACTTGATTAAAGTTTTTTCCAAAAACTACCTCTAGACGTAGTCAAACCCGCCCCATAGTCTAGGATCAAGGCCATTCAGAGCCGCCGCCAACCATAACGACCCCTATACTCTCCCGGGGATGGTCCAGAACGAGGCTGAGGTCACCCCCCACACGTAGGTTAGGTTAGGTTGGATCCATTTTGGCTAGCTTAGGTCAGTAGGTTGGAATTTATTTTTTTCGAAAAACTACCCCATACCCCTCTAAACGTGGTCGAAACCGCCCCCAAGGCTAGGATCAAGGCCGGGACGACCTGGTGCATCATCCAAAAACTACCCCTATAGTCCTAGGTTACGTACAGGCTGCGTTAGGGGTAGTGCGCGCCAGGGTGGGGTCGGATCTACTGACGTCGCATTGAGAGATGGTTCTCCAGCTTCAACTAGAAGGCTGGAGATTGGGCTTGATCTAAATGCACCAGTAGAAAGTCTAAGGCCAGCGTGATGTATGGAATCCAGGAGTTTCAGAACCGTAGGTCGAGCAGATGAATAGGCTATACAGCCGTAATCTTTGCGCGATCTTACAACGGCGCGATAGAAACGGAGCATACAGGTTCTGTCTGCTCCCCAATTTGTACCACTTAGAACTCTCAACATATCCATTATCTTGCTGCACCGGGTCCTCAAATCACGCACATGCGGATTCCATGAAAGTCTTTTATCCAATAAAAGACCCAAAAATCTCACATTATCCGCGGTTTGAAGCCGCGTACCATCAAGATAAAGAATAGGTTCCTGGTGTTGCCTGCGACGACTAAATGCTATACACTACACGCTATATACATTAAATGTTTTAATGTAATATTCCTTTAATATTAAAGTTCTTCTTATTATTTAAAAGATCTTAGCATTGATAACTTTTAAGGTCCATTATAATTGACATTTTAAGGAATATATTGTTTGATCTGTAAATTCATAGTATATTACAAGATTCACCTTTAGTACGGTATGTTTTCGACTTATTATTATCAGGTATAAAGTCTTTTTGTCTTCTTAAGTGAGTTTTATAAAGTAAAATTGTTAATTATGAATTGGTCACACGGTATTAGTAATCATACAGGTATTTTAAAACTCATTGTATGTGAATAGAAAAAGGGACTTTTATTGTATATTACAAAATTCACATTTAGTACGGTATGTTTTCGACTTATCTTCATCAGGTATAAAGTCTTTTTGTCTTCTTAAGTGAGTTTTATAAAGTAAAATGGTTAATTATGTATTGGTCACACGATATTAGAAATCATACAGGTATTTTAAAACTCATCGTGTGTGAATAGAAAAAGGGACTTTTCTATGCACTATTTAGGTTTATGCCTCATGTACATTTACTCGAAATACATATATTGGAACTATACTGGAACGGTATGCGAATTAATTGCTCATTTTTCTCGACCCGGCATGCAGGGCTTAAATTTACCGAGTTCAACAATTGGAATACGTCTTATTCAGCTGTGAATAAATTTTCAAATATTATATCCTACATTTTATATAGTAATATGCGTAAATACCATATATACCCATCCATTTTATAATATATAATAGCATACATACCTGTAACAATGTATCCGGATGTCCATAATTCCCTATCTTTAAAATGTTGGAATGTTGATATTACACCATTAATCAAAACATGAACAATATTTACCTTTAAAGTGTTATAAATATAAAATGATGTATGAAAATTGGGTATTTTAATAAGAAATTTGACACTGTTTTCCTCCTGGTAATTGTTCAATGTCTATTTAATTGTTTGTGGTGGCTATTTTCAATGTTGATTCCAAGTGACTGACAGATAAATACGCAAGAGCTTTAGATTTTATAGTTTTCACTAACGAAAATGCGCATCACTTACAAACAAAAGGCCGCAGGGGGGTGCGGACTAGCCGCACCTACGAGGGATTTGGCGTCCCTCGCGGTACCCTAGCCTAACACTACACCACTCACAAAGCATACACATACACGTACACACACCAACACAATCTATACACATTTCAACACTTACATCTTCTCTCAGGGAATTTGACTGGTCAGAATCGTTGCGCGTTGGGAGTGCTGAAAGGTCCAGAGCGTGACAAACTCTGGTCTGGGACGCTGCTGTGAGCTTGCTCTGCCGAAGACGTATGCGCGGTTGCTGGTCCGCTAGCCACTTCGGTCCTTGGTCAGGGAGTGTCCGCGGTGCACAGGTGTCGGAGCCTGTGCACAGTATTACGAGTTCTCGACTGATGCCCATCCAGTCGAGCTAAGGAGGAAACTATGGGCCCCAGAGTTCCGGGGGTTGGAAATGATCGAAAGTGATCCATGGGTGTACCCGTTCTCATAGTCTCGCCCGTAACGCCTGACACGATGGTTAGCTTAATAACAAATTATGGAAAACCAACAAATGTCCAACCAGTTTAATGTAAAGAGGCGTCGTGAGGTTTCTCCGAAAATGCCTAGAGAAGTAAATAGTTGGAAAGAAATGAATTTAGAATCACCAAAGTTCTTAATTGTGTCTTGCACAGAAACTGGAAAAGATCTGTCAAAGGTATCGCCTTTTGTAATACAAAAGGCTATAACTGGATGTGCAGCAGGACCCGTCTCTTCCATAAGGAAGTTACGGAACGGAACACTGCTGTTGGAAACAAGCAATTCAAAGCAGTCACAGCTATTATTAAAAATGACCTCCTTCTTTGATCAGGTCAAGGTTTCGGTGGCTCCCCACAAAACCTTGAACTCATCAAAGGGAGTAATATCATGCAGGGATCTGTTGTATGTCCGTGAGGACGAAATCAAATCAGAACTGGTATCAGAAGGTGTAACAGATGTCGTACGAATTATGAGGATGGAAAACGGTCAGAGAGTTCCAACAACATCATTAATCCTGACATTCGGGAAACCATCTATCCCGGAATACCTATATGCGGGCTATCAACGGCTTTCTGTTAGGCCCTACGTTCCCAATCCACGCCGGTGCTTTAAATGCCAAAGTTTTGGACACGTAAGTTCTTCTTGCTGCAAGTCAGAGGTATGCGGACAGTGTGCATCTGAAGGCCATACTGATAAGGAATGCACTACATCTTCCCAGCCGCTTGCAGAGGATATGGAGACGCTCCATAGTGACTTAAACCCTGTCGATTTATCCGATATACAGACAGAGACTCTAATGGACATTGACGTTTTAGACGATTTATTGATGTATTTAGGCTAGTGGAGTGATTAAAGTGTGGTTTGTATATGAATCAAGTGTTTTGTTTTCACTACATTGGATCCTCTTTGGTGAGTTTATATATATATATATAATATTTTCATGACATTATTTCATACAATGATAGCCTTTCTAGTTTATTTTTTTTCACCTTTAGAGGTGGGCCATACCAGATACCTCTGTAGCTGCACCGTGTTCGGTTATGTTTTTAGATAATTTATATCTGTATATAGCGTGGGGCGATGGCTTGTCAGAGATCGCCTTTGGGTGAGTAGCAAATCTAATACTGTGTTGTTTATTAGTTTAGCAATCAACCTGTGCCCCTAGAGGTGGGCCATACTAGATACTTCTGTAGCGACACCGTGTTCGGGTATGTTTTTAGATAATTTATATCTGTATATAGCGTGGGGCGATGGCTCGTCAGAGATCGCCTTTGGGTGAGTAGCCCATCTAATACTGTGTTGTTTATTAGTTTAGCAATACACCTGTGCCCCTCATTACCCAAAACATTTAGGGGTATACCGTTCATTCAGGGGTGGGCCTACTGCCTAGAGTCATTCGAGCGTGGATACGTCTTCAGATATATAAAATCTTTCCACAAGATAACCCCACGCCGGTAGCTACCTCCGGGGAGGGTTCTGAACGTAGCTGAGGGTGTCATAGGGGTAGGTTGTTGCGCCTACTTGATTAAAGTTTTTTCCAAAAACTACCTCTAGACGTAGTCAAACCCGCCCCATAGTCTAGGATCAAGGCCATTCAGAGCCGCCGCCAACCATAACGACCCCTATACTCTCCCGGGGATGGTCCAGAACGAGGCTGAGGTCACCCCCCACACGTAGGTTAGGTTAGGTTGGATCCATTTTGGCTAGCTTAGGTCAGTAAGTTGGAATTTATTTTTTTCGAAAAACTACCCCCTACCCCTCTAAACGTGGTCGAAACCGCCCCCAAGGCTAGGATCAAGGCCGGGACGACCTGGTGCATCATCCAAAAACTACCCCTATAGTCCTAGGTTACGTACAGGCTGCGTTAGGGGTAGTGCGCGCCAGGGTGGGGTCGGATCTACTGACGTCGCATTGAGAGATGGTTCTCCAGCTTCAACTAGAAGGCTGGAGATTGGGCTTGATCTAAATGCACCAGTAGAAAGTCTAAGGCCAGCGTGATGTATGGAATCCAGGAGTTTCAGAACCGTAGGTCGAGCAGATGAATAGGCTATACAGCCGTAATCTTTGCGCGATCTTACAACGGCGCGATAGAAACGGAGCATACAGGTTCTGTCTGCTCCCCAATTTGTACCACTTAGAACTCTCAACATATCCAATATCTTGCTGCACCGGGTCCTCAAATCACGCACATGCGGATTCCATGAAAGTCTTTTATCCAATAAAAGACCCAAAAATCTCACATTATCCGCGGTTTGAAGCCGCGTACCATCAAGATAAAGAATAGGTTCCTGGTGTTGCCTGCGACGACTAAATGCTATACACTACACGCTATATACATTATATGTTTTAATGTAATATTCCTTTAATATTAAAGTTCTTCTTATTATTTAAAAGATCTTAGCATTGATAACTTTTAAGGTCCATTATAATTGACATTTTAAGGAATATATTGTTTGATCTGTAAATTCATAGTATATTACAAGATTCACATTTAGTACGGTATGTTTTCGACTTATCTTCATCAGGTATAAAGTCTTTTTGTCTTCTTAAGTGAGTTTTATAAAGTAAAATTGTTAATTATGAATTGGTCCCACGGTATTAGTAATCATACAGGTATTTTAAAACTCATTGTATGTGAATAGAAAAAGGGACTTTTATAGTATATTACAAGATTCACCTTTAGTACGGTATGTTTTCGACTTATCATTATCAGGTATAAAGTCTTTTTGTCTTCTTAAGTGAGTTTTATAAAGTAAAATTGTTAATTATGAATTGGTCACACGGTATTAGTAATCATACAGGTATTTTAAAACTCATTGTATGTGAATAGAAAAAGGGACTTTTATTGTATATTACAAAATTCACATTTAGTACGGTATGTTTTCGACTTATCTTCATCAGGTATAAAGTCTTTTTGTCTTCTTAAGTGAGTTTTATAAAGTAAAATGGTTAATTATGTATTGGTCACACGATATTAGAAATCATACAGGTATTTTAAAACTCATCGTGTGTGAATAGAAAAAGGGACTTTTCTATGCACTATTTAGGTTTATGCCTCATGTACATTTACTCGAAATACATATATTGGAACTATACTGGAACGGTATGCGAATTAATTGCTCATTTTTCTCGACCCGGCATGCAGGGCTTAAATTTACCGAGTTCAACAATTGGAATACGTCTTATTCAGCTGTGAATAAATTTTCAAATATTATATCCTACATTTTATATAGTAATATGCGTAAATACCATATATACCCATCCATTTTATAATATATAATAGCATACATACCTGTAACAATGTATCCGGATGTCCATAATTCCCTATCTTTAAAATGTTGGAATGTTGATATTACACCATTAATCAAAACATGAACAATATTTACCTTTAAAGTGTTATAAATATAAAATGATGTATGAAAATTGGGTATTTTAATAAGAAATTTGACACTGTTTTCCTCCTGGTAATTGTTCAATGTCTATTTAATTGTTTGTGGTGGCTATTTTCAATGTTGATTCCAAGTGACTGACAGATAAATACGCAAGAGCTTTAGATTTTATAGTTTTCACTAACGAAAATGCGCATCACTTACAAACAAAAGCCCGCAGGGGGGTGCGGACTAGCCGCACCTACGAGGGATTTGGCGTCCCTCGCGGTACCCTAGCCTAACACTACACCACTCACAAAGCATACACATACACGTACACACACCAACACAATCTATACACATTTCAACACTTACATCTTCTCTCAGGGAATTTGACTGGTCAGAATCGTTGCGCGTTGGGAGTGCTGAAAGGTCCAGAGCGTGACAAACTCTGGTCTGGGACGCTGCTGTGAGCTTGCTCTGCCGAAGACGTATGCGCGGTTGCTGGTCCGCTAGCCACTTCGGTCCTTGGTCAGGGAGTGTCCGCGGTGCACAGGTGTCGGAGCCTGTGCACAGTATTACGAGTTCTCGACTGATGCCCATCCAGTCGAGCTAAGGAGGAAACTATGGGCCCCAGAGTTCCGGGGGTTGGAAATGATCGAAAGTGATCCATGGGTGTACCCGTTCTCATAGTCTCGCCCGTAACGCCTGACACGATGGTTAGCTTAATAACAAATTATGGAAAACCAACAAATGTCCAACCAGTTTAATGTAAAGAGGCGTCGTGAGGTTTCTCCGAAAATGCCTAGAGAAGTAAATAGGGGGAAAGAAATGAATTTAGAATCACCAAAGTTCTTAATTGTGTCTTGCACAGAAACTGGAAAAGATCTGTCAAAGGTATCGCCTTTTGTAATACAAAAGGCTATAACTGGATGTGCAGCAGGACCCGTCTCTTCCATAAGGAAGTTACGGAACGGAACACTGCTGTTGGAAACAAGCAATTCAAAGCAGTCACAGCTATTATTAAAAATGACCTCCTTCTTTGATCAGGTCAAGGTTTCGGTGGCTCCCCACAAAACCTTGAACTCATCAAAGGGAGTAATATCATGCAGGGATCTGTTGTATGTCCGTGAGGACGAAATCAAATCAGAACTGGTATCAGAAGGTGTAACAGATGTCGTACGAATTGTGAGGATGGAAAACGGTCAGAGAGTTCCAACAACATCAATTATCCTGACATTCGGGAAACCATCTATCCCGGAATATTTATATGCTGGCTATCAACGACTTTCTGTTAGGCCCTACGTTCCCAATCCACGCCGGTGCTTTAAATGCCAACGTTTTGGACACGTAAGTTCTTCTTGCTGCAAGTCAGAGGTATGCGGACAGTGTGCATCTGAAGGCCATACTGATAAGGAATGCACTACATCTTCCCAGCCGCTTGCAGAGGATATGGAGACGCTCCATAGTGACTTAAACCCTGTCGATTTATCCGATATACAGACAGAGACTCTAATGGACATTGACGTTTTAGACGATTTATTGATGTATTTAGGCTAGTGGAGTGATTAAAGTGTGGTTTGTATATGAATTAAGTGTTTTGTTTTCACTACATTGGATCCTCTTTGGTGAGTTTATATATATATATAATATTTTCATGACATTATTTCATACAATGATAGCCTTTCTAGTTTATTTTTTTTCACCTTTAGAGGTGGGCCATACCAGATACCTCTGTAGCTGCACCGTGTTCGGTTATGTTTTTAGATAATTTATATCTGTATATAGCGTGGGGCGATGGCTTGTCAGATATCGCCTTTGGGTGAGTAGCCCATCTAATACTGTGTTGTTTATTAGTTTAGCAATCAACCTGTGCCCCTAGAGGTGGGCCATACTAGATACTTCTGTAGCGACACCGTGTTCGGGTATGTTTTTAGATAATTTATATCTGTATATAGCGTGGGGCGATGGCTCGTCAGGGATCGCCTTTGGGTGAGTAGCCCATCTAATACTGTGTTGTTTATTAGTTTAGCAATACACCTGTGCCCCTCATTACCCAAAACATTTAGGGGTATACCGTTCATTCAGGGGTGGGCCTACTGCCTAGAGTCATTCGAGCGTGGATACGTCTTCAGATATATAAAATCTTTCCACAAGATAACCCCACGCCGGTAGCTACCTCCGGGGAGGGTTCTGAACGTAGCTGAGGGTGTAATAGGGGTAGGTTGTTGCGCCTACTTGATTAAAGTTTTTTCCAAAAACTACCTCTAGACGTAGTCAAACCCGCCCCATAGTCTAGGATCAAGGCCATTCAGAGCCGCCGCCAACCATAACGACCCCTATACTCTCCCGGGGATGGTCCAGAACGAGGCTGAGGTCACCCCCCACACGTAGGTTAGGTTAGGTTGGATCCATTTTGGCTAGCTTAGGTCAGTAGGTTGGAATTTATTTTTTTCGAAAAACTACCCCATACCCCTCTAAACGTGGTCGAAACCGCCCCCAAGGCTAGGATCAAGGCCGGGACGACCTGGTGCATCATCCAAAAACTACCCCTATAGTCCTAGGTTACGTACAGGCTGCGTTAGGGGTAGTGCGCGCCAGGGTGGGGTCGGATCTACTGACGTCGCATTGAGAGATGGTTCTCCAGCTTCAACTAGAAGGCTGGAGATTGGGCTTGATCTAAATGCACCAGTAGAAAGTCTAAGGCCAGCGTGATGTATGGAATCCAGGAGTTTCAGAACCGTAGGTCGAGCAGATGAATAGGCTATACAGCCGTAATCTTTGCGCGATCTTACAACGGCGCGATAGAAACGGAGCATACAGGTTCTGTCTGCTCCCCAATTTGTACCACTTAGAACTCTCAACATATCCATTATCTTGCTGCACCGGGTCCTCAAATCACGCACATGCGGATTCCATGAAAGTCTTTTATCCAATAAAAGACCCAAAAATCTCACATTATCCGCGGTTTGAAGCCGCGTACCATCAAGATAAAGAATAGGTTCCTGGTGTTGCCTGCGACGACTAAATGCTATACACTACACGCTATATACATTAAATGTTTTAATGTAATATTCCTTTAATATTAAAGTTCTTCTTATTATTTAAAAGATCTTAGCATTGATAACTTTTAAGGTCCATTATAATTGACATTTTAAGGAATATATTGTTTGATCTGTAAATTCATAGTATATTACAAGATTCACCTTTAGTACGGTATGTTTTCGACTTATTATTATCAGGTATAAAGTCTTTTTGTCTTCTTAAGTGAGTTTTATAAAGTAAAATTGTTAATTATGAATTGGTCACACGGTATTAGTAATCATACAGGTATTTTAAAACTCATTGTATGTGAATAGAAAAAGGGACTTTTATTGTATATTACAAAATTCACATTTAGTACGGTATGTTTTCGACTTATCTTCATCAGGTATAAAGTCTTTTTGTCTTCTTAAGTGAGTTTTATAAAGTAAAATGGTTAATTATGTATTGGTCACACGATATTAGAAATCATACAGGTATTTTAAAACTCATCGTGTGTGAATAGAAAAAGGGACTTTTCTATGCACTATTTAGGTTTATGCCTCATGTACATTTACTCGAAATACATATATTGGAACTATACTGGAACGGTATGCGAATTAATTGCTCATTTTTCTCGACCCGGCATGCAGGGCTTAAATTTACCGAGTTCAACAATTGGAATACGTCTTATTCAGCTGTGAATAAATTTTCAAATATTATATCCTACATTTTATATAGTAATATGCGTAAATACCATATATACCCATCCATTTTATAATATATAATAGCATACATACCTGTAACAATGTATCCGGATGTCCATAATTCCCTATCTTTAAAATGTTGGAATGTTGATATTACACCATTAATCAAAACATGAACAATATTTACCTTTAAAGTGTTATAAATATAAAATGATGTATGAAAATTGGGTATTTTAATAAGAAATTTGACACTGTTTTCCTCCTGGTAATTGTTCAATGTCTATTTAATTGTTTGTGGTGGCTATTTTCAATGTTGATTCCAAGTGACTGACAGATAAATACGCAAGAGCTTTAGATTTTATAGTTTTCACTAACGAAAATGCGCATCACTTACAAACAAAAGGCCGCAGGGGGGTGCGGACTAGCCGCACCTACGAGGGATTTGGCGTCCCTCGCGGTACCCTAGCCTAACACTACACCACTCACAAAGCATACACATACACGTACACACACCAACACAATCTATACACATTTCAACACTTACATCTTCTCTCAGGGAATTTGACTGGTCAGAATCGTTGCGCGTTGGGAGTGCTGAAAGGTCCAGAGCGTGACAAACTCTGGTCTGGGACGCTGCTGTGAGCTTGCTCTGCCGAAGACGTATGCGCGGTTGCTGGTCCGCTAGCCACTTCGGTCCTTGGTCAGGGAGTGTCCGCGGTGCACAGGTGTCGGAGCCTGTGCACAGTATTACGAGTTCTCGACTGATGCCCATCCAGTCGAGCTAAGGAGGAAACTATGGGCCCCAGAGTTCCGGGGGTTGGAAATGATCGAAAGTGATCCATGGGTGTACCCGTTCTCATAGTCTCGCCCGTAACGCCTGACACGATGGTTAGCTTAATAACAAATTATGGAAAACCAACAAATGTCCAACCAGTTTAATGTAAAGAGGCGTCGTGAGGTTTCTCCGAAAATGCCTAGAGAAGTAAATAGTTGGAAAGAAATGAATTTAGAATCACCAAAGTTCTTAATTGTGTCTTGCACAGAAACTGGAAAAGATCTGTCAAAGGTATCGCCTTTTGTAATACAAAAGGCTATAACTGGATGTGCAGCAGGACCCGTCTCTTCCATAAGGAAGTTACGGAACGGAACACTGCTGTTGGAAACAAGCAATTCAAAGCAGTCACAGCTATTATTAAAAATGACCTCCTTCTTTGATCAGGTCAAGGTTTCGGTGGCTCCCCACAAAACCTTGAACTCATCAAAGGGAGTAATATCATGCAGGGATCTGTTGTATGTCCGTGAGGACGAAATCAAATCAGAACTGGTATCAGAAAGTGTAACAGATGTCGTACGAATTATGAGGATGGAAAACGGTCAGAGAGTTCCAACAACATCATTAATCCTGACATTCGGGAAACCATCTATCCCGGAATACCTATATGCGGGCTATCAACGGCTTTCTGTTAGGCCCTACGTTCCCAATCCACGCCGGTGCTTTAAATGCCAACGTTTTGGACACGTAAGTTCTTCTTGCTGCAAGTCAGAGGTATGCGGACAGTGTGCATCTGAAGGCCATACTGATAAGGAATGCACTACATCTTCCCAGCCGCTTGCAGAGGATATGGAGACGCTCCATAGTGACTTAAACCCTGTCGATTTATCCGATATACAGACAGAGACTCTAATGGACATTGACGTTTTAGACGATTTATTGATGTATTTAGGCTAGTGGAGTGATTAAAGTGTGGTTTGTATATGAATCAAGTGTTTTGTTTTCACTACATTGGATCCTCTTTGGTGAGTTTATATATATATATATAATATTTTCATGACATTATTTCATACAATGATAGCCTTTCTAGTTTATTTTTTTTCACCTTTAGAGGTGGGCCATACCAGATACCTCTGTAGCTGCACCGTGTTCGGTTATGTTTTTAGATAATTTATATCTGTATATAGCGTGGGGCGATGGCTTGTCAGAGATCGCCTTTGGGTGAGTAGCAAATCTAATACTGTGTTGTTTATTAGTTTAGCAATCAACCTGTGCCCCTAGAGGTGGGCCATACTAGATACTTCTGTAGCGACACCGTGTTCGGGTATGTTTTTAGATAATTTATATCTGTATATAGCGTGGGGCGATGGCTCGTCAGAGATCGCCTTTGGGTGAGTAGCCCATCTAATACTGTGTTGTTTATTAGTTTAGCAATACACCTGTGCCCCTCATTACCCAAAACATTTAGGGGTATACCGTTCATTCAGGGGTGGGCCTACTGCCTAGAGTCATTCGAGCGTGGATACGTCTTCAGATATATAAAATCTTTCCACAAGATAACCCCACGCCGGTAGCTACCTCCGGGGAGGGTTCTGAACGTAGCTGAGGGTGTAATAGGGGTAGGTTGTTGCGCC
This sequence comes from Prosapia bicincta, assembly GCA_036971475.1. NCBI lineage: Eukaryota > Metazoa > Arthropoda > Insecta > Hemiptera > Cercopidae > Prosapia > Prosapia bicincta. The sequence continues at coordinate 2,976,192 of JBAIZL010000001.1, read as the reverse complement.
TACTTGATTAAAGTTTTTTCCAAAAACTACCTCTAGACGTAGTCAAACCCGCCCCATAGTCTAGGATCAAGGCCATTCAGAGCCGCCGCCAACCATAACGACCCCTATACTCTCCCGGGGATGGTCCAGAACGAGGCTGAGGTCACCCCCCACACGTAGGTTAGGTTAGGTTGGATCCATTTTGGCTAGCTTAGGTCAGTAGGTTGGAATTTATTTTTTTCGAAAAACTACCCCATACCCCTCTAAACGTGGTCGAAACCGCCCCCAAGGCTAGGATCAAGGCCGGGACGACCTGGTGCATCATCCAAAAACTACCCCTATAGTCCTAGGTTACGTACAGGCTGCGTTAGGGGTAGTGCGCGCCAGGGTGGGGTCGGATCTACTGACGTCGCATTGAGAGATGGTTCTCCAGCTTCAACTAGAAGGCTGGAGATTGGGCTTGATCTAAATGCACCAGTAGAAAGTCTAAGGCCAGCGTGATGTATGGAATCCAGGAGTTTCAGAACCGTAGGTCGAGCAGATGAATAGGCTATACAGCCGTAATCTTTGCGCGATCTTACAACGGCGCGATAGAAACGGAGCATACAGGTTCTGTCTGCTCCCCAATTTGTACCACTTAGAACTCTCAACATATCCAATATCTTGCTGCACCGGGTCCTCAAATCACGCACATGCGGATTCCATGAAAGTCTTTTATCCAATAAAAGACCCAAAAATCTCACATTATCCGCGGTTTGAAGCCGCGTACCATCAAGATAAAGAATAGGTTCCTGGTGTTGCCTGCGACGACTAAATGCTATACACTACACGCTATATACATTATATGTTTTAATGTAATATTCCTTTAATATTAAAGTTCTTCTTATTATTTAAAAGATCTTAGCATTGATAACTTTTAAGGTCCATTATAATTGACATTTTAAGGAATATATTGTTTGATCTGTAAATTCATAGTATATTACAAGATTCACATTTAGTACGGTATGTTTTCGACTTATCTTCATCAGGTATAAAGTCTTTTTGTCTTCTTAAGTGAGTTTTATAAAGTAAAATTGTTAATTATGAATTGGTCCCACGGTATTAGTAATCATACAGGTATTTTAAAACTCATTGTATGTGAATAGAAAAAGGGACTTTTATAGTATATTACAAGATTCACCTTTAGTACGGTATGTTTTCGACTTATCATTATCAGGTATAAAGTCTTTTTGTCTTCTTAAGTGAGTTTTATAAAGTAAAATTGTTAATTATGAATTGGTCACACGGTATTAGTAATCATACAGGTATTTTAAAACTCATTGTATGTGAATAGAAAAAGGGACTTTTATTGTATATTACAAAATTCACATTTAGTACGGTATGTTTTCGACTTATCTTCATCAGGTATAAAGTCTTTTTGTCTTCTTAAGTGAGTTTTATAAAGTAAAATGGTTAATTATGTATTGGTCACACGATATTAGAAATCATACAGGTATTTTAAAACTCATCGTGTGTGAATAGAAAAAGGGACTTTTCTATGCACTATTTAGGTTTATGCCTCATGTACATTTACTCGAAATACATATATTGGAACTATACTGGAACGGTATGCGAATTAATTGCTCATTTTTCTCGACCCGGCATGCAGGGCTTAAATTTACCGAGTTCAACAATTGGAATACGTCTTATTCAGCTGTGAATAAATTTTCAAATATTATATCCTACATTTTATATAGTAATATGCGTAAATACCATATATACCCATCCATTTTATAATATATAATAGCATACATACCTGTAACAATGTATCCGGATGTCCATAATTCCCTATCTTTAAAATGTTGGAATGTTGATATTACACCATTAATCAAAACATGAACAATATTTACCTTTAAAGTGTTATAAATATAAAATGATGTATGAAAATTGGGTATTTTAATAAGAAATTTGACACTGTTTTCCTCCTGGTAATTGTTCAATGTCTATTTAATTGTTTGTGGTGGCTATTTTCAATGTTGATTCCAAGTGACTGACAGATAAATACGCAAGAGCTTTAGATTTTATAGTTTTCACTAACGAAAATGCGCATCACTTACAAACAAAAGGCCGCAGGGGGGTGCGGACTAGCCGCACCTACGAGGGATTTGGCGTCCCTCGCGGTACCCTAGCCTAACACTACACCACTCACAAAGCATACACATACACGTACACACACCAACACAATCTATACACATTTCAACACTTACATCTTCTCTCAGGGAATTTGACTGGTCAGAATCGTTGCGCGTTGGGAGTGCTGAAAGGTCCAGAGCGTGACAAACTCTGGTCTGGGACGCTGCTGTGAGCTTGCTCTGCCGAAGACGTATGCGCGGTTGCTGGTCCGCTAGCCACTTCGGTCCTTGGTCAGGGAGTGTCCGCGGTGCACAGGTGTCGGAGCCTGTGCACAGTATTACGAGTTCTCGACTGATGCCCATCCAGTCGAGCTAAGGAGGAAATTATGGGCCCCAGAGTTCCGGGGGTTGGAAATGATCGAAAGTGATCCATGGGTGTACCCGTTCTCATAGTCTCGCCCGTAACGCCTGACACGATGGTTAGCTTAATAACAAATTATGGAAAACCAACAAATGTCCAACCAGTTTAATGTAAAGAGGCGTCGTGAGGTTTCTCCGAAAATGCCTAGAGAAGTAAATAGGGGGAAAGAAATGAATTTAGAATCACCAAAGTTCTTAATTGTGTCTTGCACAGAAACTGGAAAAGATCTGTCAAAGGTATCGCCTTTTGTAATACAAAAGGCTATAACTGGATGTGCAGCAGGACCCGTCTCTTCCATAAGGAAGTTACGGAACGGAACACTGCTGTTGGAAACAAGCAATTCAAAGCAGTCACAGCTATTATTAAAAATGACCTCCTTCTTTGATCAGGTCAAGGTTTCGGTGGCTCCCCACAAAACCTTGAACTCATCAAAGGGAGTAATATCATGCAGGGATCTGTTGTATGTCCGTGAGGACGAAATCAAATCAGAACTGGTATCAGAAGGTGTAACAGATGTCGTACGAATTGTGAGGATGGAAAACGGTCAGAGAGTTCCAACAACATCAATTATCCTGACATTCGGGAAACCATCTATCCCGGAATATTTATATGCTGGCTATCAACGACTTTCTGTTAGGCCCTACGTTCCCAATCCACGCCGGTGCTTTAAATGCCAACGTTTTGGACACGTAAGTTCTTCTTGCTGCAAGTCAGAGGTATGCGGACAGTGTGCATCTGAAGGCCATACTGATAAGGAATGCACTACATCTTCCCAGCCGCTTGCAGAGGATATGGAGACGCTCCATAGTGACTTAAACCCTGTCGATTTATCCGATATACAGACAGAGACTCTAATGGACATTGACGTTTTAGACGATTTATTGATGTATTTAGGCTAGTGGAGTGATTAAAGTGTGGTTTGTATATGAATTAAGTGTTTTGTTTTCACTACATTGGATCCTCTTTGGTGAGTTTATATATATATATAATATTTTCATGACATTATTTCATACAATGATAGCCTTTCTAGTTTATTTTTTTTCACCTTTAGAGGTGGGCCATACCAGATACCTCTGTAGCTGCACCGTGTTCGGTTATGTTTTTAGATAATTTATATCTGTATATAGCGTGGGGCGATGGCTTGTCAGATATCGCCTTTGGGTGAGTAGCCCATCTAATACTGTGTTGTTTATTAGTTTAGCAATCAACCTGTGCCCCTAGAGGTGGGCCATACTAGATACTTCTGTAGCGACACCGTGTTCGGGTATGTTTTTAGATAATTTATATCTGTATATAGCGTGGGGCGATGGCTCGTCAGGGATCGCCTTTGGGTGAGTAGCCCATCTAATACTGTGTTGTTTATTAGTTTAGCAATACACCTGTGCCCCTCATTACCCAAAACATTTAGGGGTATACCGTTCATTCAGGGGTGGGCCTACTGCCTAGAGTCATTCGAGCGTGGATACGTCTTCAGATATATAAAATCTTTCCACAAGATAACCCCACGCCGGTAGCTACCTCCGGGGAGGGTTCTGAACGTAGCTGAGGGTGTAATAGGGGTAGGTTGTTGCGCCTACTTGATTAAAGTTTTTTCCAAAAACTACCTCTAGACGTAGTCAAACCCGCCCCATAGTCTAGGATCAAGGCCATTCAGAGCCGCCGCCAACCATAACGACCCCTATACTCTCCCGGGGATGGTCCAGAACGAGGCTGAGGTCACCCCCCACACGTAGGTTAGGTTAGGTTGGATCCATTTTGGCTAGCTTAGGTCAGTAGGTTGGAATTTATTTTTTTCGAAAAACTACCCCATACCCCTCTAAACGTGGTCGAAACCGCCCCCAAGGCTAGGATCAAGGCCGGGACGACCTGGTGCATCATCCAAAAACTACCCCTATAGTCCTAGGTTACGTACAGGCTGCGTTAGGGGTAGTGCGCGCCAGGGTGGGGTCGGATCTACTGACGTCGCATTGAGAGATGGTTCTCCAGCTTCAACTAGAAGGCTGGAGATTGGGCTTGATCTAAATGCACCAGTAGAAAGTCTAAGGCCAGCGTGATGTATGGAATCCAGGAGTTTCAGAACCGTAGGTCGAGCAGATGAATAGGCTATACAGCCGTAATCTTTGCGCGATCTTACAACGGCGCGATAGAAACGGAGCATACAGGTTCTGTCTGCTCCCCAATTTGTACCACTTAGAACTCTCAACATATCCATTATCTTGCTGCACCGGGTCCTCAAATCACGCACATGCGGATTCCATGAAAGTCTTTTATCCAATAAAAGACCCAAAAATCTCACATTATCCGCGGTTTGAAGCCGCGTACCATCAAGATAAAGAATAGGTTCCTGGTGTTGCCTGCGACGACTAAATGCTATACACTACACGCTATATACATTAAATGTTTTAATGTAATATTCCTTTAATATTAAAGTTCTTCTTATTATTTAAAAGATCTTAGCATTGATAACTTTTAAGGTCCATTATAATTGACATTTTAAGGAATATATTGTTTGATCTGTAAATTCATAGTATATTACAAGATTCACCTTTAGTACGGTATGTTTTCGACTTATTATTATCAGGTATAAAGTCTTTTTGTCTTCTTAAGTGAGTTTTATAAAGTAAAATTGTTAATTATGAATTGGTCACACGGTATTAGTAATCATACAGGTATTTTAAAACTCATTGTATGTGAATAGAAAAAGGGACTTTTATTGTATATTACAAAATTCACATTTAGTACGGTATGTTTTCGACTTATCTTCATCAGGTATAAAGTCTTTTTGTCTTCTTAAGTGAGTTTTATAAAGTAAAATGGTTAATTATGTATTGGTCACACGATATTAGAAATCATACAGGTATTTTAAAACTCATCGTGTGTGAATAGAAAAAGGGACTTTTCTATGCACTATTTAGGTTTATGCCTCATGTACATTTACTCGAAATACATATATTGGAACTATACTGGAACGGTATGCGAATTAATTGCTCATTTTTCTCGACCCGGCATGCAGGGCTTAAATTTACCGAGTTCAACAATTGGAATACGTCTTATTCAGCTGTGAATGAATTTTCAAATATTATATCCTACATTTTATATAGTAATATGCGTAAATACAATATATACCCATCCATTTTATAATATATAATAGCATACATACCTGTAACAATGTATCCGGATGTCCATAATTCCCTATCTTTAAAATGTTGGAATGTTGATATTACACCATTAATCAAAACATGAACAATATTTACCTTTAAAGTGTTATAAATATAAAATGATGTATGAAAATTGGGTATTTTAATAAGAAATTTGACACTGTTTTCCTCCTGGTAATTGTTCAATGTCTATTTAATTGTTTGTGGTGGCTATTTTCAATGTTTATTCCAAGTGACTGACAGATAAATACGCTAGAGCTTTAGATTTTATAGTTTTCACTAACGAAAATGCGCATCACTTACAAACAAAAGCCCGCAGGGGGGGTGCGGACTAGCCGCACCTACGAGGGATTTGGCGTCCCTCGCGGTACCCTAGCCTAACACTACACCACTAACAAAGCATACACATACACGTACACACACCAACACAATCTATACACATTTCAACACTTACATCTTCTCTCAGGGAATTTGACTGGTCAGAATCGTTGCGCGTTGGGAGTGCTGAAAGGTCCAGAGCGTGACAAACTCTGGTCTGGGACGCTGCTGTGAGCTTGCTCTGCCGAAGACGTATGCGCGGTTGCTGGTCCGCTAGCCACTTCGGTCCTTGGTCAGGGAGTGTCCGCGGTGCACAGGTGTCGGGGCCTGTGCACAGTATTACGAGTTCTCGACTGATGCCCATCCAGTCGAGCTAAGGAGGAAACTATGGGCCCCAGAGTTCCGGGGGTTGGAAATGATCGAAAGAGATCCATGGGTGTACCCGTTCTCATAGTCTCGCCCGTAACGCCTGACACGATGGTTAGCTTAATAACAAATTATGGAAAACCAACAAATGTCCAACCAGTTTAATGTAAAGAGGCGTCGTGAGGTTTCTCCGAAAATGCCTAGAGAAGTAAATAGGGGGAAAGAAATGAATTTAGAATCACCAAAGTTCTTAATTGTGTCTTGCACAGAAACTGGAAAAGATCTGTCAAAGGTATCGCCTTTTGTAATACAAAAGGCTATAACTGGATGTGCAGCAGGACCCGTCTCTTCCATAAGGAAGTTACGGAACGGAACACTGCTGTTGGAAACAAGCAATTCAAAGCAGTCACAGCTATTATTAAAAATGACCTCCTTCTTTGATCAGGTCAAGGTTTCGGTGGCTCCCCACAAAACCTTGAACTCATCAAAGGGAGTAATATCATGCAGGGATCTGTTGTATGTCCGTGAGGACGAAATCAAATCAGAACTGGTATCAGAAGGTGTAACAGATGTCGTACGAATTATGAGGATGGAAAACGGTCAGAGAGTTCCAACAACATCATTAATCCTGACATTCGGGAAACCATCTATCCCGGAATACCTATATGCGGGCTATCAACGGCTTTCTGTTAGGCCCTACGTTCCCAATCCACGCCGGTGCTTTAAATGCCAACGTTTTGGACACGTAAGTTCTTCTTGCTGCAAGTCAGAGGTATGCGGACAGTGTGCATCTGAAAGCCATACTGATAAGGTTTGCACAAGTGCTCCGAAATGCCCAAACTGTGCTGGTGATCACCCTGCTCGCTCCTTTAACTGCCCAAAGTTCAAGGAGGAGAAAGCGATCCTCAGCATAATGGCAAAGGACAAAACATCTTTCCACGAAGCGAAAAAGAAGTTCAAGTCAACTCAACCTAGACTTGAAACGAAATCTTATGCTTCAGCTATCACCACTGAGAAGTCATGTTCCAACTGCGTTGAGCTAAACAAGAAAATTGAAGTTCTCACGGAGCAAGTTAGCCAGCTATTAGCTTTGATGACGAAAAATTCTGTTTCCAACTTAAATAATAATGTTGAATGTGCGAAGAAATCTCCATTGCCAGATACCTCTGGCAGAGTTAGAAGAAGCAAGACACTATTAGAGACAAGTGTGAAACCTATTCCAAGTATGAGTAATAATAATAAAAATAACAATAACAACAAAACTGCACCTGTGAAAGTGGGTGCAAAATTAAAAGCGACTCAAAAGAGAACCATTTCTAACTCCCCTTCTGAGTCAAAAAATTCCTCAGATTCCACCACTACAATAGTGGTGATGGATTCTGATGACTCTTTGCCTGGAACGTCCAACATTCCAGGCCAACAAATTGTCAATGACGACAGTGAGAGCCAGGTGAATCCATTTCACTAAAATACAATGTCCACAGCTAAACAAACCGTCATTCAGTGGAACATTAACGGTGTTAGAAGTCACATTGAGGATCTCAAATTAATTGTAAGGGATGTGTCCCCTATATACATTTGTATTCAGGAGACACATCTTCATGAATCGCACAATTTCCATCTAAGGGAGTATTCAGTTTACAGATCAGACTTCGTTACAGAAAATCGAGCTAGAGGTGGCGTAGCCATTCTAGCCCGTGACTGTGTCGACGCCGTTTCTCTGAATTTAATAACTCCCTTACAAGCAGTAGCAATTCAAACAGCTGTTCCATACAAACTCACTCTTCAATGCCCACCATGTTTCATGGGGTTCCCCAGAATGCAACCCGCGAGGTAATCTGATCGAAAGCATCAGATCGGAACTGGATTTATACCTGCTAAATGACGGTTCTCCGACACATTTAGCAGCGTCAACAGGTGGATGGACAGCTGTAGACTTGTCATTATGCAGTCCTGCCTTGGCTACAAGGCTAAAATGGTCAGCATTGCCTGATCTTTACAGTAGCGACCACATTCCTATTGAGATCTCTTTGTGTGACTCCTCACCCTGTTGTGTTCGACATCCCAGTGGTCGCAGTACATTGGCACAATTACAAGAACTACAGCTCCATCTACAGTATGGAAGAAATTACGATCAGTCTGTGGCATTTCCGTTCCGATGCCATTAATTTCATTAAGGCATCCGGATGGAGTTATGACCACGGACTGTGAGGAAATTGCCAATGTGCTAGCATTATCGTTCTCAGAACATTCTTCATCTTCTGCATACAAGGACGCTTTCCAGGTGTACAAACATAAACAGGAATCCTTACCTTTCACCGTTGGAGTGTCTGGAGATTCTTGTTTAAATAACCATTTCTCTATCGACGAACTAGTGTCAGCTCTCTCGTCAACGAAGGATTCTGCTCCAGGCCCGGATGATATTGTATACTCCATGATTAAAAATCTACCACCGTCGGCAAAACTAGTTCTCCTTCGGATATACAACCGTATATTTGGGGAGCACGATTTTCCCGATGCATGGTTAGAAGCGACAATAATTCCTCTTCTAAAACAAGGAAAGGACAAAACTAATCCCAGTAGTTACAGACCCATCTCGCAAACTTTGCAAACTACTGGAGAAGATGGTCAACCGTCGTCTTGTCTGGTATCTAGAAACAAACAAACTTCTTTCTAACGTTCAGTGTGGTTCCAGACAAGGACGTTCATCGGTTGACCAATTGGTTTTGTTGGAGTCAGCTATACAGAATGCCTTCATCTTACGACAAACACTGGTAGCTGTTTTCTTTGACCTTGAGAAGGCATATGACATGGCATGGAGAAGAGGAATTTTGAACGTATTGAAATCATGTGGTATACAAGGTAACATTCTTGCTTTTATAAAAAATTATTTGAATAACAGGACTTTCCGAGTACGTCTAGGCGTCATATATTCCGATCGGTGCGAACTAGAGAATGGTGTACCACAGGGTGGCGTTTTGAGTGTGACGCTGTTTGCTGTTGCCATTAACAGCGTCACTTCAAACGTACAGTCACCGGTCCACTGTTCCCTGTTTGTAGACGATTTTTGTATATATATGGCTGCTAGAAGTATGGCAACAGCGGAAAGATCCTTACAATTAGTAATCAATAAATTGCAAGAGTGGACCAAATCTACGGGCTTCAAGTTTTCGGCTTCGAAGACCCAGCGTATAGCATTTAGTCGTCGCAGGCAACACCAGGAACCTATTCTTTATCTTGATGGTACGCGGCTTCAAACCGCGGATAATGTGAGATTTTTGGGTCTTTTATTGGATAAAAGACTTTCATGGAATACGCATGTGCGTGATTTGAGGACCCAGTGCAGCAAGATATTGGATATGTTGAGAGTTCTAAGTGGTAAAAATTGGGGAGCAGACAGAACCTGTATGCTCCGTTTCTATCGTGCCGTTGTAAGATCGCGCATAGATTACGGCTGTATAGCCTATTCATCTGCTCGACCTACGGTTCTGAAACTCCTGGATTCAATACATCACGCTGGTCTTAGACTTTCTACTGGTGCTTTTAGATCAAGCCCAATCTCCAGCCTTCTAGTTGAAGCTGGAGAACCATCTCTCTCTATGCGACGTCAAATGCTACAAATTTCTTATTACACTAGTCTTCGAAGTAAACCCAAACATCCGGCATTCATAGCAGTTTTTGACAACCACCTCGAGGATCGTTACAATGTGCGTCAACGTTCAACTGCTCCCTTCGGAATAAGAACGTTGCGCATTTTTAGGAATCTAAATTTAGAACATCCACCTATATTCGAACGAACATCATGCTACATCCCTCCATGGACAATACAAAAGCCAAAATGTGACTTCTCATTGTCCATGTACCTAAAACACAATACTCCTGACGTTATTTATCGTCAGGAGTTTTTGCAGATTCAACAAACTCACCAACACACTGTGACTATATTCACAGACGGTTCAAAACTGGACAATGGGATAGGTTGTGCATTTTATATGGAAGGACAAACTTTCACTTACGGATTGCCCTCAGCCTGTAGTGTTTTTACTGCAGAACTTTATGCAATTTTCCAAGCTTTAAGATCAATTCCGTCTGCAAAATCTAAATATCTTGTGTGTTGTGATTCCAAAAGTGCTCTCCAGGCTATTCAGGAAATGTACACTAAGAACCCTTTAGTTGGAGACATCTTGTGCTCTATACACAGGCTCCAATTACGAGGTGTCGAGGTGTCATTTCTCTGGGTGCCTGGTCACTGCGGAATATTCGGAAACACTAAAGCAGATGAAGGTGCAAAATTAGCTACAGGTATGCTGCCATCGACACAACGTGTGATGGCATCAGATTTTGTATGCAAAGTTAAATCTACACTATTCTCTGTTTGGAACGAAGAATGGCAAAATGTAAATGGAAACAAGCTGAGGGACATCAAAAATACCGTCCGACCATGGAGGACATCTGTTCGTTCGAATCGTAGGGAGGAAGTGGTGGTTACTCGACTTCGCATCGGCCACTCTTTGTTAACGCATGGATGGTTGATGCGACATGAGGATCCACCACTATGTCCGTTTTTTAGAAATAATATTACAATCAAGCATATCCTGCTTGATTGTAATGAGTTGACAAATTTGTATATACGTTACGATCTTCGAGGTAGTTTAAAGGTGGTTTTAAGAGACGATGTTACGGCTATCGACCGTGTCCTCGCTTTCTTACGCCACCTTAATCTATTTAGCAATATTTAAATTTTTTATAATTTTAGGTTCTTTAATTTTAGATAATAGAATCACAATTAGTTTTAAACATTTATTTTGTTTTAATTTGATTAGTTTTAGGTAATATTTATTTTAAAAACTTATTATTTAAAATAACTTTAGTTAGGCGATGATAACCTTGATAGGTTTTTTGCCTGGAAAAAAAAATACAAACAAAAGTACTGCCGAACACATTATAAGTTTTCTTCTATCAGATTAACCATTTTGAGACATAAATAATGTTTGTAGGTATCAGTTAATAAAACCACAAATTTTTCATTTTTGGACAATCATATGCCGTAGATCAATAAGTTCTGTTTGCATAATGTCACAAATCCTGCTAGTACAGTAATATTGTGCTGGCTCATGGATTTCCTATAAAACAGTACTGCGTGAAATAAATACAGGAGCAACAACAGCATGGTCTGCAGGCCGCGAAAATCAATTCGGAGGCCAACGGGCAGCAGATTGTGCACCCCTGACCTGCATGTTAGAAACTAACAATACAAATCTTTTGCTTTCTGCTTCTTTTTAAAATAATTATAGAAATTATAAAAATTAAAATATTTTAAAAAATCTGAAATTTTAGGCCTTATCTCTACGCTAATAAATTTACTATTTACACAGATCATAAACCATTACAATGGCTTCACAATTTAAAGGAATCAAATTCGAAACTTATAAGCTGGAAATTACTATTAGAAGAATTTTTTTTTGAAATAAAACATGTATCTGGAAAATCCAACGTAGTTGCAGATGCACTTTCTAGAATAAAAATCTAAGAATCAAACGTGATAACTAATGACGAAGGCATAGAAATAAATCAGGAATCAGTTATAAACGAATTTTTACAAAATTGTAACCCCGAAGACCAGGTATCAAATTTAGCTACAATTCACAGTCAAGATAGCTCTTCCGATAATTTTAAAATAATGGATGATATTTTTTTCCCCCCAGGCGAAAAACCTATCAAGGCTATCATCGCCTAACTGAAGTTAATTTTTAAATACATATTACATAAATAACACTAACCAACTAAACGAAATAAAATAAAATAAATGTTTAATACTAATTGTAACTAAACGATAGAAACTCAAATTATACATAATTTAAATATTATTAAATATATTCAGGTAGCATAAGAAAGCGATGACACGGTCGATAGCCGTGACATCGTCCCTTAAAACCACCTTTAAACCACCTCGAAGATCGTAACGTACATGGAAATCGCTCAACTCATCACAGTCAAGCAGGATATGCTTGATTGTAATATTGCTTCTACAAAACGGACATAGTGGTGGATCCTCATGTCGCATCAACCATCCATGCGTTAACAAAGAATGGCCGATGCGAAGTCGAGTAACCACCACTACCTCCCTACGATTCAAACGAACAGATGTCTTCCATGGTTGGACGCTATTTTTGATGTCCCTCAGCTTGTTTCTATTTACATTTTGCCATTCTTCATTCCACACAGAGAATAGTATGTTTTAACATTGCATACAAAATCTGATGCCATTACACGTTGTGACGATGGTACCATACTTGTAACGCTGCAGGCTGAGGGTAATCCATAAGTGAAGGTTTGTCCTTCCATATAAAATGCACAACCTATCCCATTGTCCAGTTCTGAACCGTCTGTGAATATAGTCACAGTATGTTGGTGAGTTAGTTGGATTTGCAAAAACTCCTGACGATTAATAACGTCAGGAGTATTGTGTTTTAGGTACCTGGACAATGAGAAGTCAAATTTTGGCATTCGTATTACCCATGGAGGGATGTAGCATGATGATCGCTCGAATATAGGTGGAAGTTCTAAATTTAGATTGCTAAAAATACGCAACGTTCTTATTCCGAAGGGAGCTGTTGAACGTTGACGCTCATTGTAACGATCCTCGAGGTGGTTATCAAAAACTGCTTTGAATGCCGGATGTTTAGGTTTGCTTCGAAGACCAGTGTAGTATGAAATCTGTAGCTGGAAGATGATAAAATTATCAACACAGAACAAAATCAAATAATTATTAAGAGAGGAAACCAAGAGCCACAGTATATAAAAATATGTAATAAAAACAGAATAATATTCTATATATCAAATATCCCAGACTTAGAGAAATTAATTGATCAAGGAAATCAATTCTTAAAACCTAACACAACCTATGGTCTCTACTTTGAAGACGCAGGAATACTCGATATTAACAAGGAAGTATATAATCTATTTACACAAATGCTAAAAGTAAATTTTATAGATATAACCATTAAAATTTATAAAAACCTCAATTTAGATGTAACAGATAAAGAGGAACAAAAGGAAATAATTATTATTTATCATGAAGGAAAAACTTATCATAGGGGAATTAATGAAAATATAAATAAAATAAGAAATAAATATTATTGGCCTTCAATGATAGCAGATGTGACAGAATACATAAATAAGTGCCAAATTTGCTTAAAGATTAAATGAGGTGTCCATTTCCAAAAGGATCCATGTCCTCCGAAAATCGAAATAGAGTTTTTGGTATCGTTGGATTCAGTCTTTTCTCCTCTGTTTGACCAATAGTGGCTAACTAATATAGTGGCTAATAAAAGAAATGAGTCTATATTAATTTTAAATACGTAACATACCGGGGGCCTTGAATCCTTCTAGGATTCAAAGAGAACTAACACAAATATAATGTCTAAGAGTAAAAACACATGCATTCTTTCCTTCAAAACTGATTGCACAACCCAACGGCATTTCTTTGTAATTATGTTCAAACTGTAGCTTTTGCATTTTTAATTTTTATTTCTCAATTGAACTATCACGAAGCGGCCAACAAAGCAAACAATAATCTGATCACCTCCACGTCTTTTATAGCGCCCACCTGTATAAAGAGTGAAAAACGAGATATTTTCACCATCATTGCGGGTAGAACTATAATAAGTTATAGTTTGAAACAATCTATCCCCTGGGACAAGATTGACGAAATTGAACTCCGAAATACCTAATTTCCGCTGCATCAGGAGGTCCCTGCCACGGGGTAACTCCCTGTAAACCTTTAAAGCTTCAAAAAAAACTTGATGATCACTGGCGTGGGTTAACTCCCCCTAAACCTTCAAGAAAAATGTTTTTAAAGGTCCCTGCCACGGGGTAACTCCCTGTAAACCTTTAAAGCTTCAAAAAAAAACTAAATGATCACTGGCGTGGGTTAACTCCCCCTAAACCTTCAAGAAAAATGCTTTAAAAGTCTCTGCCACGGGGTAATTACCTGTAAACTTTTAAAGCAAAAAAAAAAAAAAACGCTTTGCCTTTGAAGGTCCCTGGCGTAGGACAAGTCCTCCTAAACCTTTTTGGCTGTTTGCATTGGGAACTGCATTTTGTCATGGAGTGGCAGTTACAGGAAATGGCGGTGGTTGGAGCCATTTTCATTCGGGTTTTCGGAAAGCCGATTACCCGTGGGGACTGCATTTTGTGGCAGTCACTGGTAAATAGCGTCGGCTATTTCCAAACTTGTAATGTGGGCATAATGATGACGGTTTCAACCCTGTATGAGACACAGAGAACAAGTGTATAAGAATACAAGACATTTAAGATTTTCAGTCATTCCACAGACAGACATGGTTTGGTCCGATTCTCTTACAATTGTGAACCCACTTTATCGACGTTATTCACTTGCGAACACCAGATTATGTTCTTTTCGTAATTGGAAGGGTGTGGAAAACGAAACAGTGAATCCATATACTCTAAGCTTGGCCGGTTTTTTCTACAACGGAGATGACCGTACTGTATGTTTTAGTTGTGGGGGAGGACTCAAAGGTTGGGAACCTACAGATGACCCGTTTGTTGAACACGTTGAATGGTTTCATGAATGTAAATTAGCATGGATTGTAAAATTTAAAGTAGAAGAAATGAATATCGATATTAGAACTGTTGTTGATGACGATGATGATGACGATTATGATGATGATGACGACGACGGTTGTGGTTGTCGAACATTATCAAAGTGTTACCATTTTTAAACCGCCTTACAAATTTCACAATTTAAATGAGTCATCGCAAAAGTCTGCTCGTTGGTTACAGTCAAGCTATCACCGTATCAGCTGGTACGAAGGTAGTATACCTTTTGATGAAGACATATTGCGAAACATGTTAACACCGTTTTCCACCATATTCACAAAAGGTTTGTAAAAGGCTCAATATTTGCGACAGTTCCATCCACATGTCATGGAATTGCCTGAGAAATACTCAACAACCGTATTAACTTCAAGTGCATACTACCGCAACACAACAGTTACGTATATTGTAAATGTGCACTGCGCAGTGCAAGATATTATTACGATTTGCTTATCGCTTAGTCTTAGAGTGTAAAACAACTTGAAGGTCACTGGCGTTAGGGTAACTCCTCGTAAACCTTCAAGAAAAATGTTTTAAAGGTCCCTGCCACGGGGTAACTCCCTGTAAACCTTTAAAGCTTCAAAAAAATTAAAAAAAACTTAATGGTCATTGGCGCGGGTTAACTCCCCCTAAACCTTCAAAAAAATGTTTTAAAGGTCCCTGCCACGGGGCAACTCCCTGTAAACCTTTAAAGCTTCAAAAAAAACTTGATGGTCACTGGCGTGGGTTAACTCCCCCTAAACCTTCAAGAAAAATGTTTTAAAGGTCCCTGCCACGGGGTAACTCCCTGTAAACCTTTAAAGCTTCAAAAAAAAACTAAATGATCACTGGCGTGGGTTAACTCCCCCTAAACCTTCAAGAAAAATGCTTTAAAAGTCTCTGCCACGGGGTAATTCCCTGTAAATTTTTAAAGCAAAAAAAACGCTTTGCCTTTGAAGGTCCCTGGCGTAGGACAAGTCCTCCTAAACCTTCTTGGCTGTTTGCATTGGGAACTGCATTTTGTCATGGAGTGGCAGTTACAGGAAATGGCGGTGGTTGGAGCCATTTTCATTCGGGTTTTCGACCTAGGTCGGGGTAAACACCCTACTTGAAAGCCGATTACCCGTGGGGACTGCATTTTGTGGCAGTCACTGGTAAATAGCGTCGGCTATTTCCAAACTTGTAATGTGGGCATAATGATGACGGTTTCAACCCCGTATGAGACACAGAGAACAAGTGTATAAGAATACAAGACATTTAAGATTTTCAGTCATTCCACAGACAGACATGGTTTGGTCCGATTCTCTTACAATTGAGAACCCACTTTATCGACGTTATTCACTTGCGAACACCAGATTATGTTCTTTTCGTAATTGGAAGGGTGTGGAAAACGAAACAGTGAATCCATATACTCTAAGCTTGGCCGGTTTTTTCTACAACGGAGATGACCGTACTGTATGTTTTAGTTGTGGGGGAGGACTCAAAGGTTGGGAACCTACAGATGACCCGTTTGTTGAACACGTTGAATGGTTTCATGAATGTAAATTAGCATGGATTGTAAAATTTAAAGTAGAAGAAATGAATATCGATATTAGAACTGTTGTTGATGACGATGATGATGACGATTATGATGATGATGACGACGACGGTTGTGGTTGTCGAACATTATCAAAGTGTTACCATTTTTAAACCGCCTTACAAATTTCACAATTTAAATGAGTCATCGCAAAAGTCTGCTCGTTGGTTACAGTCAAGCTATCACCGTATCAGCTGGTACGAAGGTAGTATACCTTTTGATGAACAACTATTGCGAATCATGCTAACACCGTTTTCCACCATTTTCACAAAAGGTTTGGAAAAGGCTCAATATTTGCGGCAGTTCCATCCACATGTGATGGAATTGCCTGAGAAATACTCGTCTAGCAACAACAACAACAGCCCTATTTACTTCAAATGCATACTACCGCAACACAACACTTATGCAGACTGTAAATGTGCACTACGCAGTGCAAGATATTATTATGATTTGCTTATCGCTTAGAGTTTAAAACCGGCTGTTTGCATTGGGAACTGCATTTTGTCATGGAGTGGCAGTTACAGGAAATGGCGGTGGTTGGAGCCATTTTCATTCGGGTAATCGACCTTGAATGTCGGGGTAAACACCCTACTTGAAAGTCGATTGCCCGTCGCAACACAACATTTATGTTATGTAGATTGTAAATGTGCACTGCGCAGTGCAAGATATTAGAGTTTAAAACTGGCTGTTTCCATTGGGAACTTCATTTTGTCATGTTAGGCAGTTACAGGCAATGACTGTGGTTGGAGCCATTTCGGGTAATCGACCTTGAATGTCGATTGCCCGTCCGAACACTATCAAAGTGTTACCATTTTTAAACCGCCTTACAAATTTCATAATTTAAATGAATCGTCACAAACGTCTGCTCGATGGTTACAGGCAAACCATCATCGTATCAGCTAGTACGATGGTAGTATACCTTTTGATGAACACATATTGAGAAACATACCGTTTTCCACCATTTCACAAAAGGTTTGGAAAAGGCTCAATATTTCCACATGTCATGGAATTGCCTGAGAAATACTCGTCTAGCAACAACAGCCGTATTTACTTCAGGTGCATACTACCGCAACCAAACACTTATGTACATTGTAAATGTGCACTGCGCAGTGCAAGATATTATTACTGATCACCTCCACGTCTTTTATAGCGCCCACCTGTATAAAGAGTGAAAAACGAGATATTTTCACCATCATTGCGGGTAGAACTATAATAAGTTATAGTTTGAAACAATCTATCCCCTGGGACAAGATTGACGAAATTGAACTCCGTATTGAAGATTGGACTTGTTTGAGAAATGGAGTTCCTATCAGCTGCTTGGCATGTCTCCACTTTGATTTTACCACTAACAAAAGGAGTTCAACTAAGAAGCAGAACGTGGAGGTTGTTCCTTTTTTGCAGGACCACAACTACACACTACATTGTTCACATGCGATTCCAATCATGGGATTTTGTTTACTCATCATAGCTGTGACCTTGTCCTCCACTCTCAGTTATTTGCAGTACAAAGGTAATCGCATCCCGCCTTTCTATTACATATTAGTTGGTGTTCCCTTATCCAGTGTCTTCTGGCCCCTTTTCCTTTACAATTTTGAGACGGGATTTGGCGTCCTGACTCTTGAAGTCCGGACACGAATATACCTTATGGTCAATTTTATTGCATACAAAGCATGGATGAGGTTTAACTTTAATGGAGGAGCCTACTCCATAATTGTAGGACATCAGTGATACTTTTTGTTTAAAGTATTTATTTTGGGAACCAGAGGGGGTGCGTGATCCAGACGAAGAGGGTTTCGAGGTGAAAGGAGAATGAAGATTGGCATCTTCAACTTCATTACATTCTTTACTTAAAAACTTAATAATTTCCGCTGCATCAGGTATTGTAGTGGAGTCAACTCTCTCTTGAGTAACACTTGATGAACGGAAGTTTTCAAAACGGTTCCTAAGTTCACTATCCATTTTTCGTAAAAGCATAGCAGATAACAAAGGATTTTTACTAGTGATATCGATGTCAAGACCTTTAAGAGCTTGTATATTTTCTGAGTATAAATTTACAAAATTTCTCATTTGTTTAGGCGTGTTGTTTACAGAGGACAAATCTAAAATTTGATTGAGATGTAAAGTAACTAACCGCCTCGGCGAGTGATATCTTTCTTTTAATAAGTCATAGGCCACTTTATAATTAGCGTCAGAAATAGGGAGAGATTTAATTAAATTTAGCGGTTCTCCTGAGATAACGCTCAATAAATATTGAAGTTTAGAAACTGCTGGTAACGATGCATTTTCATGAATGCTAGCGTTAAATATATTAATGAATGACATCCATTCGAGAAATTCACCATCGAAATGCTTGAGTTCAAGCTTAGGCAGTCGTATATGTAACTGAGGAGTAACTATTTCACATTTAGGCCTTGTTGATGACATCTTACTTTCTATCGAATATACGGTAGAATTAATATAAGCGACTAACTCGTTGATGCTGTTAAGAGGAGCGTAGTTGGGTTGAAAAATCGGGTTAGCCTTCTAGTTCATGATAAATGCCTAAAATATCAGAAAATTCTTCACGAAGCCTATTTATAGATTTAGCGCGCACCAACAATTTTTGCAGGATTGACTTATCAGATGTTTCTTTTGTTAGATCAAAAATCTCTTGTATTTGACTAAATATATTGTCTTTCTTTGATTTAATAACTGCCAAAGATTTTGCCATGATTAAATGATGGTTTTATAGTAGAAGATGAGATAATTGCTTTAATTTTTTAATTACAAAATGTTTTAAAGAGATTAGGCCTACGAGCGTATATGTTTAACGGAGAGATAAATAAGCCTAAGTAAACAACAAATCGACGTAGGCTCAAGGAGATAACTTTCTATAAACAACTGAAATCACTTTTCATAAACTTTTACAATTAATTTAAACCAACATATTAATGCACGCCAAAGCCAAACAAAGATAAGAGAGGATCAGCTGTTTCATATACTGCCACATGAAACTAGTTTTCCAGTGTTTGCATGCACAGACAAAGTGTGAAAAAACTTGTAGAAATTGTAGAATGAACACATATAATGAATTGTATTTTATTTTATTTTTTTATATAGGTCTTAAGGCTCAAAATCCGGCCCGGAGGACCAAATTTGTTTGGTAACAATAGTTTCGGAGTACCAATAATTATTACAATTATATAAACTAATAGTTTGTACTTACGTGCACCGTGGAATACACACTTATCACACTCGCGTATTAAATAAGCGATTTCTGGCCAGAAAACTTGTTCGTATTCCACGCACTGGTCACATTCGGTATAAACATTAATAAAATAGTTACATTCACGTATTCTAGTACCTAAGGTACGGAGATTGAAAAGTATAATAGTATACTAGAACGTAGGGGATCGATCTACACTCCCGAAAGGTCTAACTTGCTCTGGTCGGTTCAAACTGCAGAACCAACCTTATCACGGGTGAGCTTTGTCTGACTTTGGCGGCGGGTTTAAAATAAAAGAAATGAGTCTATATTAATTTTAAATACGTAACAATTGTATAACCTATTTTGGACATATATTTTTATAAACATTGTACTTATTCATTAAATTGACTTAATTTTAAAAATTATACTGTGAATTAGTCTTTCAGATTTTATAGTACTCCGTGTATTCATATTACTAAATTGTGTTGTCGGTATTTCAGTCAGATGCTGAGACTGAGATCGGAGGCTACGACGGCGGGGTACCCCTTGGTGACACTGAATATTTCGTCGGGAGTATCCTATCTCCCATGCACGAACGACGGCCGAATTATAATCAGCCAGTCATGGGATAGGTATCTGAGGACGTCCCGCCCGTACGACAGCCAGCAACCACCACCAGCTCATAGCTGGACATCAACATCTCTGCCTCCAGCATCCCAACCACCTCAGCCAGCATCCAAACCACCACCACCGTCCACCTCGAGGGCAGCGCCAGATGAGGTGGCACCACCATCAACATCTCTGCCTCCAGCATCCCAACCACCTCAGCCAGCATCCAAGCCACCACCACCACCGTCCCCCTCGAGGGCAGCGGCAGATGATGTAGTTGCTCAGAGCCTGGATATCGTGGACTATAATATATCCGACTTACGGAGCCAACTGGCGTCTGAAAGAGAAAGTGGAATTAGCCACTATCGCATTCAACAACACGCTAAATTCAACTCATAATTTAACTCCAAACGAAATGACTTATGGCAAATTTAAAACACCATTCTCAACTTTTACAGATCCTAATTTTATAATCAATGAACTTAATGCTAAATATCACTAACAATTGAAAACTATTCATGAAATAATATAAAGAAAAATTGAAAAAGAAAAACTTGACCGCACCAATAAATTAAATACATCTCGTGAAGAAACAAGTTCTCTCAGTTCTCTGGTTCAGGAAAGTCTTTGAATAAAACTAGTTATTGCGTTGTGCAACAGATAAATTGCATCATCACCTTGACCTTTAGTATTCTAAACAATTGCACCAGGAAATGTTGCGATTGTAAAACACCGTCATTAAAATAATTGTCGAGGAAGGTCACGATTGTAAGCAACCGTCATAAAATAAAAATTATCGATACGCCGAACTCATTCAAAATAATTGCGCTGGGTGTGATTGTAAATGAAATATTTATTGAGTTTGCAACAGATAAATTGCAACAGGACCTTGGACTTTACTATTGTTTCTGCAACGCTGCCAATATGTTATCAGCAGGAGAGCGTGTATTTACCTTGACGTCACATCCAAACCTTTGTTTATGCTGAAAAACCATGACTCATTATTACACAAGCAAGGTCAACACCTATGTAGAGAATTATGGTTTAGGAGAATATGATGTATCTAGCAAGCACTATAAAAGCTGTGTATGGTTCTGTCAGTCGTTTATAGGAGACGGCCCAGACACTTGTGTTTGTGTCTTATTTGAGGAAGCATTGAGAAAAGCTCTAGAAGCTTTGGAAGGCAACTTTGAAAGTGTGTTTACGGAAGTGTAACAATAAAATTGAGTTCATAATTGATTTCCAAGGTTTGAGCTTCCCAGTTCAAATAATGACCTTATAATAAAAGAGTTAGCAATTGTTAGAAAAACTGAAGGTGACGGTAAAGAAGCAGTGTGTCAGTCATTCCTGTTTGAGCCGCCGAGCAGCTTCAATGATTCAAGCAAGAATTTGCAGAGGCAAGCGATTTGGCTGGAGCGTAATTTACACGGCTTGTCTTGGGAGCAGGGTTTAATATCTTATCACAAGGTAAAGGACAATTTTATTGATTTAAATATTAATGGTACAATTTTTGTTAAAGGATTAAAAAACAAAATTTTTCACAAAATTTTTTAAAAGGTATTAATGTTACAGTAATAAATGTAGAGGACCATAATTGTCTAACATTAAGTATTTTAAAAAAACCTTTTCATAGCAATTTTATTGAAAAGTGTAAATTTAATCATTCGATTGATAATTGTGCATACATAAATGTGTTCGTTATTAATCTATTGTTCAAATGTGAAACAGTAATTGAAGATAGAATAAATGCTGTGGACTTGAGTATAAAAGAGTGTTTTAATAAAGGGTATTAGTATATTCAAGACGGTATAGTTAATTATATACCATAAGTTTTATTATTAAACATTTAGAAAAACTAGAACACATTTACGATAGATTACAAGAACATTTGAAAACGGATTTAGAAATATTAGATAATTTACCTTGTGATAGGCATCAAGTGCTAGTTTTAAATAATTTTTATTTTGTGAAAAAAAATATTGCACATTTTGCAACCTTCACCGAGTTTTAATATAGTTTTTATTTTTAATAATTATAAATAATATAGTGTTACAATTGAAAGCTTATTTATAATAGATTGTAAGAGGACTAATTTGTGAGAAAAAAACATTGTAATATTGTAATCCTTCTAAAGTGTGAATTGTGTTTTTAATAGAATTATCTAATATTCTGCACAGAGTTTATTCATTTACTACCATATTTTTTTTTCCAGGCGAAAAACCTATTGAGGTTATCATCGCCTAACTGAAGTTAAGTTTTTAAAATAAATATTACATAAGACTAATCAAAAAAAAAACAAAATAGATGTTTAAAACTAATTGTAATTATCTAAAACTAAAGAACCTAACATTATACAAAATTCAAATATTATTAAATAGATTAAGGTGGCGTAAGAAAGCGACGACACGATCGATAGCCGTGACATCGTCTCTTAAAACCACCTTTAAACTACATCGAAGATCGAAACGTATATACAATTTTGTCAACTCATTACAATCAAGCAGGATATGCTTGATTGTAATATTATTTCTACAAAACTGACATAGTGGTGGATCCTCATGTCGCATCAACCATCCATGCGTTAACAAAGAGTGCCCGATGCGAAGTCGAGTAACCACCACTTCCTCCCTACGATTCGAACGAACAGATGTCCTCCATGGTCGGACGGTATTTTTGATGTCCCTCAGCTTGTTTCTATTTACATTTTGCCATTCCTCGTTCCAAACAGAGAATAGTGTAGATTTAACTTTGCATACAAAATCTGATGCCATCACACGTTGTGTCGATGGCAACATACCTGTAGCTAATTTTGCACCTTCATCTGCTTTAGTGTTTCCGAATATTCCACAGTGACCAGGCACCCAGAGAAATGACACCTCGACACCTCGTAATTGGAGCCTGTGTATAGAGCACAAGATGTCTCCAACTAAAGGGTTCTTAGTGTACATTTCCTGAATAGCCTGGAGAGCACTTTTGGAATCACAACACACAAGATATTTAGATTTTGCAGACGGAATTGATCTTAAAGCTTGAAGAATTGCATAAAGTTCTGCAGTAAAAACGCTACAGGCTGAGGGCAATCAGGCCGGTTTACGAGCGAATTTTGGTGCCTTTAAAGTCGTTGGCGTTGAATAAAGAATACGATATTATCTGTGCAAAGCTCGTAACAACCGTTCATCTGTTCAAGTTGACTTTGATGACGATATAAAAAAAGACTAATTTTTTCCCTTAACGATAGATATTGCTATAGTGAAAGATTATTCTGGAGTTGGAGAAATGTCGGTAAGACATGGTGATAATGGAAATACGACGGTAAATGTATTTTCAAGGGGGTGACATATATTAATGGAGTGGTCACCACTGATTACAGCGTGGCTGGAGCTGTTTTCAATGGGGGGCGAACTATTAGAGTTCATCCCAAAGGGAGCTGAATATGTGAAAAGCTCGTAACAACCGTTCATGGCTCATCTGTTCAAGTTGACTTTGATGACGATATAAAAAAGAATACTTTTTTCCCGAAACGATACTGCTATAGTGAAAGATTCCGATCTTCCGGAGTTTGAGCAATGTCGGTAAGACATTGTGATAATGGAAATACGACTGTAAATGTATTTTCAAGGGGGTGACATATATTAATGGAGTGGTCACCACTGATTACAGCGTGGCTAGAGCCGTTTTCACTGGGACGAACTATTAGAGTTCATCCCACGGGGGGAGCTGACTTGATTAACGAATACTCTTTTAAACAAATACTTAATTATCGATTTATTTCAGAAACTCATTCAAAATAATTGCGCTGGGTGTGATTGTAAATGAAATATTTATTGAGTTTGCAACAGATAAATTGCAACAGGACCTTAGACTTTACTATTGTTTCTGCAACGCTGCCAATATGTTATCAGCAGGAGAGCGTGTATTTACCTTGACGTCACATCCAAACCTTTGTTTATGCTGAAAAACCATGACTCATTATTACACAAGCAAGGTCAACACCTATGTAGAGAATTATGGTTTAGGAGAATATGATGTATCTAGCAAGCACTATAAAAGCTGTGTATGGTTCTGTCAGTCGTTTATAGGAGACGGCCCAGACACTTGTGTTTGTGTCTTATTTGAGGAAGCATTGAGAAAAGCTCTAGAAGCTTTGGAAGGCAACTTTGAAAGTGTGTTTACGGAAGTGTAACAATAAAATTGAGTTCATAATTGATTTCCAAGGTTTGAGCTTCCCAGTTCAAATAATGACCTTATAATAAGAGTTAGCAATTGTTAGAAAAACTGAAGGTGACGGTAAAGAAGCAGTGTGTCAGTCATTCCTGTTTGAGCCACCGAGCAGCTTCAATGATTCAAGCAAGAATTTGCAGAGGCAAGCGATTTGGCTGGAGCGTAATTTGCACGGCTTGTCTTGGGAGCAGGGTTTAATATCTTATCACAAGGTAAAGGACAATTTTATTGATTTAAAAATTAATGGTACAATTTTTGTTAAAGTATTAGAAAAACAAACTTTTTCACAAAATTTTTTAAAAGGTATTAATGTTACAGTAATAAATGTAGAGGACCATAATTGTCTAACATTAAGTATTTAAAAAAAACCTTTTCATAGCAATTTTATTGAAAAGTGTAAATTTAATCATTCGATTGATAATTGTGCATACATAAATGTGTTCGTTATTAATCAATTGTTCAAATGTGAAACAGTAATTGAAGATAGAATAAATGCTGCGGACTTGAGTATAAAAGAGTGTTTTAATAAAGAGTATTAGTATATTCAAGACGGTTTAGTTAATTATATATCATAAGTTTTATTATTAAACATTTAGAAAAGCTAGAACACATTTACGATAGATTACAAGAACATTTGAAAACGGATTTAGAAATATTAGATAATTTACCTTGTTTTTTTTTTTTTTTTTTTTTTTTTTACAGGCGAAAAACCTATTGAGGTTATCATCGCCTACTTCATAAATAAAACTAATCAAAATAAAACAGAATAAAATAAAATAAATGTTTAAAACTAATTGTAATAATCTAAAACTAAACAACCTAAAATTATACAAAATTTAAATATTATTAAATACATTAAGGTGGCGTAAGAAAGCGAGGACACGGTCGATAGCCGTGACATCGTCTCTTAGAACCACCTTTAAACTACCTCGAAGATCGTAACGTATACATAAATTTGTCAACTCATTACAATCAAGCAGGATATGCTTGATTGTAATATTATTTCTACAAAACGGACATAGTGGTGGATCCTCATGTCGCATCAACCATCCATGCGTTAACAAAGATTGGCCGATGCGAAGTCGAGTAACTACCACTTCCTCCCTACGATTCGAACGAACAGATGTCCTCCATGGTCGGACGGTATTTTTGATGTCCCTCAGCTTGTTTCTATTTACATTTTGCCATTCTTTTTTTTTTTTTTTTTTTTTTTTTTTTTTTTTTTTTTTTTTTTTTTTCCAGGCGAAAAACCTATTGAGGTTATCATCGCCTAACTAAAGTTGAGATTTTAAAATACAAAAATCGTCTACAAACAGGGAACAGTGGACCGGTGACTGTACGTTTGAAGTGACGCTGTTAATGGCAACAGCAAACAGCGTCACACTCAAAACGCCACCCTGTGGTACACCATTCTCTAGTTCGCAACGATCAGAATATATGCCTCCTAGACGTACACGGAAAGTCCTGTTATTCAAATAATTTTTTATAAAAGCAAGAATGTTACCTTGTATACCCCATGATTTCAATACGTTCAAAATTCCTCCTCTCCATGCCATGTCATATGCCTTCTCAAGGTCAAAGAAAACAGCTACCAGTGTTTGTCGTAAGATGAAGGCATTCTGTATAGCTGACTCCAACAAAACCAATTGGTCAACTGATGAACGTCCTTGTCTGGAACCACACTGAACGTTAGAAAGAAGTTTGTTTCTAGATACCAGACAAAACGACGGTTGACCATCTTCTCCAGTAGTTTGCATAGGCAGCTGGTCAGCGAGATTGGTCTGTAACTACTGGGATTAGTTTTGTCCTTTCCTTGTTTTAGAAGAGGAATTATTGTCGCTTCTAACCATGCATCGGGAAAACCGTGCTCCCCAAATATACGGTTGTATATCCGAAGGAGAACTAGTTTTGCCGACGGTGGTAGATTTTTAATCATGGAGTATACAATATCAGTAGTAATGGGTATACTTTATCCCCCCAATGAGAGAGCAGTATTTGTTACGCCCACCCCTTCCTAAGCCCGCCCCTTTTGTTTGATTGGTCGATGGTAGTGAAGATGGCGTCGACGCCCCGCCCCTGGTGCTGGTGGAGGAGCGGAAGGGCCATCTTGTTCTGGTGATGACGTAAGTTTGGAAAAAATATAATTCTGCGTTCGGGAATGGAACCTAGGGCGTTTGGTTTGCTGGCGTGTGACGCTAGCGACTGAGCTACGAGTCGTTCAGTTGTGTGTAACTGTACGATTGTGGTACAAGTAGGTCTTGGGAATGTTGGAAATTTCGGTTGTATAAAATAAGAGTAATACGTGTATTTTAATAAATATGAATTTATTGTCTCAAAAAATAAAAATATATTGACAAGGACAAATACGTAATTTAAATACAATATATATATATAAATATAACAATAATTTTAAGTCTGAATTTAGAGGGAAGACTTCATTAACGAATACTATGATAATTTAAACAATTATTCCAGGTTCAGAAATAGTCGGTAGCGTCTGTCAGCAGGTTTCCTGCATATGGGACACCTCTGCACCCTTTCCGCACACTGGTTGCAATACACGTGACCGCAGGGTATGATGGCAGTGCATGGTGGTCTTTCTAAGCAGACAGTACAGTCTGCTATACGGTAGCCGCTGTTTCGGTCTCTGTCGTTCTGCTCTTCTGATATTCTCTGTTTCAACATACAAAACAAAGAAGATAATTTATATTATTGTAAATGAATAGCATAAATATCAGTTTTTACAAATTGTAACACTTACGGCTACGAATGAAGGGATTCGATCGGCCATTATAGCCTCCGCTTCAGCGACAGCCGCTCTTCTTCGGCCCTCTTCAAGAAGTTTGTCCAGATCGCTCATCATGATCCTCCATACGCCGACTGCGTAGAAGTTTTGTTCATATCCGTCTCTTGTGAAACGCTGTCTCTAAGTCTGATACTAGCCTTTTTAGTATCTGCAGTGCATCAGCCGATACGTTACGAGCTGCAGTTGCACGTGCATTTCCCACAGCCGTCTAAGAAAATTAATTAGAAATGAAATTCATTTATAATCCTTTGATAGTACAGCTATTACCATCGTACAATAAAACTTACTGAATATTGAGGAGGATATCTTGTCCTACTTCCTAAGCAAAGGAAACAGTCAATACGAGAATGCTCGTGTCCTTGTATGTGTTGCAATTCCTCCTCTAGTTCACCCGAATGAGACGCTCGATCTCTGAGTCTATTTACAACGTGATTTAATAATGCAGCCTATAAAATACAATTTATTTTAGTAATGAAAAATAAGAAGATAACAGTAATAATTCATTAAGAATACAATAATCACCGGTGTTGGGTGGTCGGTGTTGCTACGATCAGCCAAAGGTCCTCTGGTTCTAGACGGAGTGTTTGTTCCCTGAAAGAAAAACGCTTATTAGATGAAACTGTTAATAATCTAAATTGTTTGGAAACAGTAAAGGCAGTTCATTAATAATCACCGATGTTGGGTGGGCGGTGTTGCTACGATCAGTCAAAGGTACTCTAGGAGGAGTCGTAATGTGTGTTTCCTGAAAGGAAAAAAGCTTATTAGATATGAAAATGAAACTGTTAATAATCTAAATTGTTTATAATTACCTGTGACGTAGTCTCCCTGCTGTGATCAACCATCGATTGGCGTCTATGGTACGGTGTCCATGCAGCCCTTCGTAATATTGATGGGCTACGTCTGTTACGATCGATTTCGTTAGTATGTCTAATTCTTCCCAAATGCCCGTTTCATCGTAGCTAGAATCATCGTTGTTTGTTGTGTCATTAGACTGAAAATCAATGAAAAATTGCAATAACGAAACATAAAAACTTTAACAAAAAAAACACGCTATTTCATACTCACCTCTGATTGATTTCGTCTATCGGTCATAGTGTTTCTGAAATAAATCGATAGTTTCTGAAATATATCGATAATTAAGTATTTGTTTAAAAGAGTATTCGTTAATCAAGTCAGCTCCCCCCGTGGGATGAACAATAATAGTTCGTCCCAGTGAAAACATCGTATTTCCATTATCACCATGTCTTACCGAAATTTCTCCAACTCCGGAAGAATCTTTCACTATAGCAGTATCGTTTCGGAAAAAAGTAGTCTTTTTTATATCGTCATCAAAGTCAACTTGAACAGATTAACGGTTGTTACGAGCACAGGTAATACCGTATTCTTTATTCAACGCCAACGACTTTAAAGGCACCAAAATTCGCTCGTAAACCGGAACCGCTCAAGCCAGCTCCCCGTGGGACGAACTCTAATAGTTCGTCCCAGTGAAAACAGCTCCAGCCACGCTGTGATCAGTGGTGACCACTCCATTAAAATATGTCACCCCCTTGAAAATAAATAAGATTTACGGCCGTATTTCCATTATCACCGTCTTACCGACATGACGTGTAATGACAAATTTGCATTTCTCCAACTCCGGAAGATCGGAATCTTGCACTATAGCGGTATACCGTTTCGGAAAAAAAGTAGTCTTTTTTATATCGTCGTCATCAAAGTCAACCTGAATAGACGAGCCATGAACGGTTGTTACGAGTTTCGCACAGATAATGCCGTATTCTTTATTCAACGCCAACGACTTTAACGACACCAAAATTCGCTCGTAAACCGGAACCGCATTGAACCGGTTAACTGTCGAATTTTCGGAGAGCTGACTTGCAGTATTCATAATTAAGATAAAAGACTCACAACGCACCTAACTGCAAAGCGCTGAAGACTGATGCTCTCTGTATGTTGGTACCGGCTTATATACTGTGCAACTCCCCACGCGTCCTCTGTGTAGTTGCCCAAAGCGGCTGTGTCACGCAACAGAAAGTTTAGAAATCATTGACCTTTTCCCACACTCGAGGTTGTGCCGTGTGAAATCGTTGAACTTTCACTCCCACTCGCGGTCGTGCAGTGAAAGGATTAGAAATCGCTGACCTACTTTCACTCCTACTCGCGGCCGTGCAGTGATTAGAAATCGCTGGCCTATGTCTCCCACTCTAAACAGGTTGCTATATAAACCCGTATATTACAGGTAGGACAGTATACTCCGGTCTCATTCAGACTGCAAAGAGGTAAGTGTGATTGTTATTCTATCTCTGTTTCTAATAAACAGTTAGCTATATAACAGTTAGCACAGTATACTCGGGTCTCATTCTGACTGCAAAGAGGTAAGTGTGATTGTTATCCTATCTCTGTTTCTAATTTGACGTCTTAAAATAAAACCTATATTATGGCCGTGTATATTTTTTCTAATGGGCAAACCTATGTAAAGAAATTCCGTTTATACGGGAATAAAATTGTTTTTAAATTCAATACACCCCCTGAAGGTGTAGGAGAGATTGAATGGGTTAGACAGGGACTTCAAGAGTTGGTTGAATCTGTGACTAGGGGTACAACAGACGAAGATCGACTTGGGTTTACTATGACTAGCATAAACTTTAAGAATCGTACACCTGGGTACGTAGCCTTCAGGCCTGCTTCGGAATTAACGTCAGACATTCTTTGGGACGTTTTTGGTGAAATAATCCAGAGTAACGCTGAGGGATTTATGTCAGGTGATACCTTCCAGGTATCGTGTACCAAGGTAGAGTACCTGTAGGGCGGGGTCGAAGTAGGCGTGGGATTTACAATAACTTTGGCGAAGAGTGTCACAGCAGAACGGGAATCGTTGTAATTAAAAATAAAGATGCTTTGTGCTTGCCTTGTGCTCTTGTGGTTGGCATTGCTCGGGCTCAAAATGATAAAGAATATAAAGCTATAATACAGAACAAAGGTAAACGTCAGACCGTTAGGGCACAGCAACTAATGGCTGACGCTAATGTAGAAATTACCGAGTCAGGTGCGGGTGTGAATGAGTTACAAGCGTTTCAAAATCATTTAACTGAATATAAAATCACGGTGTACAGTTACGGTAGTAGAGGTAGGCATGTGTTTTTTGAAGGTAATGTGAACAATCCCAAGTATAAAATAAATTTGCTATTTCACAAGTCCCATTTTAATGTGATTACCAGTTTAACTAGCGCGCTTGCGTGTCATTTCTACTGTGAAGCATGTCGGACACCGTACAACACTTTAGGCAAACACAAATGTTCAGCTACCTGTTATTCATGTAAACGGACTCCACCGTGTGTGCTAGACGACAACGGTGGTATTCAATGCGGTGACTGTAACCGTCAATTTATGAACCAGCAATGTTACAACACACATTCCGTAAGCGTTTGCAAGTATATTAGAAAATGTCTAATGTGTGAGAAGGTAATATTTACTACAGACCGTAAAAGCACACATCAGTGTGGAGAGGTTTATTGTAAAATGTGCTTAGAGTACAAGCCGGCTAACCATCGGTGTTACATGAAAATCAATACACAAAAGCCTCCAGTTAAAGATTTCATGTTTCTATTTTTCGACCTGGAAACGCGTCAAGACGAAGTCCTTGATAGCACTCACGTGCACAGGGTAAACTTATGCATTTCTCAACAGTACTGTTGGAAATGCGTAAATGGCGAACGTTGCCGTAATTGTACGCCACGAACTCGTGTTTTTAAAGAGAGTCCAGTTGAAGGGTTCATGGCCTACATAATGGATGCGCGTAAAACGTTTAAAAAGGTGTGCGTTATCGCTCATAATGGACAGACATTTGATTTCCAATTCCTTTTGAAATACGTTCTGGAAGAAACTCAGTTTACACCTGAATTGATAATGCGTGGAACTAGGATTATAAAGATGGAGATCGATAACATAAAGTTTATTGATTCTCTAAACTATATGCCAATGGCATTGTCTAAACTCCCTGAAGCGTTCGACCTACCTCCCGAAAAAAAGAAGGGTTACTTTCCCCACCTTTTCAACACAGTGGCCAATGAAAATTATGTAGGTCCTATTCCAGCAAAGGAATACTACTGTCCTGACTCAATGTTCGAAAAGAACAATACAAAATTCTTACAGTGGTACGATGAACAGGTCTCCAACGGTTATGTATTCAATTTTCAAAGGGAAATATTCGAATATTGCCTCTCTGATGTTGATATATTAGCTCAAGCCTGTATAAAGTTTCGTGCTTCGTACTTGCAGGAATGCAATGTAGATCCGTTTCTCGAGGCCGTCACTATTGCTAGCGCGTGTAGCCTAGCGTTCAGAAGAAATTTTCTCAAGCCAAACACAATAGGCATACTGCCCAAGAATGGATACAGACTCGTCGATAAGCAGTCCACCATTGCTCTACAGTGGCTCGCATGGATCGAAGACCAGAAAGGCTATCGACTGGAGCATGCTGGTAGAGGTCGTGAAATTAAAGTAGATGGTATAAAGGTTGACGGACTATGTGACCAAACGAAGACCGTATATGAATTTCACGGCTGTTACTGGCACGGATGTCCAAACTTACACATTTGGGCGTGATTCACCTCTAATCGACGACCCGTCAGACACTCATAGTGCTCGACTGACCAGGACTAAAGCTAAGACGGCTAAGTTGTCCCGTCATTATAATGTTGTCGAGTTGTGGGAGTGTGAATTTTATAGGATGAAAAAAATAAACAAAAGGATGGCATACCTTGATTCCCACCCTCTAATACATCTCACACCACTAAACCCTCGAGATGCGTTTTTCGGCGGTCGTACGGGGAATGTAAAATCGTACCATATGTGTCAGGAGAACGAGAAGATTCGGTACATTGATGTTTGTTCCTTGTACCCCTGGGTGTGTAAGTACCGAGAATATCCGATAGGACATCCGCAAATACACGTCGGCAATAATGAGTGTAGAGCCGCAGGAATGTCTGCTGACGGCCTCCTGAAATGTACAGTCCTACCTCCTCGGGATTTGTATCATCCAGTGCTGCCGGTCAGGATGAACGATAAATTGATGTTCATCCTATGCCGTACATGTGGTGAGAACCTTATACCTGGAGACTGTACTCACTCTCTTGACGAACGGACGTTGACAGGAACATGGACTATGGACGAGATACGCAAAGCTGTGCAGAAAGGTTACGTGATATTGGAAATGTATGAGCTCTGGCAATACGAAATGGCTTCATTTGACAAAGGGAACGGACTGTTTACCGACTATATTAATAAATTTTTAAAAATAAAGCAGGAGGCTTCAGGTTACCCAGAGTGGTGTACTGAACAAGACAAAATAGACTATGTCCAAAGCTATTTCGACAACGAGGGGGTTAGACTTGACCCGATGAAAATTGAAAAAAATCCTGGTGCCAGGTCGTTGGCTAAATTAATGTTAAACTCCTTTTGGGGTAAGTTTGGACAACGTGAAAACCAGCCAAAGACTACAATAGTAAGAAAGCCGAATGAACTGTTCAACTGGTTAACGTCACCGTCAATTGATGTAAACAATATACAAGAGGTTAACGAGGACGTTGTCGTAGTGAACTGGTGCTACACCGACAACACCTGTGATGTACTACCAACAGTAAATGTCGTTCTCGCTGCATTTACTACAGCCCATGCTCGTCTTAAGCTCTATGAGTATTTGGACGTGTTGGGATCACAGGTCCTCTATTACGACACAGATAGTGTAATTTATCTCCACAAAGACGGTACGCACGATGTATCGACAAGAGACTACTTGGGACAGATGACAGACGAACTGGCAGACTATGGTCCTTCTGCATATATAACAGAATTTGTTTCGGGAGGTCCGAAAACGTACGGTTACAAGGTAATGTGTCCGGAAAATGACAAAACCGTTACAGTTTGCAAAATTAAAGGACTGACTTTAAATCTCCGCACCTCGGGTTATTTGAATTTCGATTCTTTAAAGAAATTAGTATTGAATGAACAAACAGAGGAGGATAGCATAATGGTCACTGAACCGCGTATACGTCGCAGAAAGGATCATGATGTTATTACTGTGTGTGAAACAAAAATGTTCAGAACCACAGGTGCGAAAAGAAAACGTAACGGGGGTTTTGATACGCTACCTTATGGGTACTGTAAAGTTCCACGCCTAGAATGATTCCCATCATTCTGAACGGTGTTGTGAAATCAAGTCGTTCCATTTTAGTTTTTGTATGACCTATGCTGTGTGGAGATCCTAGGTTGAATGAATGGGCCCTCTGTCACGGTCTAAACGCCTATAAGGCTGTGTGAATAGCTAAGTGTTGTAGCAACAAAAGAACATAGCTTCTGTTGTGGCAATGTCAGACAGATTGTGTTTTTGTATTGAATAAAATACCTTTTTACAAAAGGTATAAAATATTTGTTGCACGAGTGTGTGTGTGTGTGTGTGAAACCTAGGTTGAATGGTCCTCTGTCTCGACTTAATCGTCTATAAGACTGAATGTGTGTGTGGATGGGATTTAAAGTAAAATTGAACGACAAAAACTGACCGCCAGGGAGGATAGGCCTTGGAATGCTTCCCGGGTACGCTTCCAAAAACAAGAACGACTTCGGACTGTACCTCCTGGGTGTTGATGGAAACCTAGTCAGTTGGTTTAAAAGTACCAAAAGTAAAATCAGGGTGGTCAGTTTTGAAATGAACGTTAGACGTGCTATTGCTAACGAGCTTCATAAGCCGGCTCGTAGAAACTTTAAAACACGTAGTGTTACTTTGAAAGGTGTAAACGATCTTTATCAAGCTGATTTAGTTGAGATGATTCCCTATGCAAAGGAAAACAAAGGCTATAAGTATATATTGACTATGATTAACTGTTTATCAAAATTTGCGTTTGCGGTGCCGATAAAATCTAAAACCGGTTCCGAAGTAGCTTCAGCATTAAAGCCTATACTAGAGAAACACAGTATGAAGCATTTTCAGACCGATCAGGGTAAAGAATGGTTTAACAAATCTGTTCAAAACTTATTGAAAACCTATAAAATTAATCACTATCACACTTACACCGAGAAAAAAGCTTCCATCGTAGAAAGGTTAAACAGAACTTTGAAAAGTAAAATGTGGTTAGAATTTACGGCTCGCGGTAGTCATAAATGGACTGATTTTTTAGATGATATTGTGAAGTCATACAACAAAACCGTACACAGTACTATTGGTATGAAACCGTGTCAGGTGAGAAAAAAACATGAAGCAATGCTGTTGGCTAGAATAAACGAGAAAGTAAATAGTCGTACTATACCTCAATCGCGATCATTCCAGGTAGACGATAGAGTTAGAATATCCAAATACAAAAAAGTTTTTTCGAAAGGATTTTATCCAAACTGGACGCAAGAAGTATTTACCGTGTTCGCTGTTGTACCGTCCTCACCTAAAACCTACATTTTACAAGATTCGAGAGGTGAAATATTAAAAGGTGGGTTTTATGCTGAAGAATTAAGTCGAACAAATGTTGGCGACGTTTATTTGGTGGAAAAAGTTTTGCGCCGGAAAGGAGATAAGGTTCTTGTGAAATGGCAAGGTTTCGATAAAACCCACAACTCGTGGGTAGATAAAAATAAACTTATACTGTGAAACATTGTACCACATCCGGCAAGCCGCCCATGCGCATCCGGCCATGTGCAAGCGCTGACGTCAATGGAAAAGTACTGGTCGCGATTGCTTTGTCCCAACTGACCTTGTCCGCATCCGACCCCGAGCATGCGATTGGAAAAGTACTAGCTGCAGAGACAATGTGTCACAATTGCTTTATACTGCAATAGAATATATGTTTCGAAAATAAATATTAAGTCTTTCGCACAATTGATTCATTCTGGTTACGTCTTTCGAGATGCGTGTAGTGATTGCTCCATATACGATGCAGCTACATAATTTCGACGCTTATGTAGGTGAAAAGGAGAAACGAATTCGTCACAGCCCCCTATTTCCCAACACTATTAGAGCAATTGTGTGTGGTCCTTCAAATTGCGGCAAAACAAATGTAATTTTCAATCTTTTGTTCGAGGCAAACGGACTGAAGTTCGCCAACATTTATATTTTTTCAAAATCACTTCACCAACCGAAATATAAGTTTCTGTCTAAGGTGATGGAAGAATCGGGTATCGGTTATTTTCCGTACAGTGATAACGACAACATCATAAATCCACATGAAGCGGAACCGAATTCCATTATGATTTTTGACGATATACAGTGTGAAAAACATGATAACATACGTAATTACTTCAGTATGGGAAGACATAGCTCAATTGACTCTTTTTATCTCGGTCAAACGTACAGTAGGATTCCCAAACATTTAATCCGAGACAATACCAACCTGATTGTTGTATTTAAACAGGACGATATGAATTTAAGACACATTCATTCGGATCACGTAGGCACGGACGTGTCGTTTAACACTTTCAAAAAGCTCTGTGCAACAGCCTGGAAAGACAAATTCGGTTTTATAGTAATAGATAAAGACAGCGATATAGATCAGGGTCGATACAGAATTGGATTCGATTCCTTCGTAAAAGATTTATAATGCGTATATACACTTATAATGATATTTCGCCATATGCTAATAGCGGCACTACCAAAACACCAAAATCAAATTTGTGTTGTTTCTATTATCCCGATAAGAAGAGGTTTTGCGGGAACTACTGTAGCCGGACGAATAGACATGGACATGTATTTAATAGACGCTGCTGGAGACATAAGCGGTTCGGGTCGTACAGCAAGAGTTTGCCGCCTATAATTCTGTTAATGATCACATCCGCAAATAGAATTTATAATCGAGACATTTGGATTAGGTTCATGCACGAATGTGATAAAGGAGGTGTACCATTTGAATTGATATTATACAATGAACACATGTTGAAAGGAACTGTTCGGCATCCACAAAACTTGGTATCCAGATTCCGGCCGTTTCCTGATTTTTTCAATCGGACACTGACTCCCAGTCACGGAGGCATAGAGTACACGCAAGTATACCTCGACATGTTACAGTACAGCTGTTCATTGCCGTACGCGTCCCGTTGTGTAGTAATCACGGAAAGGACAATTCCCATAGTCGGTCCTATAAAGGCGTACAAGCTTATCAGCAGTGTAAAGTGTTGTGTAGACATTAGCTAAAATGTGAAATACGGTCCTAGACCTTCGTCGCTACCTTTACGCAGTAGAGGTAAATTTTACGAGGCTGTAAATAATAAGGCACAAGGTGTGTTTACAACCGAATTTCTAAAGGCCGCCCTGCCGACGGTGCCTAATCAGTGTCATCATTTCGGCTTGTCTTTTGACGGATCAAAATATACTGTTGTCGATCGTAGGCAACTTCAAATGTGGTGCACATACACGGGGGCAAATACTGATGAGTTTCTGCTTTTGAATAGTTATCTTCTCGAAAACTCTATACCGACGCTAAAACGGTACATGCAAGATATGCCCAGAGATGATAATCTAATAGTAGCCGAAATACCGCAATGGCGTGAAAATATAAAACGTACCTTTGTCTTTAGGAGCGCCGAGAAGGTGGAAAGTATACCATATTTTGACAACAACATGTACAGATACTGCCGAGGTTTATCGTGGAGCAACCCGAAATTGATGAAAGCGTCCGCATCGCAGGTTGTACAGTACCTATTGCGTGAAAAGCGTTACGCTGCGTTTTTTCGATCTTTGGAACTGTCTTAAAAACTATCTGATAGTCGAGTTACGGGTCATTTCGCAATATGACACCAAAGGAGGAGCAAGTTATTTTTGAGATCGCCCGTCTGAGGGAGACCATCAAGAGAAAGTATCTTCAGATAAAATTCGGCGATGCAGATGCTGAACGGATTTTGACTAAACAATATAGCCCTATCATTAAGGAAATTTCGAAAATTCGTCGTCCACAGCCGAAAATGGAAATTAAAAAAGAAGAAGAAATGGATGTAGACATGGAGGATGATGCTTCACAAACCCATGTTCCGAAATTCATCGATACCGAAGTAATAGCTGAATCAACAGATGAGCCTGGACCTTCAGTTACACCGGTGCGCCAAAGTAGTGTTGTTAAAGAGCTACTATCAACACCGGCGGGCCAGGAAGATAGTGTTCGTTATGTCCATACAATGTTCAAACATCGTCTACCGCGGACCTACGTGTTGAGAATGATTAAAGACAATAGGAATACAATTGATAACACATACGGTCCTCGAATAACAGGAGACGGTACTGTTATGATAGGCGATAAGTATATAAGGTTTGACGACGAAAACGGTGACATCATCATCGACGCGGACACTTACAAGGGAACCGAAGGGCTCTATGAATTGATATTTATGCGCAAACCCAATGAAACATTATACACAAAGGCCGACCTGAACACCTATAAACAAATCTGTGAACAAACCAGTGCTCATAGGAAAGGTTATAATCCGCTCTTAGCCATAAACCGTGCTAGTAAATCCGCCAAGTACATGGCAATTATATCGAGATTATTTCCGCCGACCGGTTTGCATAGCGGTAAAGGTTATGCGTATTGGGACAACCCTAACGAACTCTGTGACAGGTTACGACTACTTTTGTCGTCTTAAGAGGTAGGTCATACGGGCCATGAGAACGAAATTGCCTCCATTATAGAAGAGCTGAGGGAAGCGGGTCTTATAAAAGGCAGTGGAAATAGAAAAATTAGGACATTAATAAGATGAGCGTCGATAAGTTTGGACGTTTTTCGGACCAGGTTAACGCTCCCCATCCCCATCATCATCAGCACGGGATAGGTCTGACCCCCGATGGTAATCATTATGACGCGATAGGCAAGTTATTGCGCAATGTTGGTGATCCTATTGAGGACAGCGATGCCGTCAACGCGGGTACGATAGCGAAAAAATGTTTAGGTTTCGACGAGGATAGGAAAAAATACTACACTAAAGGCTATTCTGTAGGCGGTCTAGGTCAACCCGTTGAGGACGACGATGCAGTGTCCAAAACGTATCTCGAACAAAACTGTTTGACTCGAATAAAGAATAGATATCATACAAAAGGCTTGCCTTTGGGAGGTCTCGGAGAGCCGAAAGAAAAAGATGATGCCGTAACGAGAGCCTACTTGGAATCGTTGGTTCCTATTAAACTAGCCGATTGTTTTTCCTTTGGCGACCAAAGGGTGTGCGGTGTATCGGCGCCTATGAAAGACTCTGACGCTATTAACATGAAGTACGTCAGAGATAATTTCTTATCGAAAAACGCAGAGGGTAAATTTGACGCTCACGGAGTGACCATATGTAATGTTAAAGCGCCTTTGTATAAAAATGACGCCGCTACAAAATTATACGTGGACGATAGGGTGCCTCGAAAAGACAAAACTGTTTGGAGTTTTCAAAATAAGCGGCTCGCTCAGGTCGAAGAACCTTTGTACCAACAATATGCGGTCACACTGGGTTTTCTAATGAAAAATACGCTGTTTCTCACCCTACTGCCGATCGGTGAAATGTATAACGCAAACGGAAAATGTATAACTAATGTTCGAGACGGTTTCACCGATGTCGACGCTGTTAACGTTCGTCAGCTTCATGAAATTAAATCTTGGATAAAGAAATACACTCTGCATTCCGAGGAGACGGGCGACTACTACTGGTTAAACTCTAAGCGCTTATCGGGGATAGCCGATGGTATAGCTGATAACGATGCTGTTTCGCAAAGGCAATTGAATACGGCTATTCAAGGCCTACGAGACACGCTAATGCGAGAGAAGCCTGTCGAAAAATAGATTGACAAGGTCATATCAATACACGAAAATAAATACGGGAACACTTTAAAAATAATATCAGTCGTTGAAATGTTCTTCAAGCTGATGTTACTGTTCGCCTTGTTGAGCTCCTCGCTCGCAACGTCGTCGTCGTCGTCGCCTTCCCCTATCACCGATACGACGGTATTTTGTGGATATACTGAAACTAACGGTAGTAGTAGTAGTATTGTTCAGGCTAAGACCAACCGTAAATGGGGTATCAACGGACTAACTTGGTATATGTATGGTAATAGAAAATATCTCAATATCGCTTCGCACGCTTTCAATCTCTGGAGTAGATATATCCCTTTGACTTTTACTCTCGACTCGACAAGGCCAAATATCGCTATACTATTTGGGGATGCTGAACATATAAAACTGTCGGAAGGAACAATGTGCGGTACTAGATTTGACGGTAGAGGAAGAGTCGTTGCCCACGCTTTTGCGCCTCATGTGCTTCAATCGCAAGTAGAGATACACTTCGATAACGAAGAAGAGTGGGACTTTACAATGTCTACATCCGATAATGGCCATAACTCGTTTTACGCTGTTCTGGTCCACGAAATAGGGCACGCTCTAGGACTGTCTCATAATAAGAAACGAGATTCGATAATGTATGCCTATACGGTCAACCGAAATATATCCAGTATGTATTATTTAGACCTTTCTTCAGATGATATTAATAATATTCAGTATCTATATGGTGCAAAACCAACCACCACTACCCCCTCCACCACTACCACCACAAGCACTACTACCCCTACTACCATCAGCTCCACCGTTCGTTCTAGCCCTACGACGATCGAAACAGAAATAAACACTATCGATTTATGTTCTGTCCGCGGCTTTGACGCCGTTTTAATAGCGATGAAACATATGTACTTGTTTCACGGACAGTATGTATGGATATTGAATTTGGATCCGAATAAGAGAGAAGTTGTTCCGAAACCCGAAATCATTTCGGAATGGTTAAACTATTTGCGACCTGGTTTTACTAACGTTACCGCCGTTTATCAATCACCCAGCGGAGATGTGGTGCTCATTGCTCACGGATGGGTTTACGCTATAGAATATCCTAGTCTTTTGAAAAGATATATGTACACGCTGAAAGATTGGATAGGACGACCGATGAAGACGGTTAACGCTATTTTCAACAGTCATCTGGGTAAAACAATTGTCCTCTACGACAACGCTTATGTGATGAGATATGATGAATGTAGGTACACCGGTTTATATCAAGGACCTATGACCGAAATCTACCACGGTTTACCAAACGATTTGCGTGGCGGTTTCAG
Organism: Prosapia bicincta; assembly: GCA_036971475.1. Taxonomy (NCBI): domain Eukaryota; kingdom Metazoa; phylum Arthropoda; class Insecta; order Hemiptera; family Cercopidae; genus Prosapia; species Prosapia bicincta. Next base: position 2,935,749 of record JBAIZL010000001.1, on the reverse strand, counting down.
ATATATGGACGGAAATCTTTATTTCTTCACCGCCGACAATCAGGTTTTTGTGTACAATGAATTCCTGGAAGCTGTGACGGCAGTTGAAAAGGATATTTTCGATGTTTTGAAAATACGATGCATGAAGACGACTAGACTCCGAGAGTTATATGCAATCTTGAAAGACATATTTTATAAGTAGGCGTAACAGTGACTGTTACGAATCATTAATAAAATGGGTGTCAAACGGAAAACAGCTGTTAGTCGTAAACGCGGTGTCGTAAAGACAGGACGTGGACTAGTGTCTGGTGTTTTGAATAAGGCCATCGATTTACTTCCAGTCGAGTTACACTTACCTTCGTACAATTATTGTGGACCGGGAACAAAATTGAAGACACGGTTGGCACGCGGTGATAAAGGTATAAATCCGTTGGACGAAGCCTGTAAACAACACGATATCTCATATAGCAACTACAGTGATTCAGATAGAAGACGCGTAGCCGACGAAATCTTAGCGGGAAAAGCTTGGAGCAGAGTCAAAGCGGGTGACGCATCGCTCGGTGAACGCGCCGCTGCTTTGGCCGTAACGGCAGCGATGAAAGCTAAGACAGCATTTGGCGGCGGTAAAAGACGTCGTCGTCGTCGTCGTCAGCCTACCGTTCAACACCTGTTGAAACGTCTGCAAGGCAAAGGGCTTTACTTGAAACCGTACAAGAAACAAGGTAGCGGGAAGAAGAAGAAAAGATGTACGAAAAAAAACGTCGATAGATTGTATACCCATTAGACCGTTGACTAATATAGAACTGGAAAGATACGCTTTAGCATTGGGAGTACCGTGGTTCAGAGGTGTATATATGAGAGATACATTACCTGCACGACCTTTAAGAAACGAATCGGCTTTCGTGAATTTGGATAGTATAACCGGCTCCGGCACCCATTGGGTATGTTATAAAAAGAGAGGAAACTCTATAGAGTACTATGATAGTTTCGGGAATCTGCGACCGCCAATTGAGCTAAGTAGGTATTTTGGCGAAAACGCTAACGTACACTATAACTACAAGAGACATCAAAAAGACAACTCAGTCGTTTGCGGTCATTTGTGTCTAAAGTTTCTAAGGTCATGAGCATAGTTCTATCAGATCACACTGCTGTTTTGTCTTGTGACTTTTTCCCACCAATTGATGTATCAAAAGGCGAGTGGGAAATAGCTTTCATCGATCTGGCAACATACAACTCGATACCAAATATCGTTGAGGATGTAAACAATCTTTTTCATTACGGCGATGATAAAAACGTTCACACGATTTCATTACCGACCGGATCGTACGAAATATCCGATATTGAGAGGTACATTAAAACGAAACTAGTTCCCGATACTGTTTTAGTATTGACACCGAATAATAACACACTCAAAGTGGAAATAAAATGTTCGCACGCAATCTTTTTCGACAAGGCCATGTCTATAGGCCAGCTGATGGGGTTCAGTAAGAAGAAATTAGAGGCAAATCATAAACACTCTTCTGACCGGCCTGTAGATATCATCAGGGTTAACGTGATACGCGTGGATTGCAATATAGTCGCAGGATCGTTTCAAAACGGCATAGAATGCCATACCTTGCACGAATTTTATCCGCAGGTACCGCCCGGTTATAAAATTGTAGAAGTCCCTCAGAGCGTAATATATTTACCTGTCAACGTAAGCGTCATTCATAATATCACTGTAAGTCTACGAGATCAGAACGGTGATATAATAGATTTCCGTGGAGAAAACATTTCCGTACGATTACATTTACGTAGACGTCGAGATGGGACTAATATTTAACGAGCGCTTCTATAAGAAGGGCGGCAGTTTACGTCCGACGACGGCACAGTTAACACTGCGAAACGTTAGGTTCCTCAGATCTTTGGGTTTTAAAGTGAACAATGGAAAACCTTTTGGCAATCGACTCTAGCGCCGAGTACGACAACACCCTCAACGGACTGGAGTACCATACTCATCGACCGTACTCCTCCGCTACGTTTGGTAATAACGATGAAATTCGTATTCCCATTCATCAACAAGATGTCATTACGATACCTTTTCAGAGCACGCTGCATATAAAAGGTACGTTGACTGCGACAAAAGACGGAGGAGCGGCCGCTGACGTGTCTTTGATAAATAACGCTATAGCTTTTCTTTTCGACGATATCAGATACGAAATCGGAGGCAACGAAATAGACAGGACCAGGAATGTCGGTATAACGACCACCATTAAGAACTTGCTTTCGTTGCGCGAACACGAGAAAAATAAACTCGGAAATTGCGGTTGGCTAGGAGTGGGTAAAACAAATAACGATTGTAAAGAGTTCAACATAGTTATACCGTTGCGTATGTTGATGGGATTTTCGAGGATTACAATAGAATTGTAGTCAACATGAAACAGGAGCTTGTCCTTTTGCGTTCATCTTCAAATTTAAACGCAATAGTTAGCAGGGATGCGACAAATATTGATCTGAAAATAAATACTATCTATTGGCGAGTTCCGCACGTCTCCGTAGCCGATCCGATATAATTGAAACTTTTGAAAATGATTGAACGCGATGTCACCGTTCACGTACCACACCGGAAATGGGAACTAATAGAATATCCCGGTTTACCGGCCACGAAACAACTCTCTTGGACTGTAAAGACATCTTCGCAACTGGAAAAACCTCGTTACGTAATTTTCGCGTTGCAAATCGATCGCAAAAACAAGATTAAAGCAAATGCTTCAGAGTTTGATAGCTGCAAGGTAACGGATGTAAAATTGTATCTCAACTCTCAGTACTTTCCCTACGATAATATTCTCGGCGACACCGCCATTTTGTATGACATGTACGTTAGATTTCAGCAGTCCTATTATTCACGCGAACCATCACCATGTCTAGACTTGTCAACCTTTAAGCAAAAAGCACCGATTTTTGTAATCGATTGTTCGAAACAAAACGATACGATAAAATCAGGGCCTGTAGATGTGAGACTTGAAATCGAGGCGTCTGAAAATATTCCGCCTAATACTTCCGGTTACTGCTTGATTATTCACGATTCGCATATTGTCTATAACCTGCTAACAGGTGTTGTTAAAAAGATTACGTAATCTGTGACCACACCCTGTGATATATTACCCTATTTGTTCGCATTTAGTCTCAGTTGTCGTCATGGACGCGATGGATGTAGACCGTACCGCTCGTCCGTTGGGCATATTTCTAAAGTCTGTGTATTTTCTGAATGACCAGTGTACGAAGTTTGTCGCGACCGGGCTTTTTCAGCACACCGTCTACGAACTAGGCGTCCTTATACAGCCTGGTAGAAAATTTGTTTTTTTCACGTACAACGACTTTAATGATTTCAAGACACGACTACCGCTGCCTGAAGGAGAACAACGTAAGTTTACACTAACTAACGGCGATATCACAATAAAGACTGTCTTCGGTAAACGTTATATCGCATTGTTTGACGGAAAACACAGGGTCACCTTGGGCCTACCAGAATGGAATTTATTAATGGATACCATACCGCTCGTAAACCGGCGCATCAGCGAACTGTTTTATAATGAACCACAACTAGGGTCTTACATCATTGAGTGTCTAGCCACGGACGAGATCGTGTCCAGTACTCTCCCCGAGGCAGACAAGTTGTACGAGGAAGTTGTTTTGTACAAGAAGCATGCAAGCAGTGGTTGAGTGTCATGCCTAATAATATATATACGTTACTTTCTACGATTTATATATTTCTTGCTAGGTACACGTTCGTATGTTACTTCATACCATAGCGGCTCTTTAAATTACTTCATATCTTACGAATTTATTTAGTATTAATTTTTTATTAATATTAATTTTTGTGTAAACTTTTGTTGGCAGACAAACATGCAAGCAGTAGTGGAGTTTCATGCCTTCGTCGACAACGATAGCAAATACGTTGTGAAGGAACTGGCTGTGGTGTCCGAACACTATCAAAGTGTTACCATTTTCAAACCGCCTTACAAATTTCATAATTTAAATGAATCGTCACAAAAATCTGCTAGATGGTTACAGGCAAAATATCACCGTATCAGCTGGTACGAAGGTAGTATACCTTTTGATGAAGACATATTGCGAAACATGTTAACACCGTTTTCCACCATATTCACAAAAGGTTTGGAAAAGGCTCAATATTTGCGACAGTTGCATCCACATGTCATGGAATTGCCTGAGAAATACTCAACAACCGTATTAACTTCAAGTGCATACTACCGCAACACAACAGTTACGTATATTGTAAATGTGCACTGCGCAGTGCAAGATATTATTACGATTTGCTTATCGCTTAGTCTTAGAGTGTAAAACAACTTGAAGGTCACTGGCGTTAGGGTAACTCCTCGTAAACCTTCAAGAAAAATGTTTTAAAGGTCCCTGCCACGGGGTAACTCCCTGTAAACCTTTAAAGCTTCAAAAAAAACTTGATGGTCACTGGCGTGGGTTAACTCCCCCTAAACCTTCAAGAAAAATGTTTTAAAGGTCCCTGCCACGGGGTAACTCCCTGTAAACCTTTAAAGCTTCAAAAAAAACTAAATGATCACTGGCGTGGGTTAACTCCCCCTAAACCTTCAAGAAAAATGCTTTAAAAGTCTCTGCCACGGGGTAATTCCCTGTAAACTTTTAAAGCAAAAAAAAACGCTTTGCCTTTGAAGGTCCCTGGCGTAGGACAAGTCCTCCTAAACCTTCTTGGCTGTTTGCATTGGGAACTGCATTTTGTCATGGAGTGGCAGTTACAGGAAATGGCGGTGGTTGGAGCCATTTTCATTCGGGTTTTCGACCTAGGTCGGGGTAAACACCCTACTTGAAAGCCGATTACCCGTGGGGACTGCATTTTGTGGCAGTCACTGGTAAATAGCGTCGGCTATTTCCAAACTTGTAATGTGGGCATAATGATGACGGTTTCAACCCCGTATGAGACACAGAGAACAAGTGTATAAGAATACAAGACATTTAAGATTTTCATTCATTCCACAGACAGACGTGGTTTGGTCCGATTCTCTTACAATTGAGAACCCACTTTATCGACGTTATTCACTTGCGAACACCAGATTATGTTCTTTTCGTAATTGGAAGGGTGTGGAAAACGAAACAGTGAATCCATATACTCTAAGCTTGGCCGGTTTTTTCTACAACGGAGATGACCATACTGTATGTTTTAGTTGTGGGGGAGGACTCAAAGGTTGGGAACCTACAGATGACCCGTTTGTTGAACACGTTGAATGGTTTCATGAATGTAAATTAGCATGGATTGTAAAATTTAAAGTAGAAGAAATGAATATCGATATTAGAACTGTTGTTGATGACGATGATGATGACGATTATGATGATGATGACGACGACGGTTGTGGTTGTCGAACATTATCAGTGTTACCATTTTTAAACCGCCTTACAAATTTCACAATTTAAATGAGTCATCGCAAAAGTCTGCTCGTTGGTTACAGTCAAGCTATCACCGTATCAGCTGGTACGAAGGTAGTATACCTTTTGATGAAGACATATTGCGAAACATGTTAACACCGTTTTCCACCATATTCACAAAAGGTTTGTAAAAGGCTCAATATTTGCGACAGTTCCATCCACATGTCATGGAATTGCCTGAGAAATACTCAACAACCGTATTAACTTCAAGTGCATACTACCGCAACACAACAGTTACGTATATTGTAAATGTGCACTGCGCAGTGCAAGATATTATTACGATTTGCTTATCGCTTAGTCTTAGAGTGTAAAACAACTTGAAGGTCACTGGCGTTAGGGTAACTCCTCGTAAACCTTCAAGAAAAATGTTTTAAAGGTCCCTGCCACGGGGTAACTCCCTGTAAACCTTTAAAGCTTCAAAAAAAACTTGATGGTCACTGGCGTGGGTTAACTCCCCCTAAACCTTCAAGAAAAATGTTTTAAAGGTCCCTGCCACGGGGTAACTCCCTGTAAACCTTTAAAGCTTCAAAAAAAACTAAATGATCACTGGCGTGGGTTAACTCCCCCTAAACCTTCAAGAAAAATGCTTTAAAAGTCTCTGCCACGGGGTAATTCCCTGTAAACTTTTAAAGCAAAAAAAAAACGCTTTGCCTTTGAAGGTCCCTGGCGTAGGACAAGTCCTCCTAAACCTTCTTGGCTGTTTGCATTGGGAACTGCATTTTGTCATGGAGTGGCAGTTACAGGAAATGGCGGTGGTTGGAGCCATTTTCATTCGGGTTTTCGACCTAGGTCGGGGTAAACACCCTACTTGAAAGCCGATTACCCGTGGGGACTGCATTTTGTTTCAGTCACTGGTAAATAGCGTCGGCTATTTCCAAACTTGTAATGTGGGCATAATGATGACGGTTTCAACCCCGTATGAGACACAGAGAACAAGTGTATAAGAATACAAGACATTTAAGATTTTCATTCATTCCACAGACAGACGTGGTTTGGTCCGATTCTCTTACAATTGAGAACCCACTTTATCGACGTTATTCACTTGCGAACACCAGATTATGTTCTTTTCGTAATTGGAAGGGTGTGGAAAACGAAACAGTGAATCCATATACTCTAAGCTTGGCCGGTTTTTTCTACAACGGAGATGACCATACTGTATGTTTTAGTTGTGGGGGAGGACTCAAAGGTTGGGAACCTACAGATGACCCGTTTGTTGAACACGTTGAATGGTTTCATGAATGTAAATTAGCATGGATTGTAAAATTTAAAGTAGAAGAAATGAATATCGATATTAGAACTGTTGTTGATGACGATGATGATGACGATTATGATGATGATGACGACGACGGTTGTGGTTGTCGAACATTATCAGTGTTACCATTTTTAAACCGCCTTACAAATTTCACAATTTAAATGAGTCATCGCAAAAGTCTGCTCGTTGGTTACAGTCAAGCTATCACCGTATCAGCTGGTACGAAGGTAGTATACCTTTTGATGAAGACATATTGCGAAACATGTTAACACCGTTTTCCACCATATTCACAAAAGGTTTGTAAAAGGCTCAATATTTGCGACAGTTCCATCCACATGTCATGGAATTGCCTGAGAAATACTCAACAACCGTATTAACTTCAAGTGCATACTACCGCAACACAACAGTTACGTATATTGTAAATGTGCACTGCGCAGTGCAAGATATTATTACGATTTGCTTATCGCTTAGTCTTAGAGTGTAAAACAACTTGAAGGTCACTGGCGTTAGGGTAACTCCTCGTAAACCTTCAAGAAAAATGTTTTAAAGGTCCCTGCCACGGGGTAACTCCCTGTAAACCTTTAAAGCTTCAAAAAAATTTAAAAAAACTTAATGGTCATTGGCGCGGGTTAACTCCCCCTAAACCTTCAAAAAAAATGTTTCAAAGGTCCCTGCCACGGGGTAACTCCCTGTAAACCTTTAAAGCTTCAAAAAAAACTTGATGGTCACTGGCGTGGGTTAACTCCCCCTAAACCTTCAAGAAAAATGTTTTTAAAGGTCCCTGCCACGGGGTAACTCCCTGTAAACCTTTAAAGCTTCAAAAAAAAACTAAATGATCACTGGCGTGGGTTAACTCCCCCTAAACCTTCAAGAAAAATGCTTTAAAAGTCTCTGCCACGGGGTAATTACCTGTAAACTTTTAAAGCAAAAAAAAAAAAAAACGCTTTGCCTTTGAAGGTCCCTGGCGTAGGACAAGTCCTCCTAAACCTTTTTGGCTGTTTGCATTGGGAACTGCATTTTGTCATGGAGTGGCAGTTACAGGAAATGGCGGTGGTTGGAGCCATTTTCATTCGGGTTTTCGGAAAGCCGATTACCCGTGGGGACTGCATTTTGTGGCAGTCACTGGTAAATAGCGTCGGCTATTTCCAAACTTGTAATGTGGGCATAATGATGACGGTTTCAACCCCGTATGAGACACAGAGAACAAGTGTATAAGAATACAAGACATTTAAGATTTTCAGTCATTCCACAGACAGACATGGTTTGGTCCGATTCTCTTACAATTGTGAACCCACTTTATCGACGTTATTCACTTGCGAACACCAGATTATGTTCTTTTCGTAATTGGAAGGGTGTGGAAAACGAAACAGTGAATCCATATACTCTAAGCTTGGCCGGTTTTTTCTACAACGGAGATGACCGTACTGTATGTTTTAGTTGTGGGGGAGGACTCAAAGGTTGGGAACCTACAGATGACCCGTTTGTTGAACACGTTGAATGGTTTCATGAATGTAAATTAGCATGGATTGTAAAATTTAAAGTAGAAGAAATGAATATCGATATTAGAACTGTTGTTGATGACGATGATGATGACGATTATGATGATGATGACGACGACGGTTGTGGTTGTCGAACATTATCAAAGTGTTACCATTTTTAAACCGCCTTACAAATTTCACAATTTAAATGAGTCATCGCAAAAGTCTGCTCGTTGGTTACAGTCAAGCTATCACCGTATCAGCTGGTACGAAGGTAGTATACCTTTTGATGAAGACATATTGCGAAACATGTTAACACCGTTTTCCACCATATTCACAAAAGGTTTGTAAAAGGCTCAATATTTGCGACAGTTCCATCCACATGTCATGGAATTGCCTGAGAAATACTCAACAACCGTATTAACTTCAAGTGCATACTACCGCAACACAACAGTTACGTATATTGTAAATGTGCACTGCGCAGTGCAAGATATTATTACGATTTGCTTATCGCTTAGTCTTAGAGTGTAAAACAACTTGAAGGTCACTGGCGTTAGGGTAACTCCTCGTAAACCTTCAAGAAAAATGTTTTAAAGGTCCCTGCCACGGGGTAACTCCCTGTAAACCTTTAAAGCTTCAAAAAAATTAAAAAAAACTTAATGGTCATTGGCGCGGGTTAACTCCCCCTAAACCTTCAAAAAAATGTTTTAAAGGTCCCTGCCACGGGGCAACTCCCTGTAAACCTTTAAAGCTTCAAAAAAAACTTGATGGTCACTGGCGTGGGTTAACTCCCCCTAAACCTTCAAGAAAAATGTTTTAAAGGTCCCTGCCACGGGGTAACTCCCTGTAAACCTTTAAAGCTTCAAAAAAAAACTAAATGATCACTGGCGTGGGTTAACTCCCCCTAAACCTTCAAGAAAAATGCTTTAAAAGTCTCTGCCACGGGGTAATTCCCTGTAAATTTTTAAAGCAAAAAAAACGCTTTGCCTTTGAAGGTCCCTGGCGTAGGACAAGTCCTCCTAAACCTTCTTGGCTGTTTGCATTGGGAACTGCATTTTGTCATGGAGTGGCAGTTACAGGAAATGGCGGTGGTTGGAGCCATTTTCATTCGGGTTTTCGACCTAGGTCGGGGTAAACACCCTACTTGAAAGCCGATTACCCGTGGGGACTGCATTTTGTGGCAGTCACTGGTAAATAGCGTCGGCTATTTCCAAACTTGTAATGTGGGCATAATGATGACGGTTTCAACCCCGTATGAGACACAGAGAACAAGTGTATAAGAATACAAGACATTTAAGATTTTCAGTCATTCCACAGACAGACATGGTTTGGTCCGATTCTCTTACAATTGAGAACCCACTTTATCGACGTTATTCACTTGCGAACACCAGATTATGTTCTTTTCGTAATTGGAAGGGTGTGGAAAACGAAACAGTGAATCCATATACTCTAAGCTTGGCCGGTTTTTTCTACAACGGAGATGACCGTACTGTATGTTTTAGTTGTGGGGGAGGACTCAAAGGTTGGGAACCTACAGATGACCCGTTTGTTGAACACGTTGAATGGTTTCATGAATGTAAATTAGCATGGATTGTAAAATTTAAAGTAGAAGAAATGAATATCGATATTAGAACTGTTGTTGATGACGATGATGATGACGATTATGATGATGATGACGACGACGGTTGTGGTTGTCGAACATTATCAAAGTGTTACCATTTTTAAACCGCCTTACAAATTTCACAATTTAAATGAGTCATCGCAAAAGTCTGCTCGTTGGTTACAGTCAAGCTATCACCGTATCAGCTGGTACGAAGGTAGTATACCTTTTGATGAACAACTATTGCGAATCATGCTAACACCGTTTTCCACCATTTTCACAAAAGGTTTGGAAAAGGCTCAATATTTGCGGCAGTTCCATCCACATGTGATGGAATTGCCTGAGAAATACTCGTCTAGCAACAACAACAACAGCCCTATTTACTTCAAATGCATACTACCGCAACACAACACTTATGCAGACTGTAAATGTGCACTACGCAGTGCAAGATATTATTATGATTTGCTTATCGCTTAGAGTTTAAAACCGGCTGTTTGCATTGGGAACTGCATTTTGTCATGGAGTGGCAGTTACAGGAAATGGCGGTGGTTGGAGCCATTTTCATTCGGGTAATCGACCTTGAATGTCGGGGTAAACACCCTACTTGAAAGTCGATTGCCCGTCGCAACACAACATTTATGTTATGTAGATTGTAAATGTGCACTGCGCAGTGCAAGATATTAGAGTTTAAAACTGGCTGTTTCCATTGGGAACTTCATTTTGTCATGTTAGGCAGTTACAGGCAATGACTGTGGTTGGAGCCATTTCGGGTAATCGACCTTGAATGTCGATTGCCCGTCCGAACACTATCAAAGTGTTACCATTTTTAAACCGCCTTACAAATTTCATAATTTAAATGAATCGTCACAAACGTCTGCTCGATGGTTACAGGCAAACCATCATCGTATCAGCTAGTACGATGGTAGTATACCTTTTGATGAACACATATTGAGAAACATACCGTTTTCCACCATTTCACAAAAGGTTTGGAAAAGGCTCAATATTTCCACATGTCATGGAATTGCCTGAGAAATACTCGTCTAGCAACAACAGCCGTATTTACTTCAGGTGCATACTACCGCAACCAAACACTTATGTACATTGTAAATGTGCACTGCGCAGTGCAAGATATTATTACTGATCACCTCCACGTCTTTTATAGCGCCCACCTGTATAAAGAGTGAAAAACGAGATATTTTCACCATCATTGCGGGTAGAACTATAATAAGTTATAGTTTGAAACAATCTATCCCCTGGGACAAGATTGACGAAATTGAACTCCGTATTGAAGATTGGACTTGTTTGAGAAATGGAGTTCCTATCAGCTGCTTGGCATGTCTCCACTTTGATTTTACCACTAACAAAAGGAGTTCAACTAAGAAGCAGAACGTGGAGGTTGTTCCTTTTTTGCAGGACCACAACTACACACTACATTGTTCACATGCGATTCCAATCATGGGATTTTGTTTACTCATCATAGCTGTGACCTTGTCCTCCACTCTCAGTTATTTGCAGTACAAAGGTAATCGCATCCCGCCTTTCTATTACATATTAGTTGGTGTTCCCTTATCCAGTGTCTTCTGGCCCCTTTTCCTTTACAATTTTGAGACGGGATTTGGCGTCCTGACTCTTGAAGTCCGGACACGAATATACCTTATGGTCAATTTTATTGCATACAAAGCATGGATGAGGTTTAACTTTAATGGAGGAGCCTACTCCATAATTGTAGGACATCAGTGATACTTTTTGTTTAAAGTATTTATTTTGGGAACCAGAGGGGGTGCGTGATCCAGACGAAGAGGGTTTCGAGGTGAAAGGAGAATGAAGATTGGCATCTTCAACTTCATTACATTCTTTACTTAAAAACTTAATAATTTCCGCTGCATCAGGTATTGTAGTGGAGTCAACTCTCTCTTGAGTAACACTTGATGAACGGAAGTTTTCAAAACGGTTCCTAAGTTCACTATCCATTTTTCGTAAAAGCATAGCAGATAACAAAGGATTTTTACTAGTGATATCGATGTCAAGACCTTTAAGAGCTTGTATATTTTCTGAGTATAAATTTACAAAATTTCTCATTTGTTTAGGCGTGTTGTTTACAGAGGACAAATCTAAAATTTGATTGAGATGTAAAGTAACTAACCGCCTCGGCGAGTGATATCTTTCTTTTAATAAGTCATAGGCCACTTTATAATTAGCGTCAGAAATAGGGAGAGATTTAATTAAATTTAGCGGTTCTCCTGAGATAACGCTCAATAAATATTGAAGTTTAGAAACTGCTGGTAACGATGAATTTTCATGAATGCTAGCGTTAAATATATTAATGAATGACATCCATTCGAGAAATTCACCATCGAAATGCTTGAGTTCAAGCTTAGGCAGTCGTATATGTAACTGAGGAGTAACTATTTCACATTTAGGCCTTGTTGATGACATCTTACTTTCTATCGAATATACGGTAGAATTAATATAAGCGACTAACTCGTTGATGCTGTTAAGAGGAGCGTAGTTGGGTTGAAAAATCGGGTTAGCCTTCTAGTTCATGATAAATGTCTAAAATATCAGAAAATTCTTCACGAAGCCTATTTATAGATTTAGCGCGCACCAACAATTTTTGCAGGATTGACTTATCAGATGTTTCTTTTGTTAGATCAAAAATCTCTTGTATTTGACTAAATATATTGTCTTTCTTTGATTTAATAACTGCCAAAGATTTTGCCATGATTAAATGATGGTTTTATAGTAGAAGATGAGATAATTGCTTTAATTTTTTAATTACAAAATGTTTTAAAGAGATTAGGCCTACGAGCGTATATGTTTAACGGAGAGATAAATAAGCCTAAGTAAACAACAAATCGACGTAGGCTCAAGGAGATAACTTTCTATAAACAACTGAAATCACTTTTCATAAACTTTTACAATTAATTTAAACCAACATATTAATGCACGCCAAAGCCAAACAAAGATAAGAGAGGATCAGCTGTTTCATATACTGCCACATGAAACTAGTTTTCCAGTGTTTGCATGCACAGACAAAGTGTGAAAAAACTTGTAGAAATTGTAGAATGAACACATATAATGAATTGTATTTTATTTTATTTTTTTATATAGGTCTTAAGGCTCAAAATCCGGCCCGGAGGACCAAATTTGTTTGGTAACAATAGTTTCGGAGTACCAATAATTATTACAATTATATAAACTAATAGTTTGTACTTACGTGCACCGTGGAATACACACTTATCACACTCGCGTATTAAATAAGCGATTTCTGGCCAGAAAACTTGTTCGTATTCCACGCACTGGTCACATTCGGTATAAACATTAATAAAATAGTTACATTCACGTATTCTAGTACCTAAGGTACGGAGATTGAAAAGTATAATAGTATACTAGAACGTAGGGGATCGATCTACACTCCCGAAAGGTCTAACTTGCTCTGGTCGGTTCAAACTGCAGAACCAACCTTATCACGGGTGAGCTTTGTCTGACTTTGGCGGCGGGTTTAAAATAAAAGAAATGAGTCTATATTAATTTTAAATACGTAACAATTGTATAACCTATTTTGGACATATATTTTTATAAACATTGTACTTATTCATTAAATTGACTTAATTTTAAAAATTATACTGTGAATTAGTCTTTCAGATTTTATAGTACTTCGTGTATTCATATTACTAAATTGTGTTGTCGGTATTTCAGTCAGATGCTGAGACTGAGATCGGAGGCTACGACGGCGGGGTACCCCTTGGTGACACTGAATATTTCGTCGGGAGTATCCTATCTCCCATGCACGAACGACGGCCGAATTATAATCAGCCAGTCATGGGATAGGTATCTGAGGACGTCCCGCCCGTACGACAGCCAGCAACCACCACCAGCTCATAGCTGGACATCAACATCTCTGCCTCCAGCATCCCAACCACCTCAGCCAGCATCCAAGCCACCACCACCGTCCACCTCGAGGGCAGCGCCAGATGAGGTGGCACCACCATCAACATCTCTGCCTCCAGCATCCCAACCACCTCACCCAGCATCCAAGCCACCACCACCACCGTCCCCCTCGAGGGCAGCGGCAGATGATGTAGTTGCTCAGAGCCTGGATATCGTGGACTATAATATATCCGACTTACGGAGCCAAATGGCGTCTGAAAAAGAAAGTGGAATTAGCCACTATCGCATTCAACAACACGCTAAATTCAACTCATAATTTAACTCCAAACGAAATGACTTATGGCAAATTTAAAACACCATTCTCAACTTTTACAGATCCTAATTTTATAATCAATGAACTTAATGCTAAATATCACTAACAATTGAAAACTATTCATGAAATAATATAAAGAAAAATTGAAAAAGAAAAACTTGACCGGACCAATAAATTAAATACATCTCGTGAAGAAACAAGTTCTCTCAGTTCTCTGGTTCAGGAAAGTCTTTGAATAAAACTAGTTATTGCGTTGTGCAACAGATAAATTGCATCATCACCTTGACCTTTAGTATTCTAAACAATTGCACCAGGAAATGTTGCGATTGTAAAACACCGTCATTAAAATAATTGTCGAGGAAGGTCACGATTGTGAGCAACCGTCATAAAATAAAAATTATCGATACGCCGAACTCATTCAAAATAATTGCGCTGGGTGTGATTGTAAATGAAATATTTATTGAGTTTGCAACAGATAAATTGCAACAGGACCTTGGACTTTACTATTGTTTCTGCAACGCTGCCAATATGATATCAGCAGGAGAGCGTGTATTTACCTTGACGTCACATCCAAACCGTTGTTTATGCTGAAAAACCATGACTCATTATTACACAAGCAAGGTCAACACCTATGTAGAGAATTATGGTTTAGGAGAATATGATGTATCTAGCAAGCACCTTAAAAGCTGTGTATGGTTCTGTCAGTCGTTTATAGGAGACGGCCCAGACACTTGTGTTTGTGTCTTATTTGAGGAAGCATTGAGAAAAGCTCTAGAAGCTTTGGAAGGCAACTTTGAAAGTGTGTTTACGGAAGTGTAACAATAAAATTGAGTTCATAATTGATTTCCAAGGTTTGAGCTTCCCAGTTCAAATAATGACCTTATAATAAAAGAGTTAGCAATTGTTAGAAAAAGTGAAGGTGACGGTAAAGAAGCAGTGTGTCAGTCATTCCTGTTTGAGCCGCCGAGCAGCTTCAATGATTCAAGCAAGAATTTGCAGAGGCAAGCGATTTGGCTGGAGCGTAATTTACACGGCTTGTCTTGGGAGCAGGGTTTAATATCTTATCACAAGGTAAAGGACAATTTTATTGATTTAAATATTAATGGTACAATTTTTGTTAAAGGATTAAAAAACAAACTTTTTCACAAAATTTTTTAAAAGGTATTAATGTTACAGTAATAAATGTAGAGGACCATAATTGTCTAACATTAAGTATTTAAAAAAAACCTTTTCATAGCAATTTTATTGAAAAGTGTAAATTTAATCATTCGATTGATAATTGTGCATACATAAATGTGTTCGTTATTAATCAATTGTTCAAATGTGAAACAGTAATTGAAGATAGAATAAATGCTGTGGACTTGAGTATAAAAGAGTGTTTTAATAAAGGGTATTAGTATATTCAAGACGGTATAGTTAATTATATACCATAAGTTTTATTATTAAACATTTAGAAAAACTAGAACACATTTACGATAGATTACAAGAACATTTGAAAACGGATTTAGAAATATTAGATAATTTACCTTGTGATAGGCATCAAGTGCTAGTTTTAAATAATTTTTATTTTGTGAAAAAAAATATTGCACATTTTGCAACCTTCACCGAGTTTTAATATAGTTTTTATTTTTAATAATTATAAATAATATAGTGTTACAATTGAAAGCTTATTTATAATAGATTGTAAGAGGACTAATTTGTGAGAAAAAAACATTGTAATATTGTAATTCTTCTAAAGTGTGAATTGTGTTTTTAATAAAATTATCTAATATTCTGCACAGAGTTTATTCATTTACTACCATATTTTTTTTTTTCAGGCGAAAAACCTATTGAGGTTATCATCGCCTAACTGAAGTTAAGTTTTTAAAATAAATATTACATAAGACTAATCAAAAAAAAAAAACAAAATAGATGTTTAAAACTAATTGTAATTATCTAAAACTAAAGAACCTAACATTATACAAAATTCAAATATTATTAAATAGATTAAGGTGGCGTAAGAAAGCGACGACACGGTCGATAGCCGTGACATCGTCTCTTAAAACCACCTTTAAACTACATCGAAGATCGAAACGTATATACAATTTTGTCAACTCATTACAATCAAGCAGGATATGCTTGATTGTAATATTATTTCTACAAAACTGACATAGTGGTGGATCCTCATGTCGCATCAACCATCCATGCGTTAACAAAGAGTGCCCGATGCGAAGTCGAGTAACCACCACTTCCTCCCTACGATTCGAACGAACAGATGTCCTCCATGGTCGGACGGTATTTTTGATGTCCCTCAGCTTGTTTCTATTTACATTTTGCCATTCCTCGTTCCAAACAGAGAATAGTGTAGATTTAACTTTGCATACAAAATCTGATGCCATCACACGTTGTGTCGATGGCAACATACCTGTAGCTAATTTTGCACCTTCATCTGCTTTAGTGTTTCCGAATATTCCACAGTGACCAGGCACCCAGAGAAATGACACCTCGACACCTCGTAATTGGAGCCTGTGTATAGAGCACAAGATGTTTCCAACTAAAGGGTTCTTAGTGTACATTTCCTGAATAGCCTGGAGAGCACTTTTGGAATCACAACACACAAGATATTTAGATTTTGCAGACGGAATTGATCTTAAAGCTTGAAGAATTGCATAAAGTTCTGCAGTAAAAACGCTACAGGCTGAGGGCAATCAGGCCGGTTTACGAGCGAATTTTGGTGCCTTTAAAGTCGTTGGCGTTGAATAAAGAATACGATATTATCTGTGCAAAGCTCGTAACAACCGTTCATCTGTTCAAGTTGACTTTGATGACGATATAAAAAAAGACTAATTTTTTCCCTTAACGATAGATACTGCTATAGTGAAAGATTATTCTGGAGTTGGAGAAATGTCGGTAAGACATGGTGATAATGGAAATACGACGGTAAATGTATTTTCAAGGGGGTGACATATATTAATGGAGTGGTCACCACTGATTACAGCGTGGCTGGAGCTGTTTTCAATGGGGGGCGAACTATTAGAGTTCATCCCAAAGGGAGCTGAATATGTGAAAAGCTCGTAACAACCGTTCATGGCTCATCTGTTCAAGTTGACTTTGATGACGATATAAAAAAGAATACTTTTTTCCCGAAACGATACTGCTATAGTGAAAGATTCCGATCTTCCGGAGTTTGAGCAATGTCGGTAAGACATTGTGATAATGGAAATACGACTGTAAATGTATTTTCAAGGGGGTGACATATATTAATGGAGTGGTCACCACTGATTACAGCGTGGCTAGAGCCGTTTTCACTGGGACGAACTATTAGAGTTCATCCCACGGGGGGAGCTGACTTGATTAACGAATACTCTTTTAAACAAATACTTAATTATCGATTTATTTCAGAAACTCATTCAAAATAATTGCGCTGGGTGTGATTGTAAATGAAATATTTATTGAGTTTGCAACAGATAAATTGCAACAGGACCTTAGACTTTACTATTGTTTCTGCAACGCTGCCAATATGTTATCAGCAGGAGAGCGTGTATTTACCTTGACGTCACATCCAAACCTTTGTTTATGCTGAAAAACCATGACTCATTATTACACAAGCAAGGTCAACACCTATGTAGAGAATTATGGTTTAGGAGAATATGATGTATCTAGCAAGCACTATAAAAGCTGTGTATGGTTCTGTCAGTCGTTTATAGGAGACGGCCCAGACACTTGTGTTTGTGTCTTATTTGAGGAAGCATTGAGAAAAGCTCTAGAAGCTTTGGAAGGCAACTTTGAAAGTGTGTTTACGGAAGTGTAACAATAAAATTGAGTTCATAATTGATTTCCAAGGTTTGAGCTTCCCAGTTCAAATAATGACCTTATAATAAGAGTTAGCAATTGTTAGAAAAACTGAAGGTGACGGTAAAGAAGCAGTGTGTCAGTCATTCCTGTTTGAGCCACCGAGCAGCTTCAATGATTCAAGCAAGAATTTGCAGAGGCAAGCGATTTGGCTGGAGCGTAATTTGCACGGCTTGTCTTGGGAGCAGGGTTTAATATCTTATCACAAGGTAAAGGACAATTTTATTGATTTAAAAATTAATGGTACAATTTTTGTTAAAGTATTAGAAAAACAAACTTTTTCACAAAATTTTTTAAAAGGTATTAATGTTACAGTAATAAATGTAGAGGACCATAATTGTCTAACATTAAGTATTTAAAAAAAACCTTTTCATAGCAATTTTATTGAAAAGTGTAAATTTAATCATTCGATTGATAATTGTGCATACATAAATGTGTTCGTTATTAATCAATTGTTCAAATGTGAAACAGTAATTGAAGATAGAATAAATGCTGCGGACTTGAGTATAAAAGAGTGTTTTAATAAAGAGTATTAGTATATTCAAGACGGTTTAGTTAATTATATATCATAAGTTTTATTATTAAACATTTAGAAAAGCTAGAACACATTTACGATAGATTACAAGAACATTTGAAAACGGATTTAGAAATATTAGATAATTTACCTTGTTTTTTTTTTTTTTTTTTTTTTTTTTTTTTACAGGCGAAAAACCTATTGAGGTTATCATCGCCTACTTCATAAATAAAACTAATCAAAATAAAACAGAATAAAATAAAATAAATGTTTAAAACTAATTGTAATAATCTAAAACTAAAGAACCTAAAATTATACAAAATTTAAATATTATTAAATACATTAAGGTGGCGTAAGAAAGCGAGGACACGGTCGATAGCCGTGACATCGTCTCTTAGAACCACCTTTAAACTACCTCGAAGATCGTAACGTATATATAAATTTGTCAACTCATTACAATCAAGCAGGATATGCTTGATTGTAATATTATTTCTACAAAACGGACATAGTGGTGGATCCTCATGTCGCATCAACCATCCATGCGTTAACAAAGATTGGCCGATGCGAAGTCGAGTAACTACCACTTCCTCCCTACGATTCGAACGAACAGATGTCCTCCATGGTCGGACGGTATTTTTGATGTCCCTCAGCTTGTTTCTATTTACATTTTGCCATTCTTCATTCCAAACAGAGAATAGTGTAGTTTTAAATTTGCATACAAAATCTGATGCCATCACACGTTGTGTCGATGGCAACATACCTGTAGCTAATTTTGCACCTTCATCTGCTTTAGTGTTTCCGAATATTCCACTATCAAGATAAAGAATAGGTTCCTGATGTTGCCTGCGACGACTAAATGCTATACACTGGGTCTTCGAAGCCGAAAACCTGAAGCCCGTAGATTTGGTCCACTCTTGCAATTTATTAATTACTAATTGTAAGGATCTTTCCGCTGTTGCCATACTTTTAGCAGCCATATATATACAAAAATCGTCTACAAACAGGGAACAGTGGACCGGTGACTGTACGTTTGAAGTGACGCTGTTAATGGCAACAGCAAACAGCGTCACACTCAAAACGCCACCCTGTGGTACACCATTCTCTAGTTCGCAACGATCAGAAT
Source organism: Prosapia bicincta (assembly GCA_036971475.1). NCBI lineage: Eukaryota > Metazoa > Arthropoda > Insecta > Hemiptera > Cercopidae > Prosapia > Prosapia bicincta. Next base: position 2,916,314 of record JBAIZL010000001.1, on the reverse strand, counting down.
ATATGCCTCCTAGACGTACACGGAAAGTCCTGTTATTCAAATAATTTTTTATAAAAGCAAGAATGTTACCTTGTATACCCCATGATTTCAATACGTTCAAAATTCCTCCTCTCCATGCCATGTCATATGCCTTCTCAAGGTCAAAGAAAACAGCTACCAGTGTTTGTCGTAAGATGAAGGCATTCTGTATAGCTGACTCCAACAAAACCAATTGGTCAACTGATGAACGTCCTTGTCTGGAACCACACTGAACGTTAGAAAGAAGTTTGTTTGTTTCTAGATACCAGACAAAACGACGGTTGACCATCTTCTCCAGTAGTTTACATAGGCAGCTGGTAAGAGAGATGGGTCTGTAACTACTGGGGTTAGTTTTGTCCTTTCCTTGTTTTAGAAGAGGAATTATTGTCGCTTCTAACCATGCATCGGGAAAACCGTGCTCCTCGAATATGCGGTTGTATATCCGAAGGGGAACTAGTTTTGCCGACGGTGGTAGATTTCTAATCATGGAGTATACAATATCATCCGGGCCTGGAGCTGAATCCTTCGTTGACGAGAGAGCTGACTCTAGTTCGTCGATAGAGAAATGGATATTTAAACAAGAATCTCCAGACAATCCAACGGTGAAAGGTAAGGCTTCCTGTTTATGTTTGAACACCTGGAAAGCGTCCTTGTATGCAGAAGATGAAGAATGTTTTGAGAACGATAACGCTAGCACATTGGCAATTTCCTCGCTGTCCGTGGTCATAACTCCATAATGAAATTAATGGCACCGCAACGGAAATGCCACAGACTGATCGTAATTTCTTCCATACTGTGGATGGAGCTGTAGTTCTTGTAACTGTGCCAATGTACTACGACCATGATTCTCGTTTACTTTGCCTAAATATTTTCCGTGCTTTCGCACGGAAGATTTTATATTTTTTTTTTTACACTCGTTGGATGTCTCTTGAACTGGTTCAGGGCTTTTCTCCGTTGACGAAGGATCACAGTGCACTCATCATTCCACCACAGAACAGGTGGTCGTCGTGGTTTGGATGAGGTTTTCGGAATTGCCTTTCCGGCGGCATTCAAAACGGTTTTTGTAAATAAATTGACAATGTCATCAATGGGAGCCAAGTAATCCACGTCCAGTGATTCTAGATTTTGTGAAAATTGTTCCCAGTTGGCTTTTTTCAGGATCCAACGGGGATGTCGAACACAACAGGGTGAGGAGTCACACAAAGAGATCTCAATAGGAATGTGATCGCTACTGTAAAGATCACGCAATGCTGACCATTTTAGCCTTGTAGCCAAGACAGGACTGCATAATGACAAGTCTACAGCTGTCCATCCACCTGTTGACGCTGCTAAATGTGTCGGAGAACCGTCATTTAGCAGGTGTAAATCCATTTCCGATCTGATGCTTTCGATCGATGTGATGGCATCAGATTTTGTATGCAATGTTAAAACTATACTATTCTCTGTTTGGAATGAAGAATTGCAAAATGTAAATAGAAACAAGCTGAGGGACATCAAAAATACCGTCCGACCATGGAGTACACCTGTTCATTCGAATCGTAGGGAGGAAGTGGTGGTTACTCGACTTCGCGTCGGCCACTCTTTGTTAACGCATGGATGGTTGATGCGACATGAGGATCCACCACTATGTCCGTTTTGTAGAAATAATATTACAATCAAGCATATCCTGCTTGATTGTGATGAGTTGAGCGATTTGTATGTACGTTACGATCTTCGAGGTAGTTTAAAGGTGGTTTTAGGGGACGATGTCACGGCTATCGACCGTGTCATCGCTTTCTTACGCCACCTGAATCTATTTAACAATATTTAAATTATATATAATTTTAGTTTCTTTCTTTTTAGTTACATTTAGTATTAAACATTTATTTTATTTTGTTTAGTTGGTTAGTTTTATTTTGAAATAATTATTTAAAATAAAATTTTAGTTGGGCGATGATAACCTCGATAGGTTTTTCGCCTAGAAAAAAAAAAAAAAAAAAAAAAAAAAAAAAAAAAAAAAAAAAAAAATCACGCAAATGCGGATTCCATGAAAGACTTTTATTCAATAAAAGACCCAAATATCTCACATTATATGTCTGATGTTGCCTTATGTGTCTGATGCCGCATACCATCAATATAAATAGGTTCCTGATGTTTCCTTCGACGACAGAATCCTATACACTGGGTCTTCGAAGCCGAAAACTCTAAGCGCGTAGGTTTGGTCCATTCTCGAAATTTATTAATGACTAAATGTAAGGATCTTTCCGCTGTTGCAATACCTCTAGCAACCACATTTATACAAAAATCGTCTACAAACAGGACACAGTGGACCGGTGATTGTACGTTTGAAGTGACACTGTTAATGGAAACAGCAAACGTCACACTCTTACAAACTTATCGTTTCATTATGATTTCTCAGAATTACATTTTCATGGTTATCGCTTATAATCCTCGAGTTAATAGGTAATAATATTGTTTTAACAGAACGTTTACTGTTTCAGCGACCTCTACAGAATTGCAGAAGCCCTTTCCATTTCGGACGGCAGATACGCAGCCCTCAATATGAGCATTGACTTGGCCTACTTGCCTACGACGGAGCATGTAGCCCTCACATTGCAACCACGGACGATCTCACCGTGTAACCTAGGGGATCCTTTAAATACTACCTCCGCAACCGAGGCCTACTGGTTTTTATCGACTAGATATCCCCGACGTGTGGCACCAAGGAAGCAGCCGTTGTCACCACCATAACCGCCTCCTCGAATTGATGATGAACGTTGATATGATGCTGATGGTTGAATCCGGTGTGCGAGGTAGACTAAAGTAGTCTGTGAGAAACTTGTTAAAGCTAACAACAGGTATCTGCCAAATTACGATAGCAATAAGGAGTCTATCTATCTCGGGTACTGCGATGCGAACAACCTTTACGGATGGGCTGTCAATGTCTTTGGCTTACGGAGGATTCGCATGGGTAGACCCCGCTTAGAACCAATTCAGCAGAATCCTTGTTATGGTTCTGTTTGTTACATACTTGATTTTGACTATGAATATCCGGAAATGCTACATAATCCTCACTATGGATCTTCCGCTTTTACCTAAAAACGTGGTATCGCCTGGTTCTAAACATCAAAAGCGGCTAATGACATTGGAATCAAAAACTCATTACGTTGCGCATTATTGGACAGCGCAACAAGCATTTGATCTGGGATTTCGCATAACCAAAACTCATCGAGAGATACGTTCAAAACACTCGTATTGGTTAAAGCCGTATATTGACTCAAACACTGCTAGATCTGCCGCGTCGTCTACTTTCCACAACGATTTTTTAAAACAAACGAAAGCATATGGATGTTAAGCCTGTCGCTGATGAAAAAACTATTAACACTCTTGCAGCGAAGTAATTTTAATACATCAGTTATTATAAATACGGTTTTGTGTTAATCTGCATGGATAAGAATAAGATCTTGCTTGATAGACCTCTTTATATCGGGGAATATTTCAAAGACGCACATTTACGACTTTCACTACACAAAGATGATTGATTACTACGAAAGGGATCGGATCGGTATATCCTACATGGATACGGACGCCTTTTTGTACTGGGTTAGAACGGAAGACCTCTATGCAGACCTCCGAACATTTCAGAATAAAAACGAGTTTGACTTTTTCGACTACCCGAAGCATCACCCCACTTACGATGGTTGTGTAAACAGAAAGGTTTTAGAAAAGTCCAAGGAATAGCTTAAGGAAACATACAAGTACCATTTTCGGTAGAAGAAAATCGATAGTTGAGTGGAGGAGGGGAGGCAAATGATAATATAAATGGACACAACACAAGACGCAGAGTACACACGCAAGAAGGAAGCAGTTTCATCTAGTCTGCAAATAGATAGTTTTGATTTAAAACAGTGTTTTAGTTTATATTATAGGAGATACGGTTGCCCAACGGAGATTCAGTACACCTGAAAGCAAGCTAGTCGTTCAACACCAGATTTGTATACTCACGCCCTACCGCTTGGCAATTTACAAAAGCCGGTATTTTCTTTGAACCTGATTCCACTGTTTGCTTTTACTGTGGTGGTGGGTTAAAGGATTGGGAAGTAGAAGACTCCATGGAACAAACAGGCTAGATGGTTCCCGATGTGCGGTTATGTTTTATTAGTAAAGGATAGGGATTTTGTTGTTCTAAGGATAGGAAAGCGATGTTGTTCTTTGAGGATCGATAACAGAATACACCCTGTAAAGACGAGGAAACAGGGATAAGCGACGCCTCCATTGTAGAGGGAACAGTTACACATTTATTTGTTTAGCTAACGAATCACGAGGGATGCTAAACCCCTCTTAGTAAAAGCGGCTAGTCAGCAACTCTCCTGCGGTGTATTTCTTTAGGAAGAACCCTATTGTGTAAGCTACAGTGAATTTTAAAATACTGTAGTTAATTTTTATTCCTGGCGAAAAACCAATGTTGATTATCATCATCAAAAACATTAACTGTCTAAAAACTAAATTTACCTTAAAAAAACTAAAATTAATAATAATGAAATATATTTACAATATATTTTAAAAGGAATACGTAGAGCATACATCAGCCTCCCTGATCAAAGTTTGTCGAGCTCTGGCCTCTTCGGCACTCACAACGCGCAACGGTTCTAACCAGTCGAATATCCTTAAGAGCCTAAGGTGTAAGTGTTAAAAGTTTATAGATTGTGTTGAATATGTGGTATCTGTAGAAACTGTATTACTATGCAATAAAGTGTGTCAGTTGTATGTATGTTTGACTGAGATACAGCGAGGAACGCCAAACCCCTTTTATGGTGATAAAAAGGGTGATAAAATTGCTCAGATGATTTGCGAGTTTGTACTTATCCAAAATTAGTAGAAATCGTTCACTTAGAAGAAACAGAGGGAAAATTCAGTTTGGATCTCGTGATAGAAAACAAATGAAAAAATTGTTATTTTGTATATTTATATTATTCCTATTTTTTGTATGTTATAGATGTCACAACAAAATCAAGCAGAAAAAACTCAAAACGGAAGATATAATAGAGGGGGAAGGAAACAGGCCCTAGTATGGTCTTAAATAGTTGTAATAAAGTAAATTATTAAAAAAACCATTATATGATATATTGACATCATTGTATCAGGCTGGGTTGACAACGGCCAACAAATGGTTACTATGTGCAAACAAGTTAAATAAGTCAATGCAAGACTACTGACATGTAGAAAGTGAACTGTTTCAAATATTTTGTGAAATGAAATATTACACTTGTTTGGTTATCTTGGCAAAAAACCATTACTTACTGATTTATTCATCAGACGCGTTTCGCGCTAGGTCAGTGCTGTGAAATACTGACAAGACTGTTGCTCAGGTGTGTTGTGTTGGCGGTTAGGTTATGGTCTGTGGCGTTGTATTTCAAATAAACCATTGACTCACACCAACACAACACACCTGTGCAAGTCTTGTCAGTAATTCACAACATTAAAAAATGTGCTGACATAGCGCGAAACGCATCTGCTGAATAAATAAGTAGTGGTTTTGCCAACATAAATAAACAAGTGTAACGTTTACAAAAACCTTAAGATGTACAACACAAAAACTGCAAAAAAGAAATAGTTGTATTTAGAAATTAAATCATACTCTAATTAAACCCTTTGATGCTTATTTATAAAAATAATTAACATTTAAAGAGTTTCTTGCAATTTTGGGGACAGAAAAACTAAAACGAATACAAAATTTTTAATTGAAACTTTAGAAACCTGTAATAAACTCAAAGGAAACGAAGACATAGGTCTATTGAAATTATATATATTACATCATCTGATGATGACAATGATGATATAAATTAATATTCCGAAGTATCTAAAAAACAGATTTTAGTGTTATTAAACAAGCTGTACAGGTGGCAAAAAACGAAGAATTATTACTCTTCTGGAGGAGTCACATTCAATTAAAATTGAAATAACTGATTGCAAGGATTTAAAAAAAGGGGAAAAAGAAAAACACTATGGACAAAGTTTGCCAAAAAGGCCTATTTTGTTGGTAATAACTCAATATATTATTCAATGACTTTTTTTAAATTATCAAAAAAAATAATACGCACTGTTAATGAGAGAGATAGGAGAAATAAAAAATGGAACTCATCTTATTTCTATTGATATAAACATTTTTAAAAATTAGTTTAGGGTTTTATAATTATAGTATCGTAGTTTAACAAACGCCATGAAATTTATAGAACATTGTTTATTACTTCAGGAAACTAAATCGTCGCTTCTTAACAAAATTATTAATCATAATGGACGAACGCCCCGTTGAACAAATGGATATTGATGATGAAAATGGTGATTAATATGTAGAAAGGAATCACGCCTTTAGAGGCAAATTAAACATTTTACTTAATTTTTTTCCTGGCGAAAAATATACGTCGGTTATCATCGGCAAAACATTAACAACTTAAACAAAAATTTAATTAAAAAAATATTAATAACCTAAAATTCATAATTAAAATATATATCAACAATATAATCTAAAACAAAAACAATAAATAAACAACAAGTTAACAATGGTATATAATATAACAGTATACAGATAACAATAAATAAAACGTAACAATAATTTACAAAAATAACAATAGATATTTAATTATACAAGCAATAAATATTTATAACACTATAACAAGAAAATAAATAATAATAAAGCTAAATAAATAAACATTTATACACAATACACAAATACAAAGATATCAATGTATATTAAAATATACATATCTGCCAATCGATATATATATATATATATATATATATATATATATATATAAACTTATAACAAAAGAATAAAATTAGATAAATAAACATCTATACACAGAACACAAACACAAAGAAATGTTAAGTGGTGCAAGAAAGCAATGACCCAGTATATGGCCGAGTCATCGTCCCCCAACACTACTTTTAAACTGTCTTTCACATTAAAAAGGGCTCGAATATTGCTTTACCAACACATTTCACCAAAATATGTTTTGTAGTGAAGATATCTCCACCGTACTGACTTATTGGTGGATCTCCACGACGAATCAAATATCCATGAGTTTAAAAAAAGTGGATAAAGTGGATACGAGGGCATTCAACTACCACTTAAAGACAGCTACTAATGCATACCATTATCTCAATAGTTACGTAAAGACTTCTGTCAATTCATGACCTTAGACAATATCTTCATAAAGATAGCTACCAATGCATACTCTACCACAATAGCTATGTAGAAACTGTTATCGACCCATGGATTAAGACAATAGTTAAGTAAATACCTCCATCAATTCAAAGCCTTATTTAATATCTCCGTAAAGACGGCTACCAATCCATAATCTATTACAATATCTCCGCAAAGACGTCTACCGATGTATAACCTATCACTATAGATGTGTAAAGACAGTTACCAATGCATGCCCTATCACAATAGTTACGTAAACACCTCTATCAATTCATGACTTTAGACAATATCTCTGTAAAACTAGCTACCAATTTATACTCAACACAATAGCTACGTCAAAACTGTTACCGACTCATGACCTAAGGCAATAGTTACGTAAAGCCCTGTATCAATTCAAGACTTAAGGCAATATCACCGTAAAGACAGCTACCAATACACACTATATCAAAATAGTTACGTTAAAAAAGCTACCAATGCTCACCTTATCATAATAGCTACGTGCAGACATCTAATAATGCATAACCTATCACAATCCCTACGTAAGTACCGCTACCATTGCATAACCTTTCACAATAGCTACGTAAAGACAGCTAACAATGTATACCCCATTAAAATAGCTACGAAAAGATAACAACCAATAAATACCCTATCATAATAACTATGTAAAGACAGCTACCGATGCATTACCTATCACAATGTCTCAGTAATGACAGCTACTAAATCATGAACCATCACACTAGCTTCGTAAAGACAGCTACCAATATATACACTATCACAATAGCTACGTAAAAACGGTTACCGATCCATGACCCAAGTTAATATTTACGTAAAGACCTATATCAATGCAATAGCCCCGTAAGGAAAACCTACCAATGCATGAACTACGACAACAGCAAGGCAAAGACCAATGCATTACTTATCACAATAGCTCCGTAAAGACAGCTATCACCACATAACTCATCACATTAGTTACGTAAATAGCGCTACCAATGCTTAACGTATCACAGCTACAAATACATTCCCTATCACAATAGTTACGTAAAAACGGTTACCGTCATATGACCAAAGTCAATATAGTCGTAACGCCCCATCTCAATAGCTACGAAAAGACAACAACTAATGCATAACCTATCACAATAGCTTCGTAAAAACAATTACCGACCCATGTCCTAAGACAAATTTTACGTAAAGACGTATATCAAAGCATGAGCAAAGACAATAGCTACGAAAAGACAGCTACCAATGCATACCCTATCACAATAGTTACGTCAGGCTAATACCGATGCATACCCTATTACAATAGCTCCGTAAAAACAGTTGCCTAGTAAACGGTTACGTATAGACATCTATCAATCCATGATCTAAGACAAAAGTTACGTAAATACCTATATAATTGCAAAGGCTATCCTAAAAGCTCAGTGAAGACAGCTACCAATGCTTACCCTATAACAATAGTTACGTAAAATCGGTTACCGACCCACGATATAATGCAATATTTGCGTAAAGATCTATATAAAAGCAGTTAATGCATAACCTATCACAATAGCTTCGTAAAAACAATTACCGACCCATGTCCTAAGACAAATTTTACGTAAAGACGTATATCAAAGCATGAGCAAAGACAATAGCTACGAAAAGACAGCTACCAATGCATACCCTATCACAATAGTTACGTCAGGCTAATACCGATGCATACCCTATTACAATAGCTCCGTAAAAACAGTTGCCTAGTAAACGGTTACGTATAGACATCTATCAATCCATGATCTAAGACAAAAGTTACGTAAATACCTATATAATTGCAAAGGCTATCCTAAAAGCTCAGTGAAGACAGCTACCAATGCTTACCCTATAACAATAGTTACGTAAAATCGGTTACCGACCCACGATATAATGCAATATTTGCGTAAAGATCTATATAAAAGCAGTAGCTAAAACAATTGCTCCATATAGACATATACCAATGCATACTCTTTCACAATAGCTACGTAAAGAAAGCTGCCAATGCATACCCTATCACAATAGCTATGTAAAGACGACTACCAATGCATACCTTAGCACAATAGCTCTGTAGACAGCTACCAATGCAAATCCTATCACAATATCTACGTAAAGAGATCTACCGAGTATACAGTTACGTAAAGACATCTATCAATGCATGACCTAAGACAATAGTTACGTAAAGACCTATATCAATACATACCTTATCACAATAACTCCTTGAAGGCAGCTACCAATACATACCCTACCACAATAGCTACGGACCCATGACCTAAGACAATATTTGCTTAACGATCTAGATCAATGCATTAGCTAAGACAATTGATCCTTAAAGACAGCTACCAATGCATACCCGATCACAATTGCTATGTCAAGACAGCCACCAATGCATAAGCTATCACAATAGCTACGTAAAGACAGCAACCAATACATAACCTATCACAATAGATACGTGAAAACGGTTAAAATCCACGAAAAAAGTATATAGTTACTCAAAGACTTCTATCAATGCATGACCAAAGGCAATAGCTACGTATAGACATCTACCAATGCATGACCTAAGACAATAGTTACGTAAAGTCCTAAATCAATGCATTACCTATCACCATAGCTCCGTGAAGGCAGCTAACCATGCATACACAATCACAATATCTACGAAAAACAGCTATCAATGCATGCCCAATCTCAAAAGCTACGTAAAGACAGCAACCAATGCATAGCCTATCACATTCGCTCCGTAAAGACGAACGCCAATGCATATCTTTGCACAATAGAGATCTCTATATCTCTAAGGCAATTGTTACGCAGAGACCTATATCAAATCATGATCTAAGACAATTGCTCCGTAAAGGCAGATACCAATGCATACCCTAACACAATAGTTACGTCAGGCTGCTACCAATGCATAACCTATCACAGCAGCTACGTAAAGGCAGCTACTATTGCATACCCTATCACAATAGCTCCTTAAAGACAGCTACCATTGCATGCTCTATAACAATAGCTAGGTAAAAACGGTTACCAATCCATGACCAAAGTATATAGTTACTCAAAGGCCTCTATCAATGCATGATTAAAGGCAATAGCTACATATAGACGTCTACCAATGCATGCCCTAAGCCAATAGCTACGTATAGACATCTACCAATGCATGACCTAAGACAGTAGTTACGTAAAGATCTATCCATACCATTTAACAATAACTAGATAGCTACAATTGTATACCTCATCACTATTGCTATGTAAAGACAGCCACCAACGCATAAGCTATGACAATAGCTCCGTAAAGACAGCAATCATTGCATAGCCTATCACAATCGCTTCGTAAAGATGACTGCCAATGCATATCTTTGCACAATAGCTTCGTAAAAACGGTTACCGACCCATGTCCTAATACAAATTTTACGCAGAGACTTATATCAAAGCATGAGCTAAGACAGCATGGGCTATACATTGGATATTATGTGTTAATCACTAGTCAAGCTACACATCGGTTAATATGTGATAATCCATAGTCAGGCTCTGCATCGGATACTATGTGTTAACCATAGTCAAACTAACCATTAGTTAACCATTAGCCTAGCTATGCATTGGGTACTACATGATGAACATTAGCCTGGCTATGCACTGGAGATTATGTGTTGGGCCATAGTCAAGCTACTTATCGGCTACTATATGTTAACCCATAGTCACGCTAACTATTAGTTAGCCGTTAGCCCTGCTATGCATCGGATACTATATGTTGGTCATTAGCCAGGCTATGCACTGGATATTATGTGTTAACTTGTATTCAAACTTCTCATCGGTTGTGTTAACCATTAGCGAGGCTATGCACTGGATATTATGTGTTGGGGCATACTCAAGCTACTTATCGGATACTATATGTTAACCCTTCGTCAGGCTATGCATCGGATACTATGTGTTAATGATTAGCCAGGCTATGTATCAGGTATTATGTGGTAATTTGTGGGCTACTCGTAGGATAGTGAGTGATAACCATTAGCTAAACTATGCATTGGATATAATATGTTATAATTTGTAGGCCCTTGTCGGCTTAGCATAATATCTATGCGGGCTTACACACATATTTGTTTAACATATTATGTAGGCTATCATGTATGTAGGCTTAACATAGTGTATACGCATATGTATGATAGCATGCATGTTGGCTTAGCATAGTATTTATGTAGGTTTACACGCATATTTGTTTAAAACACACCATATAAGCGATCACGCATGATTGTTTAACATATTATATAGGCCTATGTGGGATATTGGCCTAATACAGGGTGTATATAGGTTAACCTGCATATTGGTTTAACAGTGTGTTGTGCCCTTACAGGTAATAGGTATGTTCGGGTTAATTGTAAATTGTGTAATCTCTTCACATAGAATTAAACGCAATTCAACTATTAGAAAAGCCATTATCTAGCCTTATCAATGAAGAAAGTTCTAAGATAAAGCCATCGAGAATGTTCTAGGGTGATAACTCAGGAGATAAAGCCAAAATTAAACCTTATCAAACAGAAGGTTCCAGAAGGAATTAAAAGAAGTATAAAAGCCTGTGAACCACACACCTCCCCACTAATCTCAGTAGATTGCATATGTGAGTGTAAGCTCCTTAGAGCTACCAACAGATTGCCGAAGAGCGTGTTGCTCTCCGAAGTTGTAACAAGTTTGTTAAAGTGTTAAAGGAATAAACGAAGATTCACTACAAGTATAAGTGAGTTTATTTACAACACCTTACCACAGGAATTCACTTACGCTACACCGCCTAATAATTGGGTTTTCGCTCTACCACTCGGCCGGCCCAACAAAATTGGTGTCAGGTGTGAGGTTGTTTCGACAAGGAGACATCATCAGTGAACCTGTAAGTTTTAAGGTAGCTGTAGTTGTAAAGGTAGAAATGACATAAAGGTAAATGTTTTTTTTAAGAGAGAAATAACATTTAATAAAAGTATAAGTAAATAAAGTTTAAATGAAGTGATTAATTAATTGAAGTTAACATATTGTTGTAAAAATAAAAGTTGTGCAAGTAATTGATTAATAAAAAGCAAAGATATAAATTTAGTCTTGTGTAATGAGGTAATGTAATGAAGATATAATTTAATTGAATTATATAAGAAATTGTGATTAAATTTATATAAGAAATTGAGTATAAGGGTAAATAGATAAAGGAATAATAATATCAAATGAAAGTAAGTAAAGTTTTTAATAAAAGAGATTTTATAAGAATAATTGAAGCTTTTTTTTGTGATTTTATGAGAGATATCAAGTAAATATTTTTGTATAGTTGAATTTAAATGAGTTACATAACTGATAAAATCTAATTCATTTCAGAGAATTAATTGGTAATTTGGCTAACGTGATATTGATTGATATTGTAAGTACAGTATAGTTAAAAAGTTTTGCTCATATTTAAAAAAATTTTTTATGAAATATTTTGTTTTTTGTTTTGTTGTAATTGTTGGAATGAGAATTTTTTTTTTTAAGCTTTCATTGAAATGGCTACGTCAAGCAACGAGAACGAAGGTATGCGGGCAACGCAAATTTTGAAATTAATTCCTGAATTTAGAGGTCGTCCTAATGAAAATGTTCACGAATTCATTGATGCAGTCGATGAAGGGATAAAATTGATAAAATCTAGTGAAATTAAGATACTGATTTCATTCTTAAGAACAAAATTAAAAGAGACAGCGTTTAAGGCAGTACAATACTTGAATACTGATACTTGGGAAACGTTAAAAGAACATCTCCAGAGAAGATTTGGGCTGGGAGATTCTATACGTTTTATTGAAAAGGAATTTACATTGCTAACCCAAGGACCAAAAGAGACAGTATGCGAGTTCGGTGAAAGGTGTTGCACATTGGCAGCAAAAATTACCGAGTATAATATTCGTGAGAAACATTACGACGCAGAAATAATTCGTTTCAAGAAATAATGGAAGACCGGATCTTAATGCAGTTCACTACCGGCCTTAAGGAGCCAATACGGTTTCAGGTTAAAACTTATAGATGTCAAAAATATCAAGAAGCTCTGAACATTGCCTGCAGTATAGAAAAAGAATCAAGTACACAGAAGGAATTTGATGAGCGCAATTATTTGAAAAGGATAGGAATAAGAGATCAAGGAAATTATAATAAGGTATTAAAATGTTACAAATGTGGAAAAATTGGTCACCATTTTACGAAATGTCATACACAACAGAAGGTCTCTAATAACCATATAAAAATTATTAAATGTTACAATTGTAACAAGCTAGGACATATAGCAAAAGATTGTTGGTCTAACAAAAGACAGAATAAAAACCCGGAAAACCAACAGAGCTTGTCCAGAGAGAGTCGTGTGGGCAAGTTCGCGAATCAGTACAAATCGGCTCAATAAATTCTCCAGGTGACGAACATGTAAATTTAAAGGTAGAAGAATTAATTGAACGATATACATCATTTTTACTTGATACCGGAGCAGATATATGCCTAATTAAGCTACATTGTCTAAAGGATGATACATTCATATATGATACAGAAAGGGTTGATCTGCAAGGAATTAGCAATGAAACAATTACTACAATTGGTAAAACAATGCTAAAGCTTTACCTAAACCAAACTCCAATAACATATGAATTTCATGTTGTACCAGATAATTTCAAATTAAAGACAGATGGAGTAATAGGTCGAAATTTCTTAAAGCACTTCAAGGCGAATATAGATTATAACAACAAGTTGTTAAAGATAGGATCTGACTGTGTACCTTTGACTGAACAAATATTACGAATTCCACCTAGGACCGAACAGTTAGCGCAAATAATAGTAGATACAAATGGCGAAGGTTTAATAGAAAGTACAGAGGTAGAACCAGGAGTTTCGATTCCAGACACAATAGTTAAAGCAAAAAATAAACAGGCTCGGATTATGTTTATTAATAGAACCAATCATGAAGTCAATCTAAATATCAGAAAATTGCGGTTCAAATTAAATCCAATTAGGATAAACGTTATCCAAAGGAAGAACCAAGGGGTAGAAAATTATTTAAAAATGCAACATTTGTTACCACATGAAAAAGAACTTCTAATTGAATTATGTAATAAATACAGAGACATTTTTTATCTACCAGGAGATAAATTAACCGCAACAGATTCCATTGAACATGAGATTCCTACATTGAAGGACACAGCACCCGTATATGTTAAGCCTTATCGAATACCATATGCACACCAAGAAGAAGTTAAAAGGCAAATCAAGCAGATGTTAGATGATGAAATTATAAGAGAAAGTAATAGTCCGTATAATGCACCAATAGTAATTGTACCTAAGAAAATGGATAACAGTGGACAAAGAAAATGGCGCCTAGCAGTGGATTTTAGGAAATTAAATGAAGTCACAATCGGAGATTCCTACCCTTTACCAAACATCGCCGAGATTCTAGATCAACTAGGAAGATCAAAATATTATACAGCGTTAGATTTAACTTCAGGTTATCATCAGATTAAAGTGAAAGAGGAAGATAAACATAAAACAGCATTTACTGCAAATAATTCTCACTTAGAATTTAATAGAATGCCATTTGGACTTAAGGGAGCACCAGCATTATTTCAACGTCTAATGAATACAGTTCTATCGGGACTAATAGGAGAAACATGTTTTGTTTATTTAGATGATATTATAATTCACACTGAAACTTTAATTGATCACATAAGGAAACTAACAGCTGTTTTTAATAGATTACGTCAACATAAATTACTACTACAACCAGATAAATGTAATTTTTTAAAGCAAGAGATGCAATTTTTAGGACATATAATTAGTGGAGATGGAGTAAAACCAGATCCAGAAAAAATTAAAGCAGTAGTAAGGTATCCAGCACCAACGAATGCAAAGCAAGTAAAATCATTTTTAGGACTAATAGGCCACTATAGAAAATTTATACCACAGTTTGCAAGGATAGCTAAACCATTAAATGATTTACAAAGAAAAGACATAACATTTAAATGGAAAGATCAACAGATAAAAGCCTTCAATGAATTAAAAGAAATAATAACAAACGAACCAGTATTACAATATCCAGACTTTCAAAAAGAGTTTATCATCACCACAGATGCTAGCAACATCGCTTTGGGAGCGGTACTATCACAAGGAGAAATAGGAAAGGATAAACCAATAGCATTCGCTAGTAGAACCTTAAATAAAGCCGAAAAGAACTACAGTACAACAGAACAAGAGTTATTAGCGATAATATGGGCAGTAAAGCACTTCAGACCGTACATATATGGAAGAAAATTTACAATCGTAACAGATCATAAACCACTCAAATGGTTGTTCAGTATAAAAGACCCAGGAAGCAGACTTATGAGATGGAGATTAAAACTAGAAGAATATGAATATGAAATAGTTTATAAATCAGGAAAAACGAATATAAATGCAGATGCACTTAGTAGAGTTGTTATAAATCAAATAAATACAGTAAATGAAGACAACAATGAGAAAAAAAGAGTGAGTAAGAAAGAAAACAAACAAACAGAACCAATAATCTTAAAACTGCATAAAAACAAAAAAGGAGAATACAAGCATTGGATTGATTCAAAAGAGGAACAAAAACAGTTACTAAGTGAATATCATGGAAAACCATTAGTAGGACATCAAGGACATAAAAGAACACTAAAAGCTTTAAAATTAAAATACTATTGGCCTAAAATGAGAAAAGATGTCGAAAATTATATAAACACTTGTAAGTCCTGTAATGAAAGAAAAACATCAAGGAATGATAAAAAACCAGCACCATTACAAATCAGCAATACTCCAAGTCGACCATTTCAGCATGTAGCAATGGATATAGTCGGACCATTACCACAAACTAAGAATGGGAACAAATATATATTAACATTTCAGGATATATTCTCCAAATATCCAGAAGCAATTCCTATACCCGATCAAACAGTAGAAACGATAGCAAAGGTTTTTGTACACAATATTATCTGTCGACATGGATGTCCAGAAAGTCTAACAACAGATCAAGGATCAAATTTTACCAGTGAATTGTTTTCAGAAATATGTAAATTACTAAAAATTAGAAAAATACAAACCACTGCTTATCACCCACAATCTAATGGAGTAGTAGAAAGAAGTCACCAGACCTTCATGAACCACCTTAGTCACTTCATAAATAAGGAACAAACAGATTGGGACGAATGGATCGATTTTGCTCTAATGGCTTATCGAACGACACCACATTCAGTTACAGAATACAGTCCTTTTTACATACTACATGGAAGAGAAGCTAACTTACCAACTGAGGTAACTAAAGGTGAAATAGTAGAAAAAGATTTGAGTGAAAGAGAAGATTACGTACAAGACATTATAATGAAATTACAGCAAGCTTTTAGCACAGTTAAGGAAAATTTAGACAATAATAAGCGAAAAACCAAAGAAAATTATGATAAAAGAGCCATAATTAAAAGATTTGAACCAGGAGAGAAAGTATTGTTGTTTGACGACACAGTAAAGAGAGGTCGCTCAAGAAAATTAAAGAGACCATGGATAGGTCCTTATAAAGTTTTGGAAAGAATTAATGAGGCGAATTATAAAATTAAAAAAGGAAGACAAGATTACATTACGCACGTGAACAGGTTAAAACCTTTTAGAATGAGAAGTTTAAATTATGAAGAAAATACATAACTAAAACGAAAATGTTGATGTAGTGCGTGTAACGGAATACATGTAGAAAAGAAGAAAAATGTGTTATAATAACAATATTACTGTTAAAGGGTATATAATTAATGATGTAAATGTGAAAGTAGGATTGAGTTAATACATAGGTGATGTAATCTCAACATCGAGTTACATGAAATAAAAATGATAATATGGTATGAATCAATGTTACATATATGTGATGTCAAGATTATATAAATGATTATTATGAACACGAAGTTCAGGTGTAGCTAGAATAGAAAAGACAACAACCCCTTTTCTATTCTAGTGATTTAGGGTTTAGTGGCCTCCTATCAAAAGGCCTAGTAGCTACTGTAACGCTTGAAAAAAAATGTTCCCATAACAGTCAAGCGGGACAATAGTGACATAAGGTTGGAAGCCCTTAAAACTTCCAAACTAGGGTTGTTCTGCAATAAATATTGCAGACTTAGGCTAAGAAAAACATAAATAATGTGGAATAAAATTATTAAAAAAATCAGTTACAGTAAGGAAGAATGCTAAGAATAAAATCATATATGTTATTACAGGTATAACATGGCAGAAAAAAGAAGGATAATGATAAAAATGATAACAGCATTCGTAGTAATCCTATTGGTCAACAATGGCAATATAAGAGGACAAGTAACAGTAAAGACTATAGCGAATTACCCTGGAATGTACTTTGTACCGCAATTTTGGTTCTCATTAAGTAACGGAAATTGGGAAGTACTTTATAACATACCATTAGAACCAATTGATACCAGAATTCAAGTAATAGATGAAATATGGAATCAAATGCAAATAAGTAAGGGTGATTTTACTACAGTGTTTGATAATAATCCAAAATTTGAATTATTGCAACATAGTTTAACAGAATTAAAGGACACATATTCGCAACTAACTGCTTTAATAGGACATAAAGAAAGAATTAAAAGAGGAATATTCGATAGTGTTGGACGAGTAATCAAAATAATTACAGGAAATATGGATGCAGACGATGAAGACTATTATAACAAGAAAATTAATAGTATAAATGTAGATAATAAAAGAATATATCAACTTGAAAGGGATCAATTAACAATAGTACAAGGTGCCTTATGGGCAGTAAATAGAACTACTATAGAGATGAAAGAAAATCAGGACATATTAAATAAATCATATCTATATTTAGAAAAAATTATGTTAAGTAACAAGGAAGAAATTAAAGATATACAAGTGCGTTATAATAAACAATTGGAAATGCTACAAGAAATATCAATACTCCAAGACCTAATGAAGGAAACGGTCGATGTTGTCCACACATTATATGATACAATTGATCAAGCAAGAGTAGGAAAGATAAGTTCATATTTTATAAAACCAAGGGAATTCTTAAAGATTCTACAAGAAGTAAAAACCCGTTTACAAGTTGGCGATAGCTTAACAATGCCAGTAACTTTAGAAAAGGTATATTATTACTATAATATCGTGAATTGTTGTTTACTATGTGGATAATCATATAAGATACATAATTAAAATACCATTGGAACATGTATCCAGGCGATTTCATCTATTTAAAGTAATCCAAGTACCTGAAGAAATTGCTAATGAGGAAACAGAAAATAAACTTTTTATTTTTCCGGAGAGAACAACAGAATACATAGGATTATCTGAAGATCTCCAATATTTCGTAACACCTACACAAAGAGAAGTTCAGAATTGATTACCACCTCCAATTATTATGTGCAGTGATATTAGTAGCCTATAATATTTCCAGTGAATCAGGTAGATCATACACACGTGAGATGTGAGATAGAGATCTTTAAAAATAAATCTCAACCAAATTGTAATAAAAGAATAACTAATAATTTAAATCCAATTTGGGAGCGAATACCGCATTCTAATACATGGGTATTTGCCGCAACGCCAAATAATGAAATAATTACAGTAACCTGCAAAAACAGTGAAGGAATAATGACCTATGTCAAAGATTTAAGATTACCAACAAAAGGACAGCTAACTTTGGATCCAGATTGTATGGCTATAGAATCAAGTTTTACATTACTTTCGAGAGAAACAAATAAAAATGAATTATTTGGAAAATTGGACTTGATAATTCCAAAGGTAAGCTTAAGACCTAATGATGAAGAAAAGAAAATAATTCAAGACTATGAAAAGTTCACTAAAAAACATAAGGAATTGAATCTAAAGCCAATAACGCACCAACTGAATGATTTGAATGCTGCCAGTATACGACTAACGAAACTAAGGGAAATGATGAACGAATATGAACCGGTACATTTTGAAGACGATCAGAAGTTTTCAACCTATTATTACTATATATGGATATTAATCATAATAATACTAGTACTTTTAATATATGTATGTGTTAAATGTGGTATTTTAAAGTATATCAAGATAAAAATAACTAGACGAAAGCATGAAGCAGTACCACTAGCCTTAGAAGACATATCGCCAAGAGAACATGATAATTCAGATGATGAAAATACTCTAGAATCAGCATCGACACAAGCAATTCCATTGAGAGAACTTAGAAGAAGTGAACGAATAATGAAAGTGAGATCAAAATAAATAAAATATAGTTTAAAAATGTACAAGATAATAGCAATTGAATGATAAATTTCATTCCAGCAAACTAGAACAAGATTGTAAATGTTATAAATTACTATATTGATAGATCAATAACATTGACTTTGAAATAAATGTAATTAATGATTGATAAAATTTAACCAACAAATTTTAAATAGAATTGTAAATGAAAAAATTAGAATCAGTTAAGTAATGAGTATTATTAATGAAATAAATTAAGAGATGTAACTAATATTAATGTTAAGTTACTATAATTCATTATAGTTGATAACTATAACATAAGAATAAAAAGGATGTAAGCAGTTAATAATTGAAATAAATTAAAGAGAATTAATAATGTTTTGAAGACTGTAATCATAATAAAAGAACAGTAATAAGAAATGATTATGATAAGTAATAAATGTGATAAAAATCTGATAAATGTAATAATGATAATTATTGATAAATGTAATTAATAATAAATATAATTATTATTGTTAGATAAATGTAATAGTGAAAATGATTAATGAAGGCAATTTAAATTCTATAGCATCTAATCAATAAATCAATGATAACTTTAATAAATAATAGATAAAATGTTGTTAAAGGTAAATGTTTAAAAATATAATTGTTTAACGACAAAAAGTTTTATTAAAGGTAAAATGTTTTGTAAAATATAACAAAACATTTTAAAATGGTGAGGGAGGTGTTGTGCCCTTACAGGTAATAGGTATGTTCGGGTTAATTGTAAATTGTGTAATCTCTTCACATAGAATTAAACGCAATTCAACTATTAGAAAAGCCATTATCTAGCCTTATCAATGAAGAAAGTTCTAAGATAAAGCCATCGAGAATGTTCTAGGGTGATAACTCAGGAGATAAAGCCAAAATTAAACCTTATCAAACAGAAGGTTCCAGAAGGAATTAAAAGAAGTATAAAAGCCTGTGAACCACACACCTCCCCACTAATCTCAGTAGATTGCATATGTGAGTGTAAGCTCCTTAGAGCTACCAACAGATTGCCGAAGAGCGTGTTGCTCTCCGAAGTTGTAACAAGTTTGTTAAAGTGTTAAAGGAATAAACGAAGATTCACTACAAGTATAAGTGAGTTTATTTACAGGAATTCACTTACGCTACACCGCCTAATAATTGGGTTTTCGCTCTACCACTCGGCCGGCCCAACAAGTGTATATATGGCATTTAGAGTATATTGCATGCTGGCAACATAGTATATAAGCCTATATATGTTAACACTGTATGTATATAGGTTGCGTGACTTTTTTTTAATTATATTGTAATATTTGTTGACCGTCATCTACGTGGGCGTGATAGGTTATGCAATGGTAGCTATACCATATAGTACTTCCCATATTATACGGTTGCCTGCCTGAGGTTCTACCTGATAGAAGAGGTGAAACTAGCTCAGTTCATAAAGGCTTTTGCCGGTGGTTTACCGACATAGTAGGCGCATTTAGGGATTCATGTATGTCGGCTTAGCATAGTATGTATGCAGGCTTACATGCTTATTTGTTTAACACATTATGTGGGCTGTCGTATATATTGGCTTAACATAGTATATGAATCTATGTAGGTTTACATGTATATTTGTTTAACATACTATATAAGCCTATCATGCATGTTGCCTTAACATAGTATATATGCCTACACACCTTACTGCGACCGTTGCGTGGGTCTACCGAGCCCCTGCAATGTGATAGGTCGATTCCCCGCACAGCTTGTTGTCTAGTTGAACTCAATGTATAATTGTTGGTCGGGTAAACTTAGCGTTTAGTGGGAACGTTGGTCATTTGATCCAAACGATCAATTTTTGGCAATCTGATATATTATTAAAAACAACCCCCACTTAAAGCCTGACTCTGGTGTAAATTTGCCTCAGGCCTTTCTCCAGGGTGGTTCTAGCTAGGGCCAGGCTTCAGGATGGTTTTAACTAAGTCCATACTCTATGGGGGCTATACCTAAGGCCTAGCTGTTGGGTGGCTTTACCTCAAGCACGGCTCCAGGGTGACTTTACCTATGGTCTGACTCCAAGGTAGTTTTACCCAAGACTTGGTGGAGGTATTTGTCTTGGCCGAGAGGCTGTAATTGATATAGCAACAATCCTGGCCCGACTCTTGGGTAGCTTTACTTAAAGGCTGACTGCTTTACCTAAGCATGAGCTCCGTAAATGCAGCTACCAATCCATAACCTATCACAATAGCTACGTGAAGTCAGCTACCAATGCATACAATATCACAATAGCTACGTAAAAACTGTTACCAATCCATGATCAAAGTATATAGATACTCAAAGACCTCTATCAATGCATGACCAAAGGCAATATCTACGTATAGACATCTACCAATGCATGACCTAAGACAGTAGTTACGTAAAGACCTCTATCATACCACATCCTGTCACAATAACTCCGCAAAGACCGCTACACAGCATACCCCATCACTATTATTATGCAAAGGCAGCCACCAATGCATAATCTATCACAATTGCTACAGTAAGGAGAGCTATCAATGCATGCCCAATCTCAAAAGCTACGTAAAGTCAGCAACCATTGCATACCCTATCACAATAGCTACGTAAAGACAACGTACTATAGTCGCCAATCGATGGTTGATCAAACAGAACCAAATGAGGAGACAAATGGACAGACGGTATATCTTTAATTTCCCTCAGCTTAATCTGAATCACGGTATGCCACTCGTCATTCCAAGCAGCGAGAATATATTGTTTCGCAAAACACACATAATCAAATGGCATAACTCGTTGAGTAATAGGCACCAAACTTGTAGCTTCCTTCGCCGCTTCATCAGCTTTTGTGTTTCCAAATATTCCACAATGTCCAGGAACCCAACAGAAAGTTACCCCCACACCCCTCAATTGAAGCCTGTGTACAGCACACAAAATGTCCCCAACTAAAGGGTTGACAGAGAAAAGATCCTGAAGAGCCTGAAGAGCACTTTTGGAATCCGAACACAAAAGATAATGGGAAGATCGAGATTTAATGACGGTCAAAGCTTTAAAAATAGCAAATAGTTCTGCCGTGAAAACACTACAAGCTGAGGGCAATCCGTACGTGTAGGTACATCCAGATGCATAAAACGCACACCCAACGCCATTGTCCAGTTTAGATCCATCAGTGAAAATAATTTCACTGTGTTGGTGAGATTTATAAATGGATAAAAATTCCTGGTGGTAGACCACAACAGGAGTACTGTGTTTTATATAACTGGACAATGAGAAATCGAAGTGCGGCGTTTTTATTATCCATGGAGGTAGATAGCACATTTGTCGTTCAAACATAGTTGGAAGTTGCAACTCAAGGTCATCCAATATTCTTAAAGTTCGAATGCCAAATGGAGCGGTCGAACGTTGACGTGTATTGTACACTTGATTTAACGTATTATGAAAGACTAACGGGATGATGCGAGGTTATACAGATATAAATTATCTAAAAACATACCCGAACCTATTGTCACCACAACGATATCTAGTATGGCCTACCTCTAAATGTGTAAAAAATAACTAGAAAGTTTTACTTCGTATGAAATAATGTCATGAAAATAATATATATATATATATATATATATATATATATATATATATAAACTCACCAAAGATGATCCTATGTAATGAAAACAAAACACTTGAATAATATACAAACCCTTCTTTAATGACTCCATTAGTCTAAATACATTAATAAATCATCTAGGTCATCAATGTCCATTAAAGTATCAGTTAAATCAATCGGGCCGATGTCTTTGGGGAGTGAATCCATATCCTCTGTAGGTGGCTGGGGATATGTATCAGTAGACGAGGTTGGATGTGGAGACTGCGAAGAAGCCGTAGGCGGATGAGAAGCCATGGGTGTAGGTGCTACCTGTAGTGGTATAATAAAAAACCTATGCCGTTTACTACTATGCGGAGACCCATCAGTAGGTATAACGATCTGAAAATCCACGCTTAACTCGATCGTGCCTCCAGGGTATTTGTCCTTCGGCCGATGTTGAATATCGCTAAAAAACAAGATCGAAACAATATAGCAACAAAAACAAATGATATAAACTAATGTATAATATTAAATGATAGTGAATATTACACCAACCTCCAAAGTGTTGTCATCAGGTTGTCTAAACACTTGTTGATCATGAGCCAGCCTTCATTATCTGGTCTGTTCATGGTGTATAGATCTTATGAAAACACTACAACGAATACGCTTATTCCTTAGAACGAAAATTTAATGTATTCGAGAATTCCCCTGCGAACACTCGTAAACAAGTCTGTACGACAGTAGATATCTGAAAAGGAAATCCAGGTAGGAAATGTAACCAGTAAGATAGCAGTAGGAAATTCTTAGGTCTACGGGATCGTGGTAGACATCCGCTAATAAAGAATGAAATATACACATCCTGCGATAAAACTACCAAGCTACACAGAGCTGATAACACCTACCTACAAACCACCAACCATTATCATATAGAAAAAGAGTGCTTGTAATCACACAACCCGCATCCGGTCCTGATTATATTAAAATAATATTTAATATGTAAGTAACTTGCAAGACAAATATTATTATCTTTTTAAAAGAAACTGTTTGTGTGCGTGGTACTGTGTTCTTAATTTAATATCATAAACATGAATAGATCAATAGATTTAAGTTATTTAGGTTGTTGTAGCAGTTTCGTTGTCCGTAGATGTAAGTCAGATATAATAATTAGTAGATATAAATTTTTAGATTTAATTTTGATAGTTTCAAGATATTTGCTATTTAGTGTGTTAGCCTTATTTAGTCATTCCTATATGAACATTAATCAAATAAATATAATATTTCAATTTATAAGATCCGGCGAATGCCATGATTTAGACCTTTTTAGAAAAATTTTAACAGGGTATTATAAATTGAAAAAAATGAATATAAATTTCAGAACAGATATATTAATTATAAACAAATAACTCTACAGAAAATTATGAACACTATTTTAAAAATATAAATTCTAAATTGAGGGATGGGGATATTTAAAAAAAGTTTTTCTAGAAAATTGGGAGCATATAGTACATACCATTCTCGTGCTGGTTGAATACGAGTTGAGGTTGGAATATTCAAAAATTTTCAAAATGGAAGACTTACAACACCATCATTATAATATGAAGCTATTAAACGTTGTAAGACAGTATATAAAAAATATATCGAAAACCCACTTCTATAACATGTATCTATTTAATTATATTCTATACAGTGATCTTGATGGTATGTTCACTGATATAGAGTATAATAAAGATAATGTTATAGAAAGGTATCAATTATTTTTTAGAAAATTTTGTAAATTCGACGAATACCCTAATCAGTACTTTGACCTAGCTCCCCCAAACTGGTCCTGGGACAACAACGATATTGATTCAGACGAGTATGGGATATTCTATACACTAGATGGGGAACATTTTAATAATAATATGGCTCATTACGATCTGAAGTTACCCGGCCGTCAAGAAAGAATGGGTATTCAAAATACGTATTCCGTATTGGGTAACGTTAGACTGTCAGAATATTAATGCACCATAATATTATTAAGAGTAGTACCATTATATTTATGACAAACCTTAAATGAATAGGTCGTTTGAGAAACACCTCATGTCCGTAGAGAACCAACTTTAGGGGGGAAAGTGGTTGACGCCAATATCTAACGCTGTTTTCCAAATTTTTAACATGATTGTACAGATGCAAGGCAGAGTCAATTGTATTAATCTATTCGAATTATCTACCAAATTTACATACTAAAAACTAATCGGAGATGTGTTGATTCTCAAACGACCTATTCACATGATATTTAGCGTAGATTATATAAATTGTATCATAGAATATGAATAAATTTTAAGTAAAACAATATTAGTATTTAACATAGATATATCACTGTTTAAAATGAGAAAAGCTAAGCCATTAGCCGGGATATGGGTTTTAGTATATAAATGAAAAGGAGAGAAAACACTAAATTACACCTGAAGCCGCCGCCGTCGTCGATGAGACGTGAAGAGGAATTGCCGTGTACCAAACCCTGTATAAAGTTAACAGTAGATTGTTAAAGGATTGAACACTAGAGCCGTCGTATTAATTAAACATCGCTACTAAAATGTATTCTGCTACTATTAATGAACAGTGTAAGCAAAACTAAATTGGACCTCAAAATTTCAAATTCATACTATATATAGTGGAACAGTGAAATTGTGACTACAGAACTGTATTTACTCTGTCCGTAAATAACAAATGAAGACCAGATTTATCCGTGGTTTGAAGCATGGACTATCTACCAATACAACAGAACATCTTTAGCTATGGAGACAACAGATTGTAGAAAAAGGGTTTGAGTAATTCTACCTGGACCTAGGAGTGACCCAGAGTGCCTAGTCAGATGTTATTGACTCTCTCTCTCATTCTCATTATATATAAAAAATTATATATGGAAAACGTTTAGGGGGAAGATGTCAGTCTAAAAATTTAAATTCAATTAAATCTTTCACATAGAAGTCAAGAATATATATGCAATGGCTTAGTTTATAGCGTACCTTAGACGGGTTACGGAATATATGTGTGTAATATACTAAACAGCTAAATAGAGAAAAACTTATAATTAAAAAAATACATAGTCGTGAATGTCATATGTCTAAAGGGTTACTCATTTGTTGACTATAACTAATAATTTTGTAAAATATATGATAATTATGAATACGTTGTTTAACCTATAGGGCTACAGGAATGCTGAATGTAACTAATGTTTTGTGAAAATACTAATTATTTAATTGGAAAAAATCGAATAATTGAATGAAAATATAAAATATGAATAACTAATGTAATGTAAAATATATTAACTAGATTAAGGGTAATACCCTATAACATACGACAACTGTCTCCTCATGTTGCTAATTATTTTTTGTACATGATGTAAAATGTATAATTATTATAACTATTATTTTGTAAAAATACTAAATATTTAAATAGAAAAAATCTAATAATTCAATTAAAATATAAAATATGAATAACGAATGTAATGTAAAATATATTAATATATTATTAAAATATATTAGACTACGGGTAATATCCTATATTATATGACAGGTGTCTCATCATGTTGCTAATTATTTTTTGGACAGGATGTAATATGAAAAATTATTATGAGAGGGTATAAAATGTTCACAAATGTCGCTTATATGTTATAAAGTATCAAATAATCAGTAAAAAGTTTATATAAAACGACGCAAGCACAATTTCGGTATATATATATATATATATATATATATATATATATATATGTATATATATATGTATATATATATATATATATATATATATATATATATATATATATATATATATATGTATATATATAAAGAGTATCTGGAATCTTTAACATTAAATTATTAAAGAGAGGATAGATAGATTTGTCATCTGAAATTAATATTAATAACTGATGAATGTTCTCAACACTTTTAGTATACAGAAAATTAGACACCAAAAATAAAGTAGGTAATAATTACAGACTGTAGTACTATACAATTTATTAGCCTTGTCTCCTCTCATGTGTGATGCCGTATCCGTTTATATTATCAGGTGACTGTATGGTATCTCCAACAACTTTAGATATGTAGAGGGGATGATGACGTAATCAACCCTTAACCAAGAGAACAATATAAGTACGGGTAACACAGACCAAGTCCTCAGAAAACACCATGGTAGGTGTTTACTACTGGACAGATACTCTCACAATCGAGAAGAAAGCGTTCCCCAAACTATCACTGTATGGTCGTAGATTACGCTTGTTTCGTACTTGGAAAGGAGTGTCAAATGATACTGTCAACCCCATGCGTCTCAGTGAGGTGGGATTCTTTTACACCGGCCAAAAAAATCAAACATTGTGCTTTACATGCGCTGGAGACCTTGAAGCTTGGTCAGCGAATGATGATCCGTTACAAGAACATGCAAAGTGGTTTACCAAATGTAAATACGTAGTGGGTGTAAGTGCTAAACGGGCACAGATGGGGGGTAGACATCTGTACAACAGACGATGAAGACTACTCGGACGATGATGGTGTAAACATTCAGGATGATCGTACGCTATGTAAGATTCTGTATCGATGAAATACAGGTTGCCCTTCTACCATGCGGACATGTGTTTGCCTGTCAGGGGTGTGCCTTAAACACTCAAGAATGTGGCATATGTAGACATCCGCCACTATAAGAGTATATCTATCGTAGTATCTACTCTATCGGAGTATATCTATGTAAATATTAATATGTGATCAATAAAACGATTTTTTACGATACATATGTTTGTACTTATTGTTGGAAAAAAAACGAAACATCATTAATAAAATAATCAATAGCGGTAGATCAATATCGGATGGTGTATAAGGTAATAAGTATTAGTGTCTTGATAATAGGGACGTATATTTACATTAATATTAATATGATGTTAGCATTACACATGGTTGAATCATCATTGTTACATCTCTTAAATATAATTATAAATACTTTTTTTTCCCAGGCGAAAAACCTATTGCGGTTAACATCGCCTAACTAAAGTTGAGTTTTTAAAATAATACTACATAAATAAAACTAATCAAAATAAAACAAAATAAAATAAAATAAATGTTTAAAACTAATTGTAATAATCTAAAACTAAAGAACCTAAAATTATACAAAATTTAAATATTATGAAATATATTAAGGTGGCGTAAGAAAGCGAGGACACGGTCGATAGCCGTGACATCGTCTCTTAAAACCACCTTTAAACTACCTCGAAGATCGTAACGTATATACAAATTTGTCAACTCATTACAATCAAGCAGGATATGCTTGATTTTAATATTATTTCTACAAAACGGACATAGTGGTGGATCCTCATGTCGCATCAACCATCCATGCGTTAACAAAGAGTGGCCGATGCGAAGTCGAGTAACCACCACTTCCTCCCTACGATTCGAACGAACAGATGTCCTCCATGGTCGGACGGTATTTTTGATGTCCCTCAGCTTGTTTCTATTTACAATTTGCCATTCTTCATTCCATACAGAGAATAGTGTAGTTTTAACTTTGCATACAAAATCTGATGCCATCACACGTAGTGTCGATGGCAACATACCTGTAGCTAATTTTGCACCTTCATCTGCTTTAGTGTTTCCGAATATTCCACAGTGACCAGGCACCCAGAGAAAAGACACCTCGACACCTCGTAATTGGAGCCTGTGTATAGAGCACAAGATGTCTCCAACCAAAGGGTTCTTAATGTACATTTCCTGAATAGCCTGGAGAGCACTTTTGGAATCACAACACACAAGATATTTAGATTTTGCAGACGGAATTGATCTTAAAGCTTGGAAAATTGCATAAAGTTCTGCAGTAAAAACACTACAGGCTGAGGGCAATCCGTAAGTGAAAGTTTGTCCTTCCATATAAAATGCACAACCTATCCCATTGTCCAGTTTTGAACCGTCTGTGAATATAGTCACAGTGTTGGTGAGTTTGTTGAATCTGCAAAAACTCCTGACGATAAATAACGTCAGGAGTATTGTGTTTTAGGTACATGGACAAGGAGAAGTCACATTTTGGCTTTTGTATTGTCCATGGAGGGATGTAGCATGATGTTCGCTCGAATATAGGTGGATGTTGTAAATTTAGATTATTAAAAATGCGCTACGTTCTTATTCCGAAGGGAGCAGTTGAACGTTGACGCACATTGTAACGATCCTCGTGGTGGTTATCAAAAACTGCTTTCAATGCCGGATGTTTAGGTTTACTTCGAAGACCAGTGTAATAAGAAATTTGTAGCATTTGACGTCGCATTGAGAGAGATGGTTCTCTAGTTTCAACTAGAAGGCTGGAGATTAGGCTTGATCTAAAAGTACCAGTAGAAAGTCTAAGGCCAACGTGATGTATTGAATCCAGGAGTTGCAGAACCGTAGGTCGAGCAGATGAATAGGCAATACAGCCGTAATCTATGCGCGATCTTACAACGGCGCGATAGAAACGGGGCATACAGGTTCTGTCTGCTCCCCAATTTGTACCACTTAGAACTCTCAACATATCCAATATCTTGCTGCATCTCACCTTCAAATCACGAACATGTGGACTCCATGAAAGTCTTTTATCCAATAAAAGACCCAAAAATCTCACATTATCCGCGGTTTGAAGCCGCGTACCATCAAGATAAAGAATAGGTTCCTGGTGTTGCCTGCGACGACTAAATGCTATATGTCTTCGAAGCCGAAAACTTGAAGCCCGTAGATTTGGTCCATTCTTGCAATTTATTAATTACTAATTGTAAGGATCTTTCCGCTGTTGCCATACTTCTAGCAGCCATATATATATACAAAAATCGTCTACAAACAGGGACCAGTGGACAGGTGACTGTACGTTTTTGAAGTGACGCTGTTAATGGCAACAGCAAACAGCGTCACACTCAAAACGCCACCCTGTGGTACACCATTCTCTAGTTCGCAACGATCAGAATATATGCCTCCTAGACGTACACGGAAAGTCCTGTTATTCAAATAATTTTGTATAAAAGCAAGAATGTTACCTTGTATACCCCATGATTTCAATACATTCAAAATTCCTCTGCTCCATGCCATGTCATATGCCTTCTCAAGGTCAAAGAAAACAGCTACCAGTGTTTGTCGTAAGATGAAGGCATTCTGTAGCCGACTGTAGCTGACTCCAACAAAACCAATTGGTCAACTGATGAACGTCCTTGTCTGGAACCACACTGAACGTTAGAAAGTAGTTTGTTTGTTTCTAGATACCAGACAAGACGACGGTTGACCATCTTCTCCAGTAGTTTACATAGGCAGCTGGTCAGAGAGATGGGTCTGTAACTACTGGGATTAGTTTTGTCCTTTCCTTGTTTTAGAAGAGGAATTATTGTCGCTTCTAACCATGCATCGGGAAAACCGTGCTCCTCGAATATACGGTTGTATATCCGAAGGAGAACTAGTTTTGCCGACGGTGGTAGATTTTTAATCATGGAGTATACAATATCGTCCGGGCCTGGAGCTGAATCCTTCGTTGACGAGAGAGCCGACTCTAGTTCGTCGATAGAGAAATGGATATTCAAACAAGAATCTCCAGACATTCCAACGGTGAAAGGTAAGGCTTCCTGTTTACGTTTGAACACCTGGAAAGCGTCCTTGTATGCAGAAGATGAAGAATGTTTTGAAAACGATAACGCTAGCCCATTGGCAATTTCCTCACAGTCCGTGGTCAAAACACCATCCGAATGCCTTAATGAAATTAATGGCATCGGAACGGCAATGCCACAGACTGATCGTAATTTCTTCCATACTGTGGATGGATCTGTAGTTCTTGTAATTGAGCCAATGTACTGCGACCATGATTCTCGTTTACTTTGCCTAAATATTCTCTATTGGGAGCTAAGTAAACCACGTCCAGTGATTCTAGATCTTGTGAAAATTGTTCCCAGTTGGCTTTTTTCAGGATCCAACGGGGATGTCGAACACAACAGGGTGAAGAGTCACACAAAGAGATCTCAATAGGAATGTGGTCGCTACTGTAAAGATCAGGCAATGCTGACCATTTTAGCCTTGTAGCCAAGACAGGACTGCATAATGACAAGTCTACAGCTGTCCATCCACCTGTTGACGCTGCTAAATGTGTCGGAGAACCGTCATTTAGCAGGTATAAATCCAGTTCCGATCTGATGCTTTCGATCAGATTACCTCGCAGGTTGCATTCTGTTGTACCCCATGAAACATGGTGGTTATTGAAATCGCCTACTAATAAAAACGGAGTCGGTAACTGATTTATAAGGTCTACAAGATCTCTCTGTAGCAGGTTGTCACTTGGTGAAAGGTAGATACAACAGAGAGTGAGTTTCTACGGAACAGCTGTTTGAATTGCTACTGCTTGTAAGGGAGTTATTAAGCTCACAGGAACGGCATCGACACAGTTACGGGCTAGAATAGCTGCGCCACCTCTAGCTCGATTTTCTGTAACGAAGTCCGATCTGTAAACTGAATACTCCCTTAGATAGAAATAGTGCGATTCATGGAGATGTGTCTCTTGAATACAGATGTACATAAGGAGACACATCTCTTACTATTATTTTAAAATCCTCAATGTGACTTTTAACACCGTTAATGTTCCACTGAATCACGGTTTGTTTAGGTGTGGACATTGTAATTTAGTGAAATGAATTCACCTGGCTCTCACTGCCGTCATTGACAATTTGTTGGCCTGGAATGTTGGACGTTCCAGGCAAAGAGTCATCAGAATCCATCACCACTATTGTAGTGGTGGAATCTGAGGAATTTTTTGACTCAGAAGCGGAGTTAGAAATGATCCTCTTTTGAGTCGCTTTTAATTTTGCACCTACTTTCACGGGTGCAGTTTTGTTGTTATTGTTATTTTTATTATTATTACTCATAGTTGGAATAGGTTTCACACTTGTCTCTAATAGTGCCTTGCTTCTTCTATCTCTACCAGCGGTATCTGTCAATGGAGATTTCTTCGCACATTCAACATTATTATTTAAGTTGGAAACAGAATTGTTCTTCACCAAAGCTAATAACTGGCTAACTTGCTCCGCTAATTTTCTTGTTTAGCTCAACGCAGTTGGAACACGACTTCTCAGTGGTGATAGCTGAGGCATAAGATTTCGTTTCAAGTCTAGTTTGAGTTGACTTGAACTTCTTTTTCGCTTCGTGGAAAGATGTTTTGTCCTTTGCCATTATGCTGAGGATCGCTTTCTCCTCCTTGAACTTTGGGCAGTTAAAGGAGCGAGCAAGGTGATCACCAGCACAGTTTGGGCATTTCGGAGCACTTGTGCAAACCTTATCAGTATGGCCTTCAGATGCACACTGTCCGCATACCTCTGGCTTGGAGCAAGAAGAACTTACGTGTCCAAAACGTTGGCATTTAAAGCACCGGCGTGGATTGGGAACGTAGGGCCTAACAGAAAGCCGTTGATAGCCCGCATATAGGTATTCCGGGATAGATGGTTTCCCGAATGTCAGGATTAATGATGTTGTTGGAACTCTCTGACCGTTTTCCATCCTCATAATTAGTACGACATCTGTTACACCTTCTGATACCAGTTCTAATTTGATTTCGTCCTCACGGACATACAACAGATGCCTGCACGATATTACTCCCTTTGATGAGTTCAGGGTTTTGTGGGGAGCCACCGAAACCTTGACCTGATCAAAGAAGGAGGTAATTTTTAATAATAAGTGTGACTGCTTCGCATTGCTTGTTTCTAACAGCAGTGTTCCGTTCCGTAACTTCCTCATGGAAGAGACGGGTCCTGCTGCACATCCAGTTATAGCCTTTTGTATTACAAAAGGCGATACTTTTGACAGATCTTTTCCAGATTCTGTGCAAGACACAATTATGAACTTTGATGATTCTAAATTCATTTCTTTTCTCGTATTTACTTCTCTAGGCATTTTCGAAGAAACCTCACGACGCCTCTTTACATTCAACTGGTTGGACATTTGTTGATTTTCCATAAGTTGTTTTTAAGCTAACCATCGTGTCAGGCGTTACGGGCGAGACTATGAGAACGGGTACACCCATGGATCACTTTCGATCATTTCCAACCCCCGGAATTCTGGGGCCCATAGTTTCCTCCTTAGCTCGACTGGATGGGCATCAGTCGAGAACTCGTAATACTGTGCACAGGCTCCGACACCTGTGCACCGCGGACACTCTCTGACCAAGGACCGAAGTGGCTAGCGGACCAGCAACCGCGCATACGTCTTCGGCAGAGCAAGCTCACATCAGCGTCCCAGACCAGAGTTTGTCAAGCTCTGGACCTTTCAGCACTCCCAACGCGCAACGATTCTGACCAGTCAATTCTCTAAGTGAAGATGTTAGTGTATGTGTATATGTGCATGCGTGCGTGCGTGCGTGTGTGTGTGTGTGTGTGTGTGTGTGTGTTCGCTTTGTGAGTGGTGTAGTGTTAGGCTAGGGTACTGCGAGGGACGCCAAATCCCTCGTAGGTGCGGCTAGTCCGCACCCCCCTGCGGGGTCAACACAGTTGGAACACGACTTTTCAGTGGTGGTAGCTGAGGCATAAGATTTTGTTTCAATTCTAGGTTGAGTTGACTTGAACTTCTTTTTTTTTGCTTAGTGGAAAGATGTTTTATCCTTTGCGATTAAGCTGAGGATAGCTTTCTCCTCCTTGAACGTTGGGCAGTTAAAGGAGCGAGCAGGGTGATCACCAGCACAGTTTGGGCATTTTGGAGTACTTGTGCAAACCTTTTCAGTATGGCCTTCAGATGCGCACTGTCCGCATACCTCTGGCTTGGAGCAAGAAGTATTTTTTCCCCCAGGCGAAAAACCTATCAAGGTTATCATCGCCTAGAGCTGACGTGTCCAAAACGTTGGCATTTAAAGCACCGCCGTGGATTGGGAACGTAGGGCCTAACAGGAAGCCGTTGATAGCCAGCATATAAATACTCCGGGATAGATGGTTTCCCGAATGTCAGGATTAATGATGTTGTTGGAACTCTGACCGTTTTCCATCCTCATAATTCGTACGACTTCTGTTACACCTTCAGATTCCAGTTAAGATTTTATTTCGTACTCACGGACATACAAAAGATCTCTACATGATATTACTCCCTTTGATGAGTTCAAGGTTTTGTGTAGTGCCACCGAAACCTTGACCTGATCAAAGAAGGTCATTTTCAGCAAATATTGTGACTGCTTTGAACTACTTGTTTCTAACATTAGTGTTCCATTTCGTAACTTCCTTATGGAAGAGACAGGTCCTGCTGCACATCCAGTTATAGCCTTATGGATGAGAAAAGGCGATACCTTCGATAGATCTTTTTCTTCTTCTGCGCATGAAACAATTAAAAACTTAGGCGGTAGTTTGGCTGATGCTACATGCATTTCATTCCTCGTCTCGTTTACTTCGCTAGGCATCTTCGGAGAAACCTCACGACGCCTCTTTACATTACTCTGGTTGATTGGTTGGTTGGACATTTGTTGGGTTTCCATAATTTTGTTTTAAGCTAACCATCGTGTTACGGCGTTACGAGACTATGAGAACGGGTACACCCATGGATCACTTTCGATCATTTCCAACCCCCGAAACTCTGGGGCCCATAGTTTCCTCCTTAGCTCGACTGGAGGGGCATCAGTCGAGAACTCGTAATATTGTGCACAGGCTTCGACACCTGTGCACCCGGACACTCCCTGACCAAGGACGGAAGTGGCTAGCGTACCAGCAACCGCGCATACGTCTTCGGCAGAGCAAGCTCACAGCAGCGTCCCAGACCAGAGTTAGTCAAGCTTTAGACATTTTTCTGTAAACTGTAAAAATTCCAAATATCTTTCGTAATTTCGGCTGTCGGCTAAATTTAACTTATAAATATTTAATATAATTTCGCAAAGACATGTAAACTCATGTCCTAGGTCTAATGCTAAATCTAGTGTGGTATTTCTAAAACAATATAAACTGTCGTTAAAGTGTATTAAAAACTGATAAGGGCAAAACACACTCATAGCGAAGTCCTTGATAATATCCTCTGAGAACCTGCTGATAGTATATAACATGTGTTTGCCCGTAAAGTATTCATCTAAAATTATATATCTATATGGTTGGTTTACATTATTGACTAATTTCGTAAAAGTCTGAAGAGTTTTCTCAAACACATAGAAAGGATAAGTGTAATATATATTTAAATAGGTAAATAAACTAATGAAATCCTCATCTAAATATCTTATATATAATCTTGTCGCTAATTAGCGGGTTGGTGAAGTTTTCAACTAATGCCATGGCATGTCTGAAAAGTAACACAGAGGTTATTGCAATAATGTTATCTAAATTTTGTTCACACAAATATCCATCCCCCGAAGGGGGAATGGAGAGGCGCAACCCCGCCTCTCCATCGTGACATCGGTCCGAAAAATGATGCCTCCGTATATCAATGACCCTCCTGCTTGACAAGTACATTCACCTTACGGACCTTTACGTTCGCTCCAGAGGGGATGCATAATCCTTACGAACTGGTTAGAGCTACGCCAGTGGGCATTCATCCTTCTCATTCACATTACCCATCAAGCAGGAGGGTCTAAAAATTACTTTTCAAAAATATTTGTGTGAAAAATCAACATTCGCTAGTACATAGCTATTCATTTTATTCACTCATTCGTGGAATTTTGTAGCCATAAGGTAGTAATCATTGTGCAGAAATACATTATTTTTTATAATTTTTATTATTTTTTGTTAAGCTGAATATTTATAAAAAAAACAGTACATAGCTAATCATTATGTTCACCTAAACATGGCTTTAATGTAACCATAAGGTAGTAATCATTGTACAGATTTAATACTTATTAATATTTTTTATAATATTTATATATATAATTTAGCATTTGTTAAGCTGAATATTTATAGAATACAATACAGTACATAGCTATTAATTTTATTCGCTCATGCGAGGACGTTTGTAACCGTAAGGTAGTGTGTCGTACCCATTGTCGTCCAATTTCCTTTTTGCACCTGTTAAACTGAATACTTTATTTTCAGACATCGTGATGACGTCACGATCTTTTGTGCGACGAATCTATCACTAGTGGCTACGATAGGATCATTACCTTCCAAAACCATTCGTTTCATCGACTCAAAATTGACCGAGGCGGAAGTACTGAGATTCAGGGTCAAGCCCTTGACTTTGCACACGGTCACGTGTTCGTTTTTTTTGTAGACCAGACTTTGTAGGCGTAGACTTTAGGGCCTCCTGAGACGAATTCGGTGATATAAGAGCCACAAACTTGTAGCCTAGGCTATAAAATTGTAAATGAGCGTTTTGTCGAGACAAAGTATGGTAACGCCGTACTTGTAGACTTACAGGTAGATGAAAACAGACGTACACTCATCTCTCTAAAATAAAACCGAAATTTTTTTTTGTTATTACGAAATATGTTTGGAGGTGAGGCAGAATGGTTGCTCATCACTCCTGAGAGCGAGGTTGGGGCTCTCTTGTACGCGGCTGGGTTGTGTGTTTTTGCACAAATTTGTTACTACCCTAAAAGAAAATTAGAACGATAAAACTCTTATGACACAAAAAGATAATGTCTTTCCACGTCATACACTCCTCTCTCTAAAATAAAACTGAATTTTTTTTTTGTTATTA
Source organism: Prosapia bicincta (assembly GCA_036971475.1). NCBI lineage: Eukaryota > Metazoa > Arthropoda > Insecta > Hemiptera > Cercopidae > Prosapia > Prosapia bicincta. The sequence continues at coordinate 2,879,695 of JBAIZL010000001.1, read as the reverse complement.
CGAAATATGTTTGGAGGTGAGGCAGATTGGTTGCTCATCACTCCTGAGAGCGAGGTTGGGGCTCTCTTGTACGCGGCTAGGTTTTTGCACAAATTTGTTACAACCCTAAAAAAAATTAGAACGATAAAATTCTTATGACAAAAAGATAATGTCTTTCCACGTCACACACTCCTCTCTCTAAAATAAAACCGAAATTATTTTTTGTTATTACAAAATATGTTTGGAGGTGAGGCAGAATGGTTGCTCATCACTCCTGAGAGCGAGGTTGGGCCTCTCTTGTACGCGGCTGGGTTGTGTTTTTGCACAAATTTGTTACAACCCTAAAAAAAAAAAAATTAGAAAGATAAAACTTTTATGACACAAAAGTTAATGTCTTTCCACGTCATCACTCCTCTCTCTAAAATAAAACGGAAATTTTTTTTTATTACAAAATATGTTTGGAGGTGAGGCAGATTGGTTGCTCATCACTCCTGAAAGCGAGGTTGGGGCTCTCTTGTACGCGGCTGGGTTGTGTGTCAAACATGTCGGCCAAACTGTGAATTTGGCCATAACAGATTAATATTATTCTTTAGGACGTTTCAGCATGTTTCTTTTTTTTTTAATTTTACAGTGCTTCTATCTTTGTTTAATCTATGCGTTATTGAGGTCTGCGCATGCGTACAGAACAGAAATGATATAGACAGTTTGGACTTACCTGTATCTGTAAAGCAAACGTTGATAAACTCTTTTAAAGACTATGTATTGATGAAGCCGTGTGATACATCTGAATCTTTATCTATAGATTTCAATAATTTAGATTTTTCAGTATTGTTATGGTTGAAGAACCACCGTGTAACTGTGTATGCCTACGAGAAGACATTTGTGAAATTTATTAGATTTCACTACACCGGTCTGTCTAATAATAATAATATTTGCCGAGAGTGTTTGAGTAACTTGGTGCTCCGCCAGGCAGAAAGTTTCGATATCAAAAGAGCCGGTTACACACACTCTACAACCGAAGTGGACTGCTTCGAATTTATTCGAGACACTAATAACTGGTGCAAAATTTGTTTAAACCCGATATTTTAATTATTTAATTTTGAAGACTTTCAACAATCAACTCCGGAAGAGAGCTATACTTTGGTCAACTATTGTGATAGTTAATCTGCTTGTCATACATTCACGAGAGATGGCGTCTACGTCACAACAACCTATAAACACTCACATTGTAAATAACTACTCTTTTTCAAATTATGTTAAGCCTAGATGACACAATAGGTGTTTATTTATAGGAGAGCATATTTTCAGACTTCATTTTTCAATTTTTGTAAAGCCCCAGATCACATTGAATATTGAATGAATGGTAGTTTATTTTCAATAGCGTTTAATATATTTATATTTTAAATTGAAGCTTATTTTGGACACAAGATAATATATGTTGGTGTCAATTCTTTTTCAAATTATCTGAAGCTTAGATCACAGAATATATTGAATGAATGGTAGTTTATTTTCATTAGCGTTTAATATATATTTTTTTAATAGAAGCTTATATTGGACACAAGATATTATATGTTAGTGTCATTTCTTTTTCAAATTATCTGAAGCCTAGATCACAGAATATATCGAGTGTTGGTTCATTTTCAATAGATTCTTTTTCATTTTTTATAGGCGTACACACCACTTTCATCTTCAGATTATTCACTAACCTATTCGTCATCCTATTCGCCTCTACTACAACTACCCGACTCGTGGGCTACCTCGTCTCCCAGAGATCTACCTTCCCGACCGCCAGGCGTTGATACGGACAGCGAGGAAGAGGAAGAGGATCATAGACCCGGCAGGCTTCTATCTAGTTGGGATGGTTCGTTTTCGTTTCGCCTATACGATTTCTTAATTGATTCTCATCCACCGTGGGACCCGCCTTCACCCCACACATGCATACAGACGCTGGATTACACTTTAATGCAACTCCAGCTGGTGATTAGAGATTTGCGGACGGCTGCTTCAAAACCATACTACAGGACGAGTCGGACCTTTTCGTATAACGTTTGGGGCATGACGAGGAGATTCCTAGAGGATATTGTGGTGGCGGGAGACTACGCTGTCCATCGTACCAATAATGTAAGTAGATTTTCATATTATTTCAATTGACTTTTCTTTCAGGCTATCTGGATTTACTAATCATATTGTTTCTTACAGGATTTTTATATACATATAATACTGTTACTATTTGACTTTATTTTTGCCTACAGAATAAGCCACGACCGGCGGAGAGTAGCATTTGCAATATATGTTGTGAGAGCCCTCGCAACGCAGTTGCCACGCCGTGCGGACATGTATTTTGCTTTACCTGTCTCTCAAGATGTAATCGCTTTCCAAATTGTAGATCACGGACACATTTAAAATATATATGTAATATTGAGAACATTTTATATCTATGCATTGTAAAATTATTAATAAATGTTAGTTTAATAAAACATCATGCTGAATACGCGTATTGTAAATATTATTTCATCTACCGTCCTTCTTCAACCCGGGACCCTATATCATACGCTTTATCCAAAATTATATATTTATACCGCTCTTATATTCCCTGCACACCCTGATGAATATATATCAGGCAGAATTAGGATCGTTTTATAACATATATTTATTCATTAGTCTACATGTTCTGAGATAGGCCTCATTTTTAGTGTTTCTCCATAGACCTTTATATCTAAACGCATTTACAACTATAGGATATATCCATAAAAGCTATTTGATTATTTAAACTGATTTCTGATTATATATGTATGCCTTGGTATGATGACAGTACATAGTAAACTGATACAGTAATCAAAACAAGAATCGCCTAGATTCACAATGACACAGCAGTGCGGGTTTTATGCCTGCTATAGTGGTCACCTACAGTGAATGCGGTTTTAAGATAATGTGTTATCTCTGCAGGTTTGCACATGTCGAGGACATGGTCACCGGTTATCTACAACTATGTAGGCCAAGCGTATTCTCTCAAACGATAAGGCTTTGTTGCATTGTTTATTAATTTAGCATAGACAAACTTTGAGTTTAGCAATCATATCCCCATACCCCAGGGCAATACCCCGCATCATCCCATTGATCAGACAATGCATTTAGGGGTAGAACACTCTAGTTAGGGGCAAGCCTACTATTTGCCTAGTCACTCTATCACTAGGGTTTCGATCACAGTTACGTCATCAGATATATTATAACGAATCAATTTTTCCAAAAACCACCCCCGGACCTCCGCATCTATCTCCGGAGCAACCCCCGGGGAACCTCCTGAACGTAGCTGAGAACACCCCTACACTTAGGGGTAGGTTAGGTTAGATGCAATTTAGCTACCTTAGGTTAGTGCGTTAAGGCCTACTTCCCTCACCACTTTTTGTCCTATAGTAGCCCCAGTTACTACTTTCCTAACATGAAAAATATGCGATTAGTGGAGATGTGTCTCCTGTAGACATACAAACATTGGATACACATTTCTCACGAGTACTTTAAGATCTTCTAAGTGACTTCTAACTCCTTTGATGTTCCATTGTATCACTGACTTGCTAATTGCAGACATTTATCAACTTAGCAATGGATTAATCTGAAACCCATTGGTTCGCTCTCGTTTGCCCGTGACGTTCAAAGACGTCTCAGGCTTACAATTCTCAGATTCCATATCCACCCGTTCAGGGATGGAATCTGAGGAAGATTTGGATTTCGGAGGGATTTTGGTACCATGCCCTTATTTATTTATACGTTTCCCCAACATAGTTGGTGCCGATTTACTGCTTAGGAATACAGACTTACTTTTCGCTGTATTCGGTTTTAGTACTACTTTGAACGCAACAGACTTTATACTGCTAGGCGATTTCTTTTGTCCGGAGATGCATATTTCATTGACGGACTTGGTTCGGCCACCTAACCCCTCCACGGAGGTGCTCGGAAGAAGAAGCAAATCACGTGACGTCTTTGCAGGTTCTTTAATATTCAAATATTGACCACATGCGACTAGCGACAGTAGACGCTTGGGAAACTTGGTCAGTTAGAACTTCTATCTTTTTCGCCAGGTCGGCACAGTTTGAACAGGACGATGTAGCGGCCACAGTAGCGGCAAAGGTCTTACCGTCAACCTTTGGTTGGGCGGATCTATAAATTTTCCTTGCCTGTGAAAAGGATATTCTATCCTTAGCCATGACGCTGAGAATAGCCTTTTTCTCTTTAAATTGAGGACAGTCGTATGATCGCGCCGCGTTGTCACCGCCACAGTTGGCGCACTTTAGGGAATTTACGCACTCCTTTTCATCATGACCTTCCTCGCTACATTTACCGCAAACACTCGGCTTCAAACAGGTAGAGCTAATATGCCCGAAACGTTGACACTCTAAGCAGCGCCTAGGGTTAGCCACATTTGGTCTTACGGAGAGCCGTTGGTAACCCGAATGTATATATTCGGGTATCTCTGGTTTGCTAAATGTAAGTATGTAACAGGCTGTTGCAACTTTCGCCCCTATGTCTGTCTTCATAATAGTCACGACATCAATTACTGACTGAGAAGACAGTTCTAATTTTATTTCGTCGACAGTGACGTTTAATAGATCTCTGCAGGTGATGACCCCTTTGAAAAGTTCAAGGATCTATGGGGAGCCACAGATACCATGACCTGATCGAAAAAAGAGGTCATTTTTGAGAGTTCTCGTTTGTTTCTAATTGCAGGTTGCCACCAGCAGTGTCCCATTTCGTAGTTTTTTGATAGAGGCAACAGGACCTCCAGCACCGGCAGTTATCGGCTTATTAATAAGAAAAGGAGAAACTTTTGACAGATCTTTCCCTTCCTCAGAACTAGAAAATATTAAATATTTTGGTGATGGCAATGCCTGGTGACGTTGCCACTATCAACTTTTCACTCGCATCTATAATTTTAGGATTGTCAGGGGAATCCTGGCGTGTCCTCTTTAGACTAGTATTAATTGACGGGGTTTTTAAATCCATAAATGATTTTAAGCCAGTCATCGTGTCAATCGTTACGGGCGAGACTATAGGAACGGGTACACCCTGGGATCACATTAAGATCATTTCCAACCCTCAGAACTCTGAGGCCTATAGCTTTCTCCTTAGCTCGACTGGATGGGCATCAGTCGAGAACTCGTAATACTGTGCACAGGCTCCGACACCAGTGCACCGCGGACACTCCCTGACCAAGTTTGTCAAGCTCTGGACTTTTCAGCACTTCCAACGCGCAACGGTTCTGACCAGTCAAGTTTCCTAAGTGAAGATGATAGTGTGCTTTGTGAGTGTTGTAGTGTTAGGCTAGGGTATTGCGAGGGACGCCAAACCCCTCGTAGGTGCAGCTAGTCCACACCCCCCTGCGGGTATGTGATCGATGATTAGAGCCGACTGACAGAGATGTGTTGCACAAATTAGTGGTTGATTAAAGAGAATATTGATGATATCGATCGATTTGCCAAATCAAAACAAAAAAGGAAAATATGTATTAAAATTATTTTAACTTTCTATTTTTAAAACTAAAAAATGTTCTTGACGTGTTTTATATTTGTTCAGTAACATAAACGTATATTTTCTCCTTGATTTCGTGTACTTAGAATAAATGATCTTAGCGTGACTTTGTGCCTCTCTTGAGAAAACTCTAGAACATCTGAACAGAAATGGTACTAGTTATTACCTAGTTTCCTACCTAGGCAGTTTGAAGACTTTTATTATCCAAGCAGTAGGCACGATTGTAGTTTTTCATTTTGTTTATTAGAGTATATTTTAGTTATAATAGATAAATATTTTTTTTACTAGTTTGGAAGTGGTAAATTTACACAAAAATTGGTAATTAGGCAATACAGAACAAGGAATTTAGTTGGCCGTATCTGATATGAAGATGTATGTAGTAGGGTTGCTTAGAAAAGCTAGCTATAAAATTGCAGCAGTTGTTGCACTAATTAATGATTAAAGCAAACATTGACGGTATCGATCGATTTGAAAAATCAAAACAATAAAGATAAATATGTATTAAAATTATTTTAACCTTCTTTTTTAAATCTAAAAATTTTTTTTACGGTGTTTAAATATTTGTTCAGTCATTAAAACTGTTATTTTCTCCTAGATTTCGATTATGTAGAATAAATGACCTTGGCGGATGGCTTTGTGCCTGAATTAACGCTACACCATTTTCTACACAATAGTGTAATTACATTGGCAATAATTATATCCTAGTTTTCCACCTAGGCAGCTTGAAGAGGTTTCATATCCAAGCAGTAGGCATGACCGTAATTTCTTTTGTTTATGAGTATATTTTAGTTATAATAGATTATTTTTTAAAATTGTTACTAGTTTCAAAGTGGTAACACAAAAATGTTTTCGCACAAAAGTCGCTTATTTGCTAATACAGTACAAGAAATTAAGTTGGCTTACTCTAGCGTGAGGGTGTGTGTAGGGTTGCTTAGTGAAGCCAGCTGTAAAATTCAGCAATAGCCAAAAAGTTATAAAAAAGTGGTTAGAGAGAGAGAGAGAGAGAGAGAGACAAAGAGAGAGAGAGAGAGAGAGAGAGAGAGAGAGAGAGAGAGAGAGAAATAGATATTGTAAATGAAGTTGCCAAATATTTAACAATCAACAGTTAGAACCAAATATTTTTTTATTATGAACAAGATGGTAGCAGTTTTTTGTATACAAAATATATTTGACTATTTGATAAACGTATTTTGTTAAGAAGTGTATGGTTTTTACATGGATTTGCATCTATTTTTCTGTAAAGATGTAAGAATTTCCCACATTACCAATGGAATAAAGGTTTCATTAATACATCAGTCAGTATTAAGTATTTATTAACCCAGAGTCAGCTAACACTAAAACATTTGCAACAATTGATATTTTTGATAAGGAAGGCCCTAAAATTATGGATAACATAATAATGAAAGAATTATATCGTAGAATTAACATTACTTTTTCTTTCTCGAAAACCCAATAAGGTTATTATCGCCAAGAACAATTGATTTAGTTAATCTACAACTATTTCTATAATCTAAATAAATTCAAACTACTAACAGATTTTTTTTTTCCAGGCGAAAAACCTATCAAGGTTATCATCGCCTAACTAAAGTTTTATTTTAAATAACTATTTCAAAATAAAACTAACCAACTAAACAAAATAAAATAAAATAAATGTTTAATACTAATTGTAACTAGAACGAAAGAAACTAAAATTATTCATGATTTAAAAATTATTAAATAGATTCAGGTGGCGTAAGAAAGCGATGACACGGTCGATAGCCGTGACATCGTCACTTAAAACCACCTTTAAACCACCTCGAAGATCGTAACGTACATACAAATCGTTTAACTCATCACAATCAAGCAGGATATGCTTGATTGTAATATTGCTTTTACAAAACGAACATAGTGGTGGATCCTCATGTCGCATCAACCATCCATGCGTTAACAAAGAATAACCGATGCGAAGTCGAGGAACCACCACTTCATCCCTACGATTCGAACGAACAGATGTCCTCCATGGTCGGACGGTATTTTTGATGTCCCTCAGCTTGTTTCTATGTACATTTTGCCATTCTTCATTCCACACAGAGAATAGTATAGTTTTAACATTGCATACAAAATCTGATGCCATGACACGTTGTGTCGATGGTACCATACTTGTAGCTAATTTTGCTCCTTCATCTGCTTTATTGTTTCCAAATATTCATTGCCACAGACGGATCGTAATTTCTTCCATACTGTTGATGGAGCTGTAGTTCTTGTAATAGTGCCAATGTACTGGGACCATGAATCACACAGAGAATAGTATAGTTTTAACATTGCATACAAAATCTGATGCCATGACACGTTGTGTCGATGGTACCATACTTGTAGCTAATTTTGCTCCTTCATCTGCTTTATTGTTTCCAAATATTCATTGCCACAGACGGATCGTAATTTCTTCCATACTGTTGATGGAGCTGTAGTTCTTGTAATAGTGCCAATGTACTGGGACCATGAATCTCGTTTACTTTGCCTAAATATTCTCCGTGCTTTCGCACGAAAGATTTTATATTTTTCCAGGTTTTCACTCGTTGGATGTCTCTTGAACTGGTTCAGTGCTTTTCTCCGTTGACGAAGGATCACAGTGCACTCATCATTCCACCACGGAACAGGTGGTCGCCGTGGATTTGATGAGGTTTTCGGAATTGCCCTTTCGGCAGCATTCAAAATAGTTTTGGTAATTGAATTTACGATGTCATTAATTGGAGCCAGGTCTTCCACTTCCAGTGATTCTAGATCTTGTGAAAATTGTTCCCAGTTGGCTTTTTTCAAGATCCAACGGGGATGTCGATCACAACAGGGTGGGGAGTCATACAAAGAGATCTCAATGGGAGTATGATCGCTACTGTAAAGATCAGGCAATGCTGACCATGTTAACCTTGTAGCCAGAGCAGGACTGCACAGACAAGTTAACAGCTGTCCATCCGCCTGTAGACGCTGCTAAATGTGTCGGAGAACCGTCATTTAGCAGGTATAAATCCAGTTCTGATCTGACACTCTCAACTAGATGCCCTCGTGAGTTGCATCCTGGTGAACCCCATGAAACATGGTGGGCATTAAAATCGCCCACTAATAAAAATGGAGAAGATCCTCAATGTGACTTCTAACTCCGTTATGTTCCACTGAATCACGGATTGTTCAGGCGTGGACATTGCTACTTAGTGAAAAGGATTGACTTGGCTCTCATTGTTGGCATTAAATGTTAATTTACCTGGAACGTCAGGTGACGCTTCAGGCAATGTATCATCGGATTCCATCACCGCTATTGCAGTGGTGGAACTCGAGGAATTTGTATGCTCAGGAGGTGAGATGGAATGGGCACCTCCTTTGGCCTTTGTTTTTTTTCTTTTTTTCCCCTACTTTAATTGGGGCATTCTTTTTTAAAATATCAAAATTTGATTTATTTTTCCTACTCTCTGATGTTACCGACTTAATGCTTTCAGACTTATAAATTGTTTTAAGAGTCTCTCCTTTGTGGAGAGATACCTGTGCCGGAATGCCTGTAACGTCTGATTTGCTCCGTACAAGCAGATTACTCGGCGTAGTTGCTGGTTGTACTACACTTACTGAAGGTCCATTTGTCAATAAAGACAGAAGGCGTGCAACCTGCTCAGTAAGGGCTTCAATTTTTCCGGTAAGGTCTGCGCAGTTGGCACAGGACGACTTCGTAGCGCTCGCGGAAGCAGCATAAGTTTTATTGACAACATTTGATTGTGAAGCTTTAAAGATCTTCTTAGCTTCAGCAAATGATATCCTCTGTTTAGCCATAATGCCAAGGATTGCTTTCTCCTCCTTAAAGTGAGGACAGTTGTAAGATCGCGCCGGATGATCGCCCCCACAGTTAGCGCACTTCGGGGGGTTGCCGCAATCTTTTTCATCATGACCTTCAATGCTACACTTGTCGCATACACCATGTTTAGAACACGCAGAACTAATGTGCCCAAAACGCTTACACTTGAAGCATCGCTGAGGGTTAGCTACTTAAGGCCTCACTGACAGCCTTTGATAACCTGCATTAATATATTCTGGAATCTCTGGTTTCCCAAAAGTTAGTATGAAAGAGGCTGTTTTAATTTTCTCGCCTTTTTCAGATTTCATAATAACTGCAACATCCGTGACAGACTGTGACGAGAGTTCGGGCTTGATTTCATTTATTGGGACGTGCATCAGGTCCCTACATGTAATGACTCCTTAGAGAAATTCAACGATCTATGGGGAGCCACAGACATCTTGACTTGGTCAAAGAAGGAAGTCGTTTTTAAAAGAGGATGGGTCTGTTTTTCACTACTAGTGGCAACAAGCAGTGTCCCATTTCTTAATTTTTTTATAGATGAGACAGGACTTCCAGCACAGGCAGTAATTGCCTTATTTATAAGAAACGAGAAACCCTGGACAAATCCTTTCCATCTTCGGCACTAGAAATTACCAAATATTTGGGCGATGGCAATGCTTGTGACGTTGCCACCATCAACTTTTTTCCTCAAATCGTCACATTTAGGCTCATCTGGTGAATCCTGACTAGTCTTTTTTAAACTCAAAAATTGTGACGTAGTTTTAGGATCCATAGAATGCTTTTAGCCAACCATCGTGTCTGGCGTTACGGGCGAGACTATAGGAACGGGTACACCCTAGGATCACTATCGATCATTTCCAATCTCCAGAACTCTGGAGAATATAGTATTCTCCTTAGCTCAACTGGATGGGCATCAGTTGAGAACTCGTAATACTGTGCACAAGCTCCGACACCTGTGCACCGCGGACACTCCCTGACCAAGGACCGAAGCGGCTGGTAGACCAGAAACCGCGCTTACGTCTTCGGCAGAGCAAGCTCACATCAGCGTCCCAGACCAGAGTTTGTCAAGCTCTGGAATGTTCAGCACTCCCGACGCGCAACGGTTCTGACCAGTCAAAATTCCCTAAGAGAAGATGTAAGTGTTGAAATGTGTATAGATTGTGTTGCACCCAGAGAAACGATGTAACAGTTGAGCCTTTGTTCCTGGGGTAGATATATATCAGGGGTTTATTAAAAATTTATGTTAATTACTAATTAACAACTTAATTACCTTACTTACCCAGGGCTCTATCTAGTTCTCCGTTTCCAGCCAGGCATAATAATGTCTTTCTGTAAACGATCTTCCGATATCATTGGAAGGTAGAACTAGTTACTTGGGAAATGAAAATATAAAGTTTTAAATTACATAGTTATACAATTTATTAATCAATGGCCAATTACAATAGAACAAAAGACAGCAATGTGTCGAGTAATTTACTTTTAATTACTGCTAGTTATTCCATACATTTGAATTACTTATTGAACTTTAAAATTTATATATATCGACAAGATAGTAACTTAATATTTTCAATTGAATTTTTAGAAATGAATATTCAAAGGACAATTTCTACCGTTCATGTGTTAACCGTTTATCATTTAAAATTCAACTTAGTAACATTAAAATACATTTTTTTTTTTTTTTTTTTTTCCAGGCGAAAAACCTATTAAGGTTATCATCGCCTAACTAAGGTTTGTTAAAAATAAATATTAAAATATTACATTAATAAGACTAAACAAAATAAATGTTTGAAACTAATTGTAATTATCTAAAATTATACAAAATTTAAATATTATTAAATAGATTAAGATGGCGTAGGAAAGCGAGGACACGGTCGATAGCCGTGACATCGTCTCTTAAAACCACCTTTAAACTACCTCGAAGATCGTAACGTATATACAAATTTGTCAACTCATTACAATCAAGCAGTATATGCTTGATTGTAATATTTCTACAAAATGGACATAGTGGTGGATCCTCATGTCGCATCAACCATCCATGCGTTAACAAAGAGTGGCCGATGCGAAGTCGAGTAACCACCACTTCCTCCCTACGATTCGAACGAACAGATGTCCTCCATGGTCGGACGGTATTTTTGATGTCCCTCAGCTTGTTTCTATTTACATTTTGCCATTCTTCAGTCCAAACAGAGAATAGTACAGTTTTAACATTGCATACAAAATCTGATGCCATCACACGTTGTGTCGATGGTACCATACTTGTAGCTAATTTTGCACCTTCATCTGCTTTAGTGTTTCCAAATATTCCGCAGTGACCAGGCACCCAGAGAAATGACACCTCGACACCTCGTAATTGGAGCCTGTGCATAGAGCACAAGATGTCTCCAACCAAAGGGTTCTTAGTGTACATTTCCTGAATAGCCTGGAGAGCACTTTTGGAATCACAACACACAAGATATTTAGATTTTGCAGACGGAATTGATCTTAAAGCTTGGAAAATTGCATAAAGTTCTGCAGCAAAAACGCTACAGGCTGAGGGCAATCCGTAAGTGAAAGTTTGTCCATCCATATAAAATGCACAACCTATCCCATTGTCCAGTTTTGAACCTTCTGTGAATATACTCACAGTATGTTGGTGAGTTTGTAGAATCTGCAAAAACTCCTGACGATAAATAACGTCAGGAGTATTGTGTTTTAGGTACATGGACAATGAGAAGTCACATTTTGGCTTTTGTATTATCCATGGAGGGATGTAGCATGATGTTCGTTCGAATATAGGTGGATGTTCTAAATTTAGATTGCTAAAAATGCGCAACGTTCTTATTCCGAAGGGAGCAGTTGAACGTTGACGCACATTGTAACGATCCACGAGGTAGTTATCAAAAACCGCTTTGAATGCATTTTCTTTGTTATTATCTAAAACGTACCTGGTTGTGCACTAATAAAACACTTTAAAACATATTAAAGATTGCCCATGGCTTTTGGAATCACTAAACACTTAACACATCGCTCTTGCAAATCCGCGCACTTAAACAAAAATTATATAAACATTTACTCGTTTGAAAAACATAAATTATCGCTTCTGACTTCTCCTTTTGTTGCGTTAATAAAATTCGGTACCGGCCTTGACATCTTAAATTTTGAATACTGGAAGCTTATAAATTTCTAAGTTATGTCCGAAAGTGCCATACGTCCGTCTCGTTCAAAGACTTTTGGAGAAGTGGGCCTTCTGAAGGGGCACGCCAACGGAACTTTCCCACCCTCGATTATTATTTCGAATTTTTCGATTGGTGCATTGGATCTGGCGATATCAGACCATGCTTGCGTCACATGGGGTGATGTGGTAATTGGGCTAAGTTACTACTCGTACGATATTTTACATTTTTACCCGCTAGGGGCGCTACTATCTATGCTTGCTTTACAAAGTGCACCAAGAAACAAAAATTTTCTTTTATATTGGAACGATATAATTATTAAATAAAAATCAAATATATAAATGAATTTATATGTAACACCTTATTTTTAAGAGTGTTACAACGACACCTCGACACCTCGTAATTGGAGCCTGTGTATAGAGCACAAGATGTCTTTTTGATATCCCTCAGCTTGTTTCTATTTACATTTTGCCATTCTTTATTTTCAAACAGAGAAAAGTGTAGTTTTAACAATGCATACAAAATCTGATGCTATCACGTGTCGATGGCACCATACTTGGAGCTAATTTTGCACCTTCATCTGCTATAGTGTTTCCAAATTTTCCGCAGTGACAAGGCACCCAGAGAAATGACACCTCGACACCCCGTATTTGGAGCCTGTGTATTGAGCACAAGATGTCTCCAACTAAAGGGTTCTTAGTGTACATTTTCTGAATAGCCTGGAGAGCACTTTTGGAATCGGAACATACAAGATATTTAGATGTTGCCGACGGAATTGATCTTTAAGCATGGAAAATTGCATAAAGTTCTGCAGTAAAAACGCTACGGGCCGAGGGCAATCCGTAAATGAAGATTTGTCCTTCCATATAAAATGCACATCCTATCCCATTGTCCAGTTTTGAACCGTCTGTGAATATAGTCACAGTATGATGGTGAGTTAGTTGTATCTGGAAAAACTCCTGGCGATAAATAAAGTCAGGAAAGTAGTAAGGTGTTGCTGGGCTTAGCGGGGCTAACTTCAAAAATTAAGCCCGAAGAGCATTTCAGGGGTACTTATCCACTCTCCCATTGGTCGCCCCATTCATTTCTCTTATCGTTTCAGGGGTATTTAGGTACTTATCCGCTCTCCCATTGGTTGCCCCTCTCAATTCTCTTTCCGAAGAGCGTTTCAGGGGTACCTATCTGCTCTCTTATTGGTCCCTCCTAATTCTCTGTTCATGAGGGGGTTAAAATGCAGTCCGAAAAGTATTTCAGGCTTACTTATCCGCTCTCCCATTGGTCGCCCCTCTCAGTTCTCTACTTCAGGAAAGTCTTGTCTGTAAATAAAAATAGTTATTGCGTTGTTTAACAGATAAATGCATCATTACCTTGACCTTTAGTATTGCAAACAATTGCACCAGGAAATGTTGCGATTGTATAACACCATTATTAAAAGGAAGGTCACGATTGTAATCAACCGTCATAAAATAAAAAAATTATCGATAAGCGGAACCTATTCAAAATAATTGCGCTGGGTGTGACTGTAAATAAAATATTTATTGCCTTGTGCAACAGATAAATTGCATCAGGACCTTGGACTTTAGTATTGTTTGTGCAACGCTGCCAATATGTTATCCGCTGCAGAGTGTGTATTTGCGTTGACGTCATATCCAAACCTTTGTTCATGCGGAAAACCCATGACTCATTATTACATAAGCAAGGCCAACACCTATGCACAGAATTATGGTTTAGGGGAATATGATGTATCTAGCAAGCACTATAAAAGCTGTGTGTTGTCCTGTCAGTAGCTTATATACGGCCCAGACACTTGTTAGTGTTAAATTCGAAGAAGCTTTAAGAAAAGCTGAGGAGTTTTTAGAAGGCACCTTTTATGAAGTATAGATCATAATATGGAGTTCATAATCGACTGTCAAGGGTTTCGCAATGTAGACAACCAATACATAATTTAAAAATTAGTGATAGCGACTAAACGTGAGTGTGATGGTGACGGTCTATGTAAGTCATTTCTATTTAAACCGCCGTGTAGTTTCGACGAGCTGCCACGAAACTTGCAAAACAGGTGGTGTGGCTAGAAAGAAATTTACATGGATTGTCGTGGGAGAAAGGACTGATATCCTATAAGAAGGTATAAAACATTTTTAAAGAATTAAAAATTTCTGGAAACATTTATGTGAAAGGCTTAGAAAATCAAACTTTTTAAAAACATTCTGTAAGTGGTATTAATGTTTCTGTGATCAATGTAGAGGATCACAATTGTCCTAGTTTGTATATTTTGAAGAAACATTTTCACAGTAATGTTATAAAAAAGTGCAAATTTAACCATTCAATTACTAATTGCGCTTATGTTAATGTATTTATAATCAAACAATGGCTAAATTGTGAAGCAATAATACAAGACAGACTCAATGCTGTAGTCTTGGAGATGAAAGAGTATTTTGAGAAAGGGCTCACCAAAGTTCAGGATAGTTTAGTGGGTTATTCGCCAAAACATTTTTTAATATATCATTCTGAAAACCTTGACAGTTGCCAGAAAATTTAAAGACAGACAGTGATATTTTAGAAAATTTGACGTGTGGTAAAAAAAAAGGTTTGAAACAGATCGTCAGGCAAACACATTGTATGTATTTCGTTTTATTTTATTGTTTAAAAAAGAAATGTAAAAAAAGAAAGCAGAAAAAAGAAATTTATAATAGATTGTATATATTGGGTTTTGTTTAATAAAGTTACCAATTATTTGCACATTTTGTAATCCTCTATTGTGTGAAAAATTATAGCAGATTGTTTGGCAAACACATTATATGTATTTTGTATTCAGTTTAAAAAAACAGAAATGCTTAATAAATATAACAAATATTGTGTAAATAATTATAACATATTTATAATAGACTGTATATATTGGGTTTTGTTTAATAAATTTAACAAATATTTGCACATTTTGTAATCCTATATTGTGTGCAAAATTATAGCAGATTGGCAAACACATTATGTGTATTTTGTTTTATTTTATTAAGTTAGAAAAAAATTTAATAAATATATCAAATATTGTGTAAATAATTATAACATATTTATAATAGATTGTATAAATTGGGTTTTGTTTAATAGTCATCAAACATTGTGTACAGAATTTATTTATTCATTTACTACCATACTTTATTACAATTTTTAAAAAAAATGACGTCTTCTGTTATTGATACTGATGAGAATTCATGTACTGATGGTTTTTTAAAAAAACATTACTGCGATTTGGGGGGTTTTATTGAAAATAATAATAAAAACAAAAGGTTATGTAGCAGAGGTCAACATTATGTAGAGTGTAAGATGGCCATTTTAGATATAGAGAACAAAATGCGAGATACGTTCGCAAATTTGCCAAAACCATATCCAAATATTGACGATATGGTATAATCTGGTTTCCATTATAATTCAATTGGAGATCATGCTCTTTGTATTACCTGTTCACCAGTAAACATCATCTTATGAGTGTTGATAAATTTGGGCGTCATGTGCATAAAGCATCTTTTCGACAGCTATATCTAGAAAGTCCCGTTAATATATACCGTTAGTTGATATTAATAGAATCATTAGAAAATACATAATTTTAACTATAACGTCATTAGAGATATATTATTATATATAGAGGACTTGAAGGTTAGAAGAGACTCTTATTACTTCACTCGTTAGAGACTGTTACTATGCTGGTTTAGGTACAGATTGTTCTAGAGTTCTGAAATAGTTAATTTTGTATTAAGCTGTTGTATGTTGTAACAGGCCTTTGGCCTGAATAAATTGTTTTTTTTTATTTATTATTTTTTTTTTTATTATTTTTTTTTTCCAGGCGAAAAACCTATTGAGGTTATCATCGCCTAACTAAAGTTAAGTTTTTAAAATAAATATTACATAAAACTAATCAAATAAAACAAAATAAATCTTTAAAACCAATTGTAATTATCTAAAACTAAAGAACCTAAAATTATACAAAATTTAAATATTATTAAATAGATTAAGGTGGCGTAAGAAAGCGATGACACGGTCGATAGCCCTGACATCGTCCCTTAAAACCACCTTTAAACTACCTCGAAGATCGTAACGTATATACAAATTTGTTAACTTATCACAATCAAGCAGGATATGCTTGATTGTAATATTATTTCTACAAAACGGACATAGTGGTGGATCCTCATGTCGCATCAACCATCCATGCGTTAACAAAGAGTGGCCGATGCGAAGTCGAGTTAACACCACTTCCTCCCTACGATTCGAACGAACAGATGTCCTCCATGGTCGGACGGTATTTTTGATGTCCCTCAGCTTGTTTCTATTTACATTTTGCCATTCTTCATTCCAAACAGAGAATAGTGTAGTTTTAACTTTGCATACAAAATCTGATGCCATCACACGTTGTGTCGATGGTACCATACTTGCAGCTAATTTTGCACCTTCATCTGCTTTAGTGTTTCCAAATATTCCGCAGTGACCAGGCACCCAGAGAAATGACACGTCGATACCCCGTAATTGGAGCCTGTGTATTGAGCACAAGATGTCTCCAACTAATGGGTTCTAAGTGTACATTTCCTGAATAGCCTGGAGAGCACTTTTGGAATCGGAACATACAAGATATTTAGATGTTGCAGACGGAATTGATCTTAAAGCTAGGAAAATTGCATAAAGTTCTGCTGTAAAAACGCTACAGGCTGAGGGTAATCCATAAGTGAAGGTTTGTCCTTCCATATAAAATGCACAACCTATCCCATTGTCCAGTTTTGAACCGTCTGTGAATGTAGTCACAGTATGTTGGTGACTTTCTTGAATCTGCAAAAACTCCTGACGATAAATAACGTCAGGAGTATTGTGTTTTAGGTACCTGGACAATGAGAAATCAAATTTTGGCATTCGTATTACCCATGGAGGGATGTAGCATGATGATCGCTCGAATATAGGTGGAAGTTCTAAATTTAGATTCCTAAATATGCGCAACGTTCTTATTCCGAAGGGAGCAGTTGAACGTTGACGCACATTGTAACGATCCTCGAGGTAGTTATCAAAAACTGCTTTGAATGCCGGATGTTTAGGTTTACTTAGAAGACCAGTGTAGTATGAAATCTGTAGCATTTGACGCCGCATAGAGAGAGATGGTTCTCCAGCTTCAACTAGAAGGCTGGAGATTGGGCTTGATCTAAAAGCACCAGTAGAAAGTCTAAGGCCAGCATGATGTATTGAATCCAGGAGTTTCAGAACCGTAGGTCGAGCAGATGAATAGGCTATACAGCCGTAATCTATGCGCGATCTTACAACGGCGCGATAGAAACGGAGCATACAGGTTCTGTCTGCTCCCCAATTTGTACCACTTAGAACTCTCAACATATCCAATATCTTGCTGCACCGGGTCCTCAAATCTCGCACATGCGGATTCCATGAAAGTCTTTTATCCAATAAAAGACCCAAAAATCTCACATTATCCGCGGTTTGAAGCCGCGTACCATCAAGATAAAGAATAGGTTCCTGATGTTGCCTGCGACGACTAAATGCTATGCACTGGGTCTTCGAAGCCGAAAACTTGAAGCCCGTAGATTTGGTCCTTCTTGCAATTTATTAATGACTAATTGTAAGGATCTTTCCGCTGTTGCCATACTTCTAGCAGCCATATATATACAAAAATCGTCTACAAACAGGGAACAGTGGACCGGTGACTGTACGTTAGAAGTGACGCTGTTAATGGCAACAGCAAACAGCGTCACACTCAAAACGCCACCCTGTGGTACACCATTCTCTAGTTCGCAACGATCTGAATATATGCCTCCTAGACGTACACGGAAAGTCCTGTTATTCAAATAATTTTTTATAAAAGCAAGAATGTTACCTTGTATACCCCATGATTTCAATACGTTCAAAATTCCTCTTCTCCATGCCATGTCATATGCCTTCTCAAGGTCAAAGAAAACAGCTACCAGTGTTTGTCGTAAGATGAAGGCATTCTGTATAGCTGACTCCAACAAAACCAATTGGTCAACTGATGAACGTCCTTGTCTGGAACCACACTGAACGTTAGAAAGAAGTTTGTTTGTTTCTAGATACCAGACAAGACGACGGTTGACCATCTTCTCCAGTAGTTTGCATAAGCAGCTGGTCAAAGAGATGGGTCTGTAACTACTGGGATTAGTTTTGTCCTTTCCTTGTTTTAGAAGAGGAATTATTGTCGCTTCTAACCATGCATCGGGAAAACCGTGCTCCTCGAATATACGGTTGTATATCCGAAGGAGCACTACTTTTGCCGACGGTGGTAGATTTTTAATCATGGAGTATACAATATCATCCGGGCCTGGAGCTGAATCCTTCGTTGACGAGAGAGCTGACTCTAGTTCGTCGATAGAGAAATGGATATTCAAACAAGAATCTCCAGACAATCCAACGGTGAAAGGTAAGGCTTCCTGTTTACGTTTGAACACCTGGAAAGCGTCCTTGTATGCAGAAGATGAAGAATGTTTTGAAAACGATAACGCTAGCACATTGGCAATTTCCTCACAGTCCGTGGTCAAAACACCATCCGAATGCCTTAATGAAATTAATGGCATCGGAACGGAAATGCCACAGACTGATCGTAATTTCTTCCATACTGTGGATGGAGCTGTGGTTCTTGTAATTGAGCCAATGTACTGCGACCATGATTCTCGTTTACTTTGCCTAAATATTCTCCGTGCTTTCGCACGGAAGATTTTATATTTTTCCAGGTTTTCACTCGTTGGATGTCTCTTGAACTGGTTCAAAGCTTTTCTCCGTTGACGAAGGATCACAGTGCACTCATCATTCCACCACGGAACAGGTGGTCGTCGTGGTTTGGATGAGGTTTTCGGAATTGCCTTTCCGGCGGCATTCAAAACGGTTTTTGTAAATAAATTGACAATGTCATCAATGGGAGCCAAGTAATCCACGTCCAGTGATTCTAGATTTTGTGAAAATTGTTCCCAGTTGGCTTTTTTCAGGATCCAACGGGGATGTCGAACACAACAGGGTGAGGAGTCACACAAAGAGATCTCAATAGGAATGTGATCGCTACTGTAAAGATCACGCAATGCTGACCATTTTAGCCTTGTAGCCAAGACAGGACTGCATAATGACAAGTCTACAGCTGTCCATCCACCTGTTGACGCTGCTAAATGTGTCGGAGAACCGTCATTTAGCAGGTATAAATCCAGTTCCGATCTGATGCTTTCGATCAGATTACCTCGCGGGTTGCATTCTGGGGAACCCCATGAAACATGGTGGGCATTGAAATCGCCCACTAATAAAAACGGAGTCGGTAACTGATTTATAAGGTCTACAAGATCTCTCTGTTGCAGGTTGTCACTTGGTGGGAGGTAGACACAACAGAGAGTGAGTTTGTATGGAACAGCTGTTTGAATTGCTACTGCTTGTAAGGGAGTTATTAAGTTCAGAGAAACGGCGTCGACACAGTCATGGGCTAGAATGGCTACGCCACCTCTAGCTCGATTTTCTGTAACGAAGTCCGATCTGTAAACTGAATACTCCCTTAGATGGAAATTGTGCGATTCATGGAGATGTGTCTCCTGAATACAAATGTACATAGGGGACACATCCCTTACAATTAATTTGAGATCCTCAATGTGACTTTTAACACCGTTAATGTTCCACTGAATCACGGATTGTTTAGGTGTGGACATTGCTACTTAGTGAAAAGGATTGACTTGGCTCTCATTGTTGGCATTAAATGTTAATTTACCTGGAACGTCAGGAGACGCTTCAGGCAATGTATCATCGGATTCCATCACCGCTATTGCAGTGGTGGAACTCGAGGAATTTGTATGCTCAGGAGGTGAGATGGAATGGGCCCCTCCTTTGGCCTTTGCTTTTTTTTCTTTTTTCTCCCCAACTTTAATTGGGGCATTCTTTTTTAAAATATCAAAATTTGTTTTATTTTTCCTACTCTCTGATGGAATTGTTCTAAATGTCTTTCCTTTGTGGAGAGATACCTGTGCAGGAATGCCTGTATCGTCTGATTTGCTACGTACTAGCAGATTACTCGGCGTAGGCGCTGGTTGTACTATACTTACTGAAGGTCCATTTGTCACTAAAGACAGAAGGCGTGCAACCTGCTCAGTAAGGGCTTCAATTTTTCCGGTCAGGTCTGCGCAGTTTTCACAGGAAGACTTCGTAGCGCTCGCGGAAGCAGCATAAGTTTTATTGACATTTGGTTGGGAAGCTTTAAAGATCCTCTTAGCTTCAGCAAATGATATCTTCTGGTTAGCCATAATGCCAAGGATTCCTTTCTCCTCCTTAAAGTGAGGACAGTTGTAAGATCGCGCTGGATGATCGCCCCCACAGTTAGCGCACTTCGGGGGGTTACCGCAATCTTTTTCATCATGACCTTCTATGCTACACTTGCCGCATACACTCTGTTTAGAACACGCAGAACTAATGTGCCCAAAACGCTGACACTTGAAGCATCGCCGAGGATTAGCTACGTAAGGCCTCACTGTCAGCCTTTGATAACCAGCATTAATGTATTCAGGAATCTCTGGTTTCCCAAAAGTAAGTATGAAAGAGGCTTTTTCTTCTGGGTTTCCGAAGAACTCCAATATGCAGAGTAGCACAAAATGTACGCGCATTTATGCGCCTGGTGATGATCCCGACCAGCGATGGGGATTCTTTAAAGAAAATGTCACAAATGAGATGTGGCAATACCTATGCGAATTAGAGATAAAGAGTGAAGATGATGAACTAAAATTCTACTCTTATCTAAAGAAACAGAAACGTATAGAGGAAATCTTCTTGGTGAGAATAAATGGTGATTTAGAAAGTGTCTTTGGTGGAAATTTTTGTACTTATATACATGCACATAAAGCTGATAAGATGTGGCAAATAGCCAATGAAGCTTATTATTATTCAGACTATGGATTATATTTATCTACATTATATAAATTTTTCGAATCAGAGTATACTACCATAGTTGAGGATTCATATCCATCCACTTTTGACTCATTTGATTTTCGTCCTGATGTAATAGAAGAACTAGAACCTTTTGATCTTGAATATATTCCAGGATTCAATGGCGTGCAACTTGACAGATTTGGTAGAATATTACAACCACCAGATGCACCCATGGAAATCAATTATTGTCCAGCCGGATACGTACCTCAATCTCCTACATATGATTATGATCAACCATTGATTGAGATGGACACATCTGATACCCTACGCGCTTCAGTCGAAGTAACTAACATGGAAGTAAGTCCATGCGACGAAGAAGTTGGTGATCCACCACATGCGGGTAGTTCTGTAACAGTCACACGATTTTCAGACTTTAGATACATCAGAATGGAAGAGAATTTAAACATGTACCTTCCGAATAGAGATGGTGATTTCCTTCGTGATCTCGTATCATTACGTAGCATTGTATTAGAACATAGAGGGAAAATTAATGTTAGTTGTATGGTGAATGAAATCATTGAGTATAATGGTAAATTAGATCCTAACGCCTCTTACAATGAGTTTTTCAAGAAAAATGATACTGATGACAGAGCGAAGATGAAAATGTCTGAACTACTGAAAATAGTACAAAATGATTTATTATGTTCTGTTAGGAAGAACACAGCTGGTGGAAAATGTTCTCGAATTGTAGTGAAAGATAAAGATGGGAAATATCGAACAATTCCTGGGGATATTACAAAATATAAAAGAAAGAGCAGGTTTAAAGAAAAAGATAAAGATCAACCTGAACCCAGTGAAGAAAGAAAGAAAACCAGCGAAGACTGTAGAAGAACTGAAAGAAGGTTCCGACTCAGAGGAACAACTATGAAGGAAAACATGAAACCCGTCCGGTTAAAATAGACGTAAAACATTGTCCAGAGAATAGAGTGAAAAATATGTTTTTTTTTAAAAACCTATCGCCGTTTCGAGTTATTTAACTGGCGCCCGAACAGGGGATCGCTTTGCGAATAATTTTTTGATCTTTTATCAGAAAACTTCGCACATCAACATTGGTATTGAAACGTGATCGTATGTTTTAACAGTTAACGCCTGTCGACAAATACAAATCAAGATTCAGCGTAGGACATACTTCCAAGGACTACAACTACCAGCAGCTTAAACTTCAAAGAAGACATCCCGGCCATTTGCCCAGAGGATCTTCGCAGAACAGACAGTCGCAGACCTTCCGCTAACAACAAGCAGCCAGTCTTCACCAAATTGTTAGTACAGATCCAATATGTCTCCTATCTCGAAACCTATCCCAAATGAATTTTAAAAATTTATTCCAACATATGATGGCTCTCCTCATAAACCTATACATTATATTGAAACTATTAAAGATTTATGACTAGTTATTGTAATGAAAACATTTCTGAATTTTCTAGTAATCATTGGATATTATTTAAAGCCAGTATGTCAAAATTAGAGGGTCCTGAAGCAAGTAGCATATAATAATAATTGTTGTACCATAAAGGAATTAATAGAAGTGATCAAAAGACATTTTTTTGATAGTAGGGCAGCTCAAGATTTAATTTTTGAAATTACAAGTATGAAAATGCTTTATAAAGAAAATCCTATTGAATTTTTAAATAGATTGTATGAAAAAAGGGTAACAGTTTTAACAAGGTATAAGTTAGATGGTTTTAAAGATACCACTCTGGAACAGCTTGTATCCCAGCTAGATTTAACATTAGTGAGAACATTGCGTCTAGGCGTACCAAACCAACTTGGGAAATACTTACAACTCTTTCAAATAAAAACTTTGGATGAAGCTAGAATTAGACTAATAAATGATTGTAGTATAATATTGAACAGATTGAAATTAACGTCAAGTGAAAGTACACAAAATTCTCAACAAACGTTTAAAAATTTTAAATTTAAATTTAAAAACTATCAACAATTTAAACCTCAAAATTATCAACAAATTTCAAGACCGCAAAATTACCAACAATTTTCAAGGCCTCAACATTTTCAAAAACATTGGCAAAACAATTATCAACTAACTAATCAAACTGTCTCTATGAGAACCGTTCGTTCAAATCCTAGACATACTCAAGAAATGACAGAAATAGAAAACCTTTGACGAAATTAAAAAATCAAGTGAAAAGTTTAACAAATCAAATGAATAATTTTTTAGACCTAAAGAAGCCTCCACCCAAAGATCCACCTTACAATTTCAGTTAAATTCAATAAATAGAAATCTTCCATACTTTATTGATTATAAAAGTAGGAAATGGTTAATAGATACAGGATCTGAAAAAAATTATGTTAACCCTGATTTAATAATAAGCGAAATACCTCATTACCAGGAGGGATTTACTGTTAAAACACCAGCAGGAATAAAACATGGATCAGAATACGTTTATTTTGACTTAATAAATGTATTTGGAATTAAAAAATTAATTAAATTATAATTATTTAAATTTTCAGAAAAATATGATATTCTATTAGGACACGAATCATTACAAGAATTAAATGAATAATTAATTTTCAAAATAAAACATTAGAATATGATCAAAATAAATTTAAACAAATACTTGGATTAGCTAAAGACTTTAAATTAAAAAAGGGAATAAATGTAGTGAAATTACCTACAAAAGAAAATATGATATTGCATATGTAAAAGGATATAAAGATATTTTCATAGAATTAAAAGAGTCAATTGTTTAATGTAAAAATTATGAAGCTAATTGTATTGTATATGCCAAAGAAGACGTCACCTATAGTGCCACCCCTTTTGAGGTATATAAAATCGATTCTATACAAGAATTTACACCTGTGACCGAAAGTCCCAAGTCTAAATCTCTTGATATGGCTACAATTAAAAATGTATTAAGGACAGCATATGAACAAAGAAGAATAAATTGAGATAATTAAATTATTAAGTAATTATTCAAATATTATTAAACAAGAAAATGATAAATTAACTGCTACTAGTTTATTAAAACATGAATTTAAAACAAAGAATGACAATCCTATTTATTATTAAGAGTTACAGATATCCCATAGCTTTTCAAAAAGATGTTGAAATTGAAATATTATTACAAAATAAAATTATCCAACAGTCTAATTCGCCATACAATTCACCTACATGGGTAGTTCCAAAACAATTAGACGACTCAGGGAAAAGAAAAATAAGAATGGTAGTAGACTACAGTAAATTAAATGAAAAAACAATAGACGACAAATTTCCTATGCCAAATATGGAAGATCTTTTTGGAAAAATAGGTCGTGCAACATATTTTAGTGCATTAGATTTAGCCTCAGGTTTCCATAAAATCGAAATGGAAAAATCATCAATTCCTAAAACTGCATTTTCCACAGATCAAGGTCATTTTGAGTTTTTAAGAATGCCCTTTGGACTAAAAAACGCACCACCAACTTTTCAACGAGCTACGAATATAATATTTTCTTCCATGCCAAATGTATTAGTTTATATGGATGATATTATAATATTATCTGATTCATTAACAGAACACTTAAATCACTTAAAATCAGTATTCCTAAAACTATCGGAATATCATTTAAAAATACAATTAGACAAGACAGATTTTTTTAAAAGAGAACTATTATTTTTAGGACATGTTATAAGTAAAGAAGGTATTCGTCCTAACCCGGCAAAAATAACGGCTACAAAGGACTTTCCTCTACCAACAAATCCAAAAGAGGTTAAACAATTTTTAGGATTAACTGGATACTATAGGCAAATGATTAAAAATTATGCAAAATTAGCTAAGCCTTTAACTAACTTGTTAAGAAAGGACGTACCATTTAACTGTAACACACAAGAAGTAAAAGAAGCTTTTTCAGAATTGAAAAAAATTCTAATAAATGAACCTATTTTAAAATTACCAGATTTTTCAAAATCATTTCAAGTAACAACAGATGCATCTAATTTCGCAATTGGAGCAGTTCTATCACAAAATTTTGATAATATTGATTACCCTATTTCATATGCATCGCGTACACTAAACAGACAAGAGATCAATTTATCTACAATTGAAAAAGAATTATTAGCTATAGTATGGGCATGCACAAATTTTAGACCTTATCTCTATGGTAATAAATTCACTATTTACACAGATCATAAACCATTACAATGGCTTCACAATTTAAAGGAACCAAATTCGAAACTTATAAGCTGGAAATTACTATTAGAAGAATTTTCTTTTGAAATAAAACATTTGGAAAATCTAACGTAGTTGCAGATGCACTTTCTAGAATAAAAATGCAAGAATCAAAGGTGATAACTAATGACGAAGGCATAGAAATAAATCAGGAATCAGTTATAAACGAATTTTTACAAGATTGTAACCCGGAAGACCAGGTATCAAATTTAGCAACAATTCACAGTCAAGATAGCTCTTCCGATAATTTTAAAATAATGGAAGATGATAAAATAATCAATACAGAACAAAATCAAATAATTGTTAAAAGAGGAAACGAAGAAACACAGTATATAAAAATATTCAATAAAAAACAGAATAATATTCTATATATCAAATATCCCAGACTTCGAGAAATTAATTGACCAAGGGAATCAATTCTTAAAACCGAACACAACCTATGGTCTCTACTTTGAAGACGCAGGGATACGTGATATTAACAAGGAAGTATATAATCTATTTACACAAATGCTAAAAGTAAATTTTATAGATATAACCATTAAAATGTTTAAAAAACTCAATTTAGATGTAACAGATAAAGAGGAACAAAAGGAAGTAACTATTAATTATCATGAAGGAAAAACTTATCACAGGGGAATTAATGAAAATATAAATAAAATAAGAAATAAATATTATTGGCCTTCAATGATAGCAGATGTGACAGAATATATAAATAAATGCCAAATTTGTTTAAAAGTTAAATATGACCGCAAACCAATTAAAGAAAATTAATGTGTAACCCCCACACAATCAAGACCCTTTGAAAGACTAGAAATTGATATTTTTTATTACTCGCAAACGAAGATCCTTACTATAGTGGATTGTTTTTCTAAACGTTTAACTACATTTATCTTAAAGACACTTAATGGGTATGAAAT
This sequence comes from Prosapia bicincta, assembly GCA_036971475.1. Lineage (NCBI taxonomy): Eukaryota > Metazoa > Arthropoda > Insecta > Hemiptera > Cercopidae > Prosapia > Prosapia bicincta. The sequence continues at coordinate 2,853,198 of JBAIZL010000001.1, read as the reverse complement.
TACGAAACATCTACGCACATATCTAAATCTTTTTCCAGTTCCTTCTGTAATAGAAATGGATAACGGTAAAGAATTTGATAACGCCCTTATCCGTAACTTTCTACAGTTATACGAGATAAAACACCTCTACACAACGCCAGGCTATTCTAATCCTCAAGGTCAAGTTGAACGCACTCATTCTACACTTATTGAACTTCTTAATATTATCAATGAAACAAAAGAAATAACTACTTTAAAGGAGAAAGTGGAATTAGCCACTATCGCTTTTAACAACACTTTAAACTCAACACATAATTTAACGCCAAATGAAATGACTTATGGAAAAATTAAAACACCATTTTCTGATTTAAAAGATCCTAATTTTATAATAAACGAACTTAATGCTAGATATCATGAACAACTAAAAACTACTCATGAATTAATAAAAACAAAAATTGAAAAAGAAAAAATTGATCGCACTGATAAATTGAATACATCACGCGAAAAAACTACTTATATTCCTAAAGAAATATATTTAAAATCTACTTTGCATTGAAAAGAGAAACCTAGATATAGACGTGCAATAAAAGGAAAAGGTTTAACCGAAATTTTAAATAAAACAAAAAGACCCATTAAAATACATCCCAATCGGATTAAAAGACCACTTATAATAAAATCATCTGTTACAGAAAATGACTCCAGCATTAATGTACCTGGTAGCAGCAGCACTAACTTTTTTTTCCAGGCGAAAAACCTATCAAGGTTATCATCGCCTAACTAAAGATTTATTATAAATAATTATTTCAAAATAAAACTAACCAACAAAACAAAATAAAATAAATATTTAATACTAATTGTAACTAGAACGAAAGAAACTAAAATTATACATAATTTAAATATTATTAAATAGATTCAGGTGGCGTAAGAAAGCGATGACACGGTCGATAGCCGTGACATCGTCCCTTAAAACCACCTTTAAACTACCTCAAAGATCGTAACGTATATACAAATCGCTCAACTCATCACAATCAAGCAGGATATGCTTGATTGTAATATTGCTTCTACAAAACGGACATAGTGGTGGATCCTCATGTCGCATCAACCATCCATGCGTTAACAAAAAGTGGCCGATGCGAAGTCGAGTAAGCACCACTTCCTCCCTACGACTCGAACGAACAGATGTCCTCCATGGTCGGACGGTATTTTTGATGTCCCTCAGCTTGTTTCTATGTACATTTTGCCATTCTACATTCCAAACAGAGAATAGTATAATTTTAACATTGCATACAAAATCTGATGCCATGACACGTTGTGTCGATGGTACCATACTTGTAGCTAATTTTGCTCCTTCATCTGCTTTAGTGTTTCCAAATATTCCGCAGTGACCAGGCACCCAGAGAAATGACACCTCGATACCTCGTAATAGGAGCCTGTGTATAGAGCACAAGATGTCTCCAACTAATGGGTTCTTCGTGTAAATTACCTGAATAGCCCGGAGAGCACTTTTGGAATCGGAACATACAAGATATTTAGATGTTGCAGACGGAATTGATCTTAAAGCTTGGAAAATTGCATAAAGTTCTGCTGTAAAAACGCTACAGGCTGAAGGCAATCCATAAGTGAAGGTTTGTCCTTCCATATAAAATGCACAACCTCGAGGTAGTTATCAAAAACTGCTTTGAATGCCGGATGTTTTTTAGGTTTACTTCGAAGTCCAGTGTAATATGAAATTTGTAGCATTTGACGTCGCATTGAGAGAGATGGTTCTCCAGCTTCAACTAGAAGGCTGGAGATTGGGCTTGATCTAAAAGCACCAGTAGAAAGTCTAAGGCCAGCATGATGAATTGAATCCAGGAGTTTCAGAACCGTAGGTCGAGCAGATGAATAGGCTATACAGCCGTAATCTATGCGCGATCTTACAACGGCGCGATAGAAACGGAGCATACAGGTTCTGTCTGTTCCCCAATTTGTACCACTTAGAACTCTCAATATATCCAATATCTTGCTGCACCGGGTTCTCAAATCACGCACATGCGGACTCCATGAAAGTCTTTTATCTAATAAAAGACCCACAAATCTCACATTATCCGCGGTCTGAAGCCGCGTACCATCAAGATAAAGGATAGGTTCCTGGTGTTGCCTGCGACGACTAAATGCTATACACTGGGTCTTCGAAGCCGAAAACTTGAAGCCCGTAGATTTGGTCCATTCTTGCAATTTGTTAATGACTAATTGTAAGGACCTTTCCGCTGTTGCCATACTTCTAGCAGCCACATATATGCAAAAATCGTTTACAAACAGGGAACAGTGGACCGGTGACTGTACGTTTGAAGTGACGCTGTTAATGGCAACGGCAAACAACGTCACACTCAAAACGCCACCCTGTGGTACACCATTCTCTAGTTCGCAACGATCTGAATATATGCCTCCTAGACATACACGGAAAGACCTGTTATTCAAATAATTTTGTATAAAAGCAAGAATGTTACCTTGTATACCCCATGATTTCAATACGTTCAAAATTCCTCTTCTCCATGCCATGTCATATTCCTTCTCAAGGTCAAAGAAAACAGCTACCAGTGTAACTAACAACTGTAACGCTATAAAGAAACAGTTTTAACCAAAACTGCTGGAATTATTCCAATTCAAACGCAAGGCGCTTTAATAACAAACACTACATATACCTATATGCATTACGTGGATATGAATATTATTGGAAATGAACTTTAAAAAATAACATTAAATTGTATACCAATTCTTCATTAAGTGCTCATCTTTTAAACAGCCATTAAACTACATTATGATTATGCCAAAACAAAACTCGAACATTTAAAAGGAAGCTTCCCAGAATCTACTCGCACACGCAAAGGATTAATTAATGGATTAGGCTCAGGAATATCTTGGTTAACTGGTAATATGGATGCTGATGATAAAGAAAAATATGATAGAATTAATCAACAAGCTCAAAACAGTGAATATCACATAGAACATAATATTGAATAGCAAGTAACTGCAAATAAACAAATCATTAACCAATTTAATAAGGATATGAATATAATTGCAAAAAATAACAACAAAATTAAAACAGCCCTCAGCGAAGCTAGATCTATTGTAAATGATTTAGAATTATTTGAGCAATACTTTTTAACATACACCACTCTCATTCTAATTATAAATAGAATTAACGATATTACTACAAGCTTGGAATTTTGTAAGTCCAATATGCTACATTCAAATTTATTAAACAAGCAGAAGCTTAACTATATTCTGGAAAATACAAAGAAGAAACTAATTTTTTTTCCCCAGGCGAAAATACTATCAAGGTTATCATCGCCTAACTAACATTTTTTTAAATAATTATTTTAAATAAAACTAACCAACTAAACAAAATAAAATAAAATAAATGTCTAATATTAATTGTAACTAAACGAAAGAAACTAAAATTATACATAATTTAAATATTATTAAATAGATTCAGGTGGCGTAAGAAAGCGATGACACGGTCGATAGCCGTGACATCGTCCCTTAAAACCACCTTTAAACTACCTCGAAGATCGTAACGTATATACAAATTTGTTAACTTATCACAATCAAGCAGGATATGCTTGATTGTAATATTATTTCTACAAAACGGACATAGTGGTGGATCCTCATGTCGCATCAACCATCCATGCGTTAACAAAGAGTGGCCGATGCGAAGTCGAGTTACCACCACTTCCTCCCTACGATTCGAACGAACAGATGTCCTCCATGGTCGGACGGTATTTTTGATGTCTCTCAGCTTGTTTCTATTTACATTTTGCCATTCTTCATTCCAAACAGAGGATAGTGTAGTTTTAACATTGCATACAAAATCTGAAGCCATCACACGTCGTGTCGATGGTACCATACTTGTAGCTAATTTTGCACCTTCATCTGCTTTAGTGTTTCCAAATATTCCGCAGTGACCAGGCACCCAGAGAAATGACACTTCGACACCTCGTAATTGGAGCCTGTGTATAGAGCACAAGATGTCTCCAACCAAAGGGTTCTTAGTGTACATATCCTGAATAGCCTGGAGAGCACTTTTGGAATCACAACACACAAGATATTTAGATTTTGCAGACGGAATTGATCTTAAAGCTTGGAAAATTGCATAATGTTCTGCAGTAAAAACGCTACAGGCTGAGGGCAATCCGTAAGTTAAGGTTTGTCCTTCCATATAAAATGCACAACCTATCCCATTGTCCAGTTTTGAACCGTCTGTGAATATAGTCACAGTATGTTGGTAAGTTTGTTGAATCTGCAAAAACTCCTGACGATAAATAACGTCAGGAGTATTGTGTTTTAGATACATGGACAATGAAAAGTCACATTTTGGCTTTTGTATTGCCCATGGAGGGATGTAGCCTGATGTTTGTTCGAATATAGGTGGATGTTCTAAATTTAGATTATTAAAAACGCGCCACGTTCTTATTCCGAAGGGAGCAGTTGAACGTTGACGCACATTGTAACGATCCTCGAGGTAGTTATCAAAAACTGCTTTGAATGCCGGATGTTTAGGTTTACTTCAAAGACCAGTGTAATATGAAATTTGTAGCATTTGACGTCGCATTGAGAGAGATGGTTCTCCAGCTTCAACTAGAAGGCTGGAGATTGGGCTTGATCTAAAAGCACCAGTAGAAAGTCTAAGGCCAGCATGATGTATTGAATCCAGGAGTTTCAGAACCGTAGGTCGAGCAGATGAATAGGCTATACAGCCGTAATCTATGCGCGATCTTACAACGGCGCGATAGAAACGGAGCATACAGGTTCTGTCTGCTCCCCAATTTGTACCACTTAGAACTCTCAACATATCCAATATCTTGCTGCACCGGGTCCTCAAATCACGCACATGCGGATTCCATGAAAGTCTTTTACCCAATAAAAGACCCAAAAATCTCACATTATCCGCGGTTTGAAGCCGCGTACCATCAAGATAAAGAATAGGTTCCTGGTGTTGCCTGCGACGACTAATGCTATACACTGGGTCTTCGAAGCCGAAAACTTGAAGCCCGTAGATTTGGTCCATTCTTGCAATTTATTAATTACTAATTGTAAGGATCTTTCCGCTGTTGCTATACTTCTAGCAGCCATATATATACAAAAATCGTCTACAAACAGGGAACAGTGGACCGGTGACTGTACGTTTGAAGTGACGCTGTTAATGGCAACAGCAAACAGCGTCACACTCAAAACGCCACCCTGTGGTACACCATTCTCTAGTTTGCAACGATCAGAATATATGCCTCCTAGACGTACACGGAAAGTTCTGTTATTCAAATAATTTTGTATAAAAGCAAGAATGTTACCTTGTATACCCCATGATTTCAATACGTTCAAAATTCCTCTTCTCCATGCCATGTCATATGCCTTCTCAAGGTCAAAGAAAACAGCTACCAGTGTTTGTCGTAAGATGAAGGCATTCTGTATAGCTGACTCCAACAAAACCAATTGGTTAACTGATGAACGTCCTTGTCTGGAACCACACTGAACGTTAGAAAGAAGTTTGTTTGTTTCTAGATACCAGACAAGACGACGGTTGACCATCTTCTCCAGTAGTTTACAAAGGCAGCTGGTCAGCGAGATGGGCCTGTAACTACTGGGATTAGTTTTGTCCTTTCCTTGTTTTAGAAGAGGAATTATTGTCGCTTCTAACCATGCATCGGGAAAACCGTGCTCCCCAAATATACGGTTGTATATCCGAAGGAGAACTAGTTTGGCCGACGGTGGTAGATTTTTAATCATGGAGTATACAATATCATCTGGGCCTGGAGCAGGATCCTTCGTTGACGAGAGAGCTGACTCTAGTTCGTCGATAGAGAAATGGTTATTTAAACAAGAATCTCCAGACACTCCAACGGTGAAAGGTAAGGCTTCCTGTTTACGTTTGTACACCTGGAAAGCGTCCTTGTATGCAGAAGATGAAGAATGTTCTGAGAACGATAATGCTAGCACATTGGCAATTTCCTCACAGTCCGTGGTCATAAGTCCATCCGGATGCCTTAATGAAATTAATGGCATCGGAACGGAAATGCCACAGACTGATCGTAATTTCTTCCATACTGTGGATGGAGCTGTAGTTCATGTAATTGTGCCAATGTAATGCGACCATGATTCTCGTTTACTTTGCCTAAATATTCTCCGTGCTTTCGCACGGAAGATTTTATATTTTTCCAGGTTTTCACTCGTTGGATGTCTCTTGAACTGGTTCAAAGCTTTTCTCCGTTGACGAAGGATCACAGTGCACTCATCATTCCACCACGGAACAGGTGGTCGTCGTGGTTTGGATGAGGTTTTCGGAATTGCCTTTCCGGCAGCATTCAAAACGGTTTTTGTAAATGAATTGACAATGTCACCAATGGGAGCCAAGTAATCCACGTCCAGTGATTCTAGATCTTGGGAAAATTGTTCCCAGTTGGCTTTTTTCAGAATCCAACGGGGATGTCGAACACAACAGGGTGAGGAGTCACACAAAGATATCTCAATAGGAATGTGGTCGCTACTGTAAAGATCAGGCAATGCTGACCATTTTAGCCTTGTAGCCAAGGCAGGACTGCATAATGACAAGTCTACAGCTGTCCATCCACCTGTTGACGCTGCTAAATGTGTCGGAGAACCGTCATTTAGCAGGTATAAATCCAGTTCCTATCTGATGCATTCGATCAGATTACCTCGCGGGTTGCATTCTGGGGAACCCCATGAAACATGGTGGGCATTGAAATCGCCCACTAATAAAAACGGAGTCGGTAACTGATTTATAAGGTCTACAAGATCTCTCTGTTGCAGGTTGTCACTTGGTGGGAGGTAGACACAACAGAGAGTGAGTTTGTATGGAACAGCTGTTTGAATTGCTACTGCTTGTAAGGGAGTTATTAAGTTCAGAGAAACGGCGTCGACACAGTCACAGGCTAGAATGGCTACGCCACCTCTAGCTCGATTTTCTGTAACGAAGTCTGATCTGTAAACTGAATACTCCCTTAGATGGAAATTGTGCGATTCATGAAGATGTGTCTCCTGAATACAAATGTACATAGGGGACACATCCCTTACAATTAATTTGAGATCCTCAATGTGACTTCTAACACCGTTAATATTCCACTGAATCACGGATTGTTTAGGTGTGGACATTGTATTTTAGTGAAATGGATTCACCTGTCTCTCACTGGTGTCATTGCAAATTTGCTGGCCTGGAATGTTGGACGTTCCAGGCAGGGAGTCATCAGATTCCATCACCACTATTGTAGTGGTGGAATCTGAAGAGTTTTTTGACTCAGAAGAGGAGTTTGAAATGGTCCTCTTTTGAGTCGTTTGGGATTTTGCACCTACTTTCACAGGTGCAGCTTTGTTATTATTTTTGTTACTCGTATTAGGAGTAGTTTTTACGATTTTATCACTTGTCTCTAATAGTGTTTTATTTCTTTTAATTTTCGCAGAGGTAACTGGCAATGGAGATTTTTCTGCACATTCAACATTATTCTTTAGGTTGGAAACAGAGTTTTTCGTCACCAATGCTAATAATTGGCTAACTTGCTCAGTGAGAACTTCAATTTTCTTGTTAAGCTCAACGCAGTTGGAACACGACTTCTCAGTGGTGGTAGCTGAGGCATAAGATTTCGTTTCAAGTCTAGGTTGAGTTAACTTGAACTTCTTTTTCGCTTCGTGGAAAGATGTTTTATCCTTTGCCATTATGCTGAGGATCGCTTTCTCCTCCTTGAACTTTGGGCAGTTAAAGGAGCGAGCAGGGTGATCACCAGCAAAGTTTTGGCATTTCGGAGCACTTGTGCAAACCTTATCAGTATGGCCTTCAGATGCACACTGTCCGCATACCTCTGGCTTGGAGCAAGAAGAACTTACGTGTCCAAAACGTTGGCATTTAAAGCACCGCCGTGGATTGGGAACGTAGGGCCTAACAGGAAGCCGTTGATAGCCAGCATGTAAATATTCCGGGATAGATGGTTTCCCGAATGTCAGGATTAATGATGTTGTTGGAACTCTCTGACCGTTTTCCATTCTCATAATTCGTACGACTTCTGTTACACCTTCCGATTCCAGTTCAGATCTTATTTCATCCTCACAGACATACAAAAGATCCCTGCATGATATTACTCCCTTTGATGAGTTCAAGGTTTTGTGGGGGCCACCGAAACCTTGACCTGATCAAAGAAGGAGGTCATTTTCAGCAAATATTGTGATTGCTTCGAACTAATTGTTTCTAACAGCAGTGTTCCATTTCGCAACTTTTTTATGGAAGCGACAGGTCCTGCTGCACATGCAGTTATCGCCTTATTTATGAGAAAAGGCGATACCTTCGATAGATCTTTTCCTTCTTCTGCACATGAAACAATTAAAAACTTAGGCGGTAGTTTGGCTGATGCTACATTCATTTCTTTACTCGTCACGTTTACTTCGCTAGGCATCTTCGGAGAAACCTCACGACGCCTCTTTACACTACTCTGGTTGATTGGTTGGTTGGACTTTTGTTGGTTTTCCATAAATAGTTTTAAGCTAACCATCGTGTCAGGCGTTACGGGCGAGACTATGAGAACGGGTACACCCATGGATCACTTTCGATCATTTCCAACCCCCAGAACTCTGGGGCCCATAGTTTCCTCCTTAGCTCGACTGGATGGGCATCAGTCGAGAACTCGTAATACTGTGCACAGGCTCCGACACCTGTGCACGACGGATACTCCCTGACCAAGGACCGAAGTGGCTAGCGGACCAGCAACCGCGCATACGTCTTCGGCAGAGCAAGCTCACAGCAGCGTCCCAGACCAGAGTTTGTCAAGCTCTGGACTTTTCAGCACTCCCAACGCGCAACGGTTCTGACCAGTCAAAATTCCCTAAGAGAAGATGTAAGTGTTGAAATGTGTATAGATTGTGTTGGTGTGTGTATGTGTGTGTGTGTATGCTTTGTGAGTGGTGTAGTGTTAGGCTAGGGTACCGCGAGGGACGCCAAATCCCTCGTAGGTGCGGCTAGTCCGCACCCCCCTGCGGCTCACGAGATAATATATGTTGGTGTCTATATTTTGTGTGCTCACCTCACATCTAACTACCATTCTATCATGTTTAACATATTATATGTATTTAGGTTTATGTTTATCCTACATGTGAAATATTAATGTAAATGAGCCTTACTTACAAGTATGTGTTACTATGTAGATGGTATGCGGAAGGTGGAGAATTCATTCCTGCAAAAATATTTTTCACTGGAAAATGGTACGGCAAGGGCAAGAGTTAGAAAAACCTCTTACATTCTCAACGATAAGAATATTAAATTTGCCTCTGCTAAACTGCAGGATGGCCGCTATACCGTCAGCGAATTTCTGAAAGTTGTCAGCCACGCTCTGGAAAATTTCAACGCTGGGACTACAAATATTCCATATGATACCAACGATGATGATATTTCAGCGGCCCCAGTATCAATACCAGCATCTGCTGTGGCTGTTGCCATCCATGAACTGGAATAGGTCAATGCTCCACCTAATATTCCAGATGGACCACAAATATCATCATTGGTGTCAAATGTGGCAGACAACATCAACCAAACAGAAGGGTCTGCTAGAGGAAGGGGTAGAAGGCGCCAGAGAAGGATCGTAAGACGTGGAATAGGTAACTTACATTTAATTGCATTATAAATTTACTAGCGCCTTCCGTAGCAACGTTGCCTTCATATGTTTGTCACACTTTATATAAACATCACAATGATAGCAAAAGGTTTATAATGATTTATTTACAAATATATTTTTCATATATTGTTGAGTAAATGCCATCCATAAGTTGTAGTTCATTTTAAAAAAATATTTATCAAATCTCTTAACATTATTGATAAAATGCAGTCAAATTTTATTTGTATGTTTTGCTTTTTTTAAGCATTTAGATGTAATTTATATATTTCTTTAAATTTCTTCTTTTTTGTCCTGTGTACAAGAGTCTATGGGAAATATTTTACACTAATATGATGTAAAATTTATCTTTCAATGGTTTAAATATTGAATAAAATAACATTGTATAATAATCAATAACTGGAAGCAAACATTATTTTTGTGTAACTGTTACACAGGTATTAGAATATATCGTAATATGTTGAGCATTTTTTTTACTTGTACTTTTATTACTAATTTTAGGCCAAGCCCCTTCTCGAAGCAGAAATAATAGAGGAAACAGACCCCATGAGGAGCAGACATCTCCTCAACCACAGGTAAATCCAATATAAATACATAAAACATTCAGGTGCAACAGTGACAATAATCTGAGTTACATTATCTTCATTGTAAGAGAATGCAAGTTTAGCTTCGAAGTTTAAAAAATTATATAAGTATGAAAGGAGAACTTGGCAAAAATGTATTTTATAATACAAACCAGGGATTGTAAACATCACAAAATTTTAATAGTCAATAGTTGCTTGTAGAATATTTTAAGTTACTAAGTGAAAACTATTAACTTGCTGATGTGATTTGAAGTCATTGAACAAAGTTTGTTGTCTACAATTCTCAACCACAGTGCATGTAATATGACTAGAATACTGCAGGCCTATACATAAATCGTGGCTTTTCTTTCTATATGCGTGAATTTCTTTGTTAAAAAGTATTTTACTGTTGTCTAATTACATTTGTATATAAAAATTAAAATGTATTTAGCAAGATAATGTTAATTTCCTCTACCACAATTATTAATTTTTTTAAAATTGTTGAAGATGTTAAGGATTTATTTGTACAGTGCGAAATTATTTTACAAGACCTTTTACTTCTGTCATGTAGTAAAGTACATATTATATATTGTATAAGGTGCTCTGCGCTCTTAACCACAGTTGATTACTGTTACTATGCTCCTTTTATTTGGATGTAGTACTAGGTGATAAATGTTATACTATATATGATTTTTGTTTAGATAAACCATCCACCAATAATAGCAGAGGCAAGTAGCACTGAAGCAATTGGGAAATGGTAATGATTTATTGGATATAGTAGTTGTAAAGACACTGCTCATTAAATTTATACGTTCATGAAATTTATACAATATCATGAGTACAGGGGCACAATATTTTACAATTAAAATATTGGACAAACCCCCAATACCACCACATAACTACATTTTAATGACCATGTCAGCTTCATAAAAGGATGTTATAACAAAACTCTAATCTGGAATTGAATGAATTACATTGTCACTTGCCATTAGTCTTGCTCTGGTTTTAATCTATGTTATATGTTAAAAATATCAGTTAGTCTTGCTTTAAACTTTGTATACTAAAAACTTCAAAATGAAGCCCAAGTCTTTCTCTTGTCTGTCTTTCAATAGGTTAATTAAATGTGCTCTAGTTCAAAAGATCCTAAATTCTTTTGTAACATTTTGAAATTGCTGTAAACCAACCAACCTCTAATCTAAATCTTATTCAATGAAGTTCTTCATATTCTTATATTCAATCAAGTTTTTAATTTCAATTATTAAATCGGTCAGGACAGTAGTTCCTGAGGTATTTGTAAGTTCTATTACTAATTTAGGAGATATTGGAATTTATATGTCTCTCAGGATAGACCTGGAGTTATTGTCACTCTAGTTTTAATTTCTATAACAGAGAAATCAAGTTCCTATTCAATTTTGTGAAGATTGATTAATTAAGTTACTAAATATGTATATTTCCTATATCTAGACTATTTCAAGTTCCTATATTCATTATTTGTATTTTCTATATATATATATATATATATATATATATATATATATATATATATATAAAACAGTGATTTCTACTAACAATGAACTACTTTCATTTCTATAGAACTACTTCAAAATGATTTTTTACCAAAGTCTCAAATGCTTAGATCATTTAAGTAACTAAATACTAATTCAGGCTGAGTAAGTATCCAAAAAAATGTAACACACAGGATATATGCTGAATAAAAACATCATAAATTGGAGGAAAGCAACGAAAAGAAAATATTAGACATGGTCATAGTGCATGTATAGGTTTATGCTTAGGTTTGTATTATTAGGTATGTTTTTTCTATTCAGTTTTTTTCCGTTTCGGTGTAATATTAAACCATAATTTACGGATATTAAGATTCATTAATATTAACATATACAAGTCAAATTGCAATACTACAAAAGTCATATTTTGATAGCAATTAATTCAAAATGAAATGAATAATAAGATTAATATTAAGAAAAATAATTAAATATTTGATTTAAAATATTTTAAAAGTATTTTTTTAATGAATTTCAAAAACAGTAAACTGTGACTAATTTTTTGTGTTGTACATCTTGTGGGTTTTCTATATTTTTTTAAATTATTGTTTTATTATATTTATAAACTCTGCTCTCTTTAAAAGGATTTTCGGATTGAAACTCTAAAACGTAGAATGTAGTTGGAAAAGCATGAATTGGTCTTAGATTTATCATAAACGTTAAACACATTAAATAGTTATTAACAAGAGTTAAATAAAGTTTATTTCATTTCTTGTTTCAGATGGAAATCAACTCCCACTTGTATACAAGAACTACAGATTTAGTCCTGTACCATTCAGTGATGTTCATGAATGGCCAGTAGGTTGTATAAATATTCAAAGAGAGGAGCTGATGCATTGTTTGGCTTTAAGTAATGAGACCACTATGGAGTGGACGAACCATTCAAATAGCCCACCTTGCGTCCTTTGTTTGGTTAATGAAGGAACCATGGTGTGCAGTCCATGTGGCCACAAGATCTGCTGCCGATCATGCGTCACCTCTTTCTTGAATATTCCCAGATATTTAATGGTTACAAGTGGGAGTGGTGATACTCATTCTTATGAGAAGCAAACTCATTCTTAAGTGTAAAAAGACAATTTGGTTTTATTCAACGACAAACTTTAATTTGATGGACAAGGTTTGGTTTGAGTTTTGTCAAAGAACTAAGTGTTTAATTTTTAATTATAAACCAATATCTATGTTGATTGGGGTTACGTAAGAGGATATTTTGAAAACAAACTCATTTTTATATGTACAAAGACAACATGCTTTTATTTTGAAACTACTTTAAAATTTGGTTTCAGTTTTGTCAATGAACTAAATGTTAAATTTTTAATTATAAACCTATATCTCTGTTGATTTGGGATATATCAAAACGAAGATTTGAAAGCAAACTCATTCTTATGTGTACAAAGGCAATTTGGTTTTATTTAACGACAAATTTTTAATTTGATGGACAAAGTTTGGTTTGAGTTTTGTCAAAGAACTAAGTGTTTATTTTTAATTATAAACCAACATCTATGTTGATTGGGGTTACGTAAGAGGATATTTTGAAACTTATTATAAATTCTATTATAATAATCATTATTTGTAGTAATAATTTATTTTTTGAGATAAATCATTTCATTTCGTTGTAGGCTTTTTCTGTGTAATGTATTAAAGTCGTAACACTTTTAAGCATTTATGCGCTTATTGTTAAACCTGCATACAATTACATAGGCTAAAATATAACTAGAATCGTAGACAGTTTACAATGCAATTCTAGACTACGCATGGTATTAATTATTTTTTTATTTAATTTTACTTCAGGGCAACTTGTGTTGGGATAAGGTTACAGTTGGCATGGGTGACACATTTTAATATGTGTGAGGTTGTATTAATGTTTCCAGATAAAAACAATTTATAATTACTTACAGGAGAAAATTTACAACTACATCTAATTTAATTTCATAAAGATTAAAATTACACTAATCATTAGGGAAACATCCAAGATGATGCATTCTTGATAAAGTAATACCTACCCCAAGCATCACATTTAAACTGTATTTTATAAGTAAGTGATCGATTAGATGTAATATTATATTATTACAATATTGTTTAGCTATTTATGAATTGTTTAGCAACTCCCACTTATAAATAATCCTTGTAAGCCTAGATATGCTTTTGTATGGCCTGCGAACAATTACAACAGGTAAAATATAACAAATATTATAGACAGTTTTTATGCAATTATCGACTATGCAATGTGTTTAAATTTTTTAATTTTAGAGTTGTTCAGTGCAGTGTGTGTTAATGGGGTGTTAAAGAGATGATAATGTTAACACATATTACTATGGGTGGGTTGTTTTTATGTTAGTTGGAAAAATGAAAAAAAAACAATTTCTTCAAGTTTCATGTTGTTAAGGAGAAATTGGAGATTATGCAATCTTGGTCAAGTATTATCCCCACAATTACATTTAACATATATTTTGTAAACAAGTGATCGATTTCATGTAATTTTGTATTAAGAAAATGTTGACTATTAGTAATTATTTAGCTAGTGCCAAGCAATTTTAAAAGACAATTTATTAAAAAGTTTTCAAAATGGAAGTACTGTAGTTTCATTTAGATTCATCTCTAAGAACATGATCACCTATCCATTACTAATTACTATATTAACATACAACATAAAGTAGATAGTTACCATAGCTGTCAACAATGACAACTAGACATAAAATTTATGAATATATTTGTAACTAAATCTTATTAAATTAATCACTTAAACAATAGTTTATGATTATTATTAAATTATTTTTTTAGTATGTAATACATTGACAATAAAGTAACTGGCTGTAGTAAATTTTGAAACTTAAGTAAGGTACACTTATGAACTGTGGTTCAAACCAAAAATATTTGCTTTAAACTGTATGTAGGTTTAACAGCAGGTAAGTGTTAAAGATTACCAACCCATTTAAAAATTCCTATTGCAATACTTACCTAATTCATTAAACCTGTAAATATTTTCCACATTTGCTTCAAACTTTATGTAGGTTTAACTGCAGGTAAGCATTCAAGTTTACAAACCAAGACATCTAAATATTCCTATTGCAACACTTGCCTAATTCATTAAACCTCTTAATATTTTCATAGGGAATTTATTTTGACGTATTATATTGTCACATTGGTTTCAACTACTTCTCGTGTAATATTTCTTTTAATAATTTATTTTTTTCCTAACATTTAATACATTTCACTAAACAATTTTAGTATTTATAAACTTGCCTAAAGTAGCACTTACTTATATTTGTCGAGGACGACCGTTTCGGGACAGTGTCAACAAATATAAGTAAGTGCTACTATAGGCAAGTTTATAAATACTTATAATTGTTTGGTGAAAACTAGTAGCTCACATGATGATGGAATCAACAAATATTTACTACATTTGTTCAGTGACCAGACAACTATTTCACATGCCATGCACAGATTATATGTAATGATTCATACTATTTATTAATCATGGAAGATTGACTAGTGTTTGGAAAAAAGAAAAATTATTGTATCATTTTATCTTTATATTAATGAGAATTGGATGTGATTAGTGAATTAGAGGAGATTCATTTCAAGTAGTGAGTAGGCCATATTATGCTCTAAATGCGTTTTTAATGACTATGGAAATTATGGCAATAAAACTAAAATTTTACCCTACTTGTGCGATTGTTGGACTGAAATATTACAAGAGGAATTTAAATACTAGTACTGATATTTTACACTTCCAGTTCAAACGCAATGGTTTTAAATCACTTAAATAGAAAATATTTTTTTAAATACTTTCACTGCCTACACAGTAACTACAAAAAAAAAAAAACTGATGCTCACAGATGTTTCAGCATAGACAACCTATTTGTATGGTTAAATGAATGGTTCGAGTATGATTATGATAACCGATGTTTTTGGAACGGGTGTAATGTAAGAAATATCTCTTGGGAGTTTTTTTAGTCTTAACACTAAACAGTAATTCTTTGTTATGTTTAATATTATCAATACAAATATTTAGCCTGCCTTATTAAAGTTTTGAACTCACAACTAGTGACATGTGATCAAAAATTTAATTTCAATGGATCAGTGATGGTAATGTTTATTTAAATAGTGTCATTTTACGTTTACACATTATCAGGTTGACACAACAGTTAGAAATTAAATATCTGTGAATGAGTATTTTACATTGTAGACATCTGAGATTTAGGAAATATCAATATCAAACACGGAATAAAATATTTCCTTTACTTGTCAATTTTTGAATTATGTGTTTTTGTGTGTAATTTATTAGTTCCCTCGAAATAAAGATTTGTTAATGGAAATAAACTTTTGAAATTAAAAAAAAATTTCAACAGAAAATAGCTAAGTACATGCGGATAGAAGTATGCTATAGCCCTCATATGAAACGAACGATTTCATTATATAGAATATAGGGTATGGGATTTTAGCAAAAACTTTAATTTCATTTATGGAAAAACAATAATAATAAGACATAGTTTTTGAACAAGGCTTTTTGTAATTTGGGAACAGTATCAATATTTTATGACAACTTTAACTATTTGAGGCTTATTGTATTACTGAAAGACTTGTTAATTTTAATTGCTACATGGAATAATTGAACTAAAAAAATATGCAAACCGTTTATAATTACCTTTTTGGTCCGTTTGATGCTTTAGTAACTTAACACAATTAACGTTTTGTTTTTCAACTAATTTAAAGCAAACACAGTTAATACAACTGATAAAAGAAACTAAATGTAATAGTTTATACGCATGTAAACCGTTATCATAAACTTATTTCACAATTCCAATAAAACGAACCCCAAATAAGTTGGTTTTTTTCCCAGGCGAAAAACCTATCAAGGTTATCATCGCCTAACTAAAGTTTTATTTTAAATAATTGTTACAAAATAAAACTAACCAAACTAAACAAAATAAAATAAATGTTTAATAATAATTGTAACTAAAACTAAAGAAACTAAAATTATACATAAAATTATTCAACATACGCGGAAAGATCTATTAATAGAAAGTTAGCGATGAATGCTAGGGTATTCCCTTGTATATATCCCATGATTTTAAAGAGTTCAGAATTCGTCTTTTCCATGTCGTATCGTATGCCTTCTCAAGGTCGAAGAAAACAGCAATGAGTGTTTGACGCAAGAGAAATGCATTTGAATAGCGGATTCTAGCAAAACCAATTGGTCAACGGATGATCGTCCTTGCCTGAAGCCACACTGTTCGTTGAAAAAAAAGGTCATTGGTTTCTAGGTACCAGACAAGACGGTGGTTGACCATCTTCTCCAGTAGTTTGCAAAAGACGCTTTCTAGATATATATTCCGGTAACTACTGGGATTGGTTTTGTCTTTACCTGCAAAAGAGGAATTACAGTCGATTCTAACCATGCATCGGGGAAAGAGCGCCCCTCGAATAAACGAGTGTATATTCGAAGGAGGACAAGTTTCTCCGATGATGGTAGATGTTTCAGCATGGAGTACACAATGGAATCAGGACCTGGTGCAGAATCTTTCGTTGACGCAAGAGCTGACTCCAATTCCCCTATAGAGAAAGGAGTGTTCAATGGAGAGTCCTCAGACAATCCAACAGTAAACGGTATAGCTCCTTCCTTCAGTTTATACATCTGGAATAATCTATTATAGGCTGTCGTAGCAGAAAAGTTAGAAAATGATGTTCGAAGGACATTAGCAATGTCATCACTGCGCGCGTGTGTGTGTGTGTGTGTGTGTGTGTGTGTGTGTGTGTGTGTGTGTGTGTGTGTGTGTGTGTGTGTGTGTGTGTGTGTGTGTCTGGTGTTACTGGGGTCGCCAAACCCCTCTTAGTAGGTGCTAGTCCGCGCACCCCCATGCGGGGAAGTTTGATAGTAGAGAAAATTATCAAGCCATTTTAAAAAAACCTTTTTTTTGTCACCCTTGGAAAGCTTTGTATATTCGACCTACCTGGTTTTTGCACTGGGGGTTCTCAATTATTCAACATCTATTATGTGTGTGAACATATATTGCTCCCTGATTGGAATGGTGAATGGCGTACCGTGATTCAGAATAACCTAAGGTAAATTAAAGACACGGTCCGTCCATGGATGTATTCTATTCGTTCAAAAAGTAGGAAGGAAATGGTGGTTATACGCCTTTGCGTTGGCCACTCTTTTGCAACTCATGGATATTTGATGCGCTGTGAAGATCCACCAATAATGTCAGTACTGCAAAGATATCTTCACAATAAGACATATTTTGGTTGATTATGTTGCTTTAACAATTTCCAGTTTTTTTAAAGGTAGAAGCCAGTTTGAAGGCGATGTAATTAGACGATGCGTCGGTCGTTGACCGTGTCATAGCTCTTTCAAATCTAAATTTTTTCCCATTTTAGTATTTAAAAATATATTACTATTTGTATGTACACACACACACACACACACACACACACACACACACACACACACACACACACACACACACATACACACACACACACACACACACACACACACACACACACACACACTCTCTCTCTCTCTCTCTCTCTCTCTCTCACACACACACATACACACACACACACACACACACACACACACACACACACACACACACACACACACACACACACACACACACTGTGTTTTGTGTAGTTTTTTGTTTTCTTAATTTTATCATATTTTATTCTCATTTTATGTCCTTATTACTTATTTATTGTTCAATTGTTACTTTTTGTTTATTTTATTGTTATTATTTTACTGTTACATTGTTCTTTAGTTATTTATTGTGTTATAATTTTTTTTTGTTTTTAGTTATAAATTATTGTAACATTTTTATTAGTACATTATTATTGTTGTATTACTGTTTTTAAAGTTTTTGTTGTTTGTTGATTTATATTCATTTGTTGTTTTGAATTGTTTTTAGTTTATTAGGAAAATTTTACATTAGTCACTTCCATTGATTGGCGATGATAGCCAAAACTGGATTTTGGCTAGGGCGAAAAACCGATATGACTTTGAAACCGTTAAAAATTATTT
The DNA here is from genome assembly GCA_036971475.1 of Prosapia bicincta. NCBI lineage: Eukaryota > Metazoa > Arthropoda > Insecta > Hemiptera > Cercopidae > Prosapia > Prosapia bicincta. The sequence continues at coordinate 2,834,429 of JBAIZL010000001.1, read as the reverse complement.
AATGTAGTATTTCCAATAGTTTTCTTGAGAGTTATATATTTACATTTATTTTTCCATTAAGTGATATAAATTATGAAGCGAGTAATCTAGAAACTACCTGAAGGTAAGGTTGCTTTTCGAAAAACCTACTTAGCAAGTATTTAAACTAACGCATGTGTAATTGATACCACATGAACTTATAATTTAATATTTACTACATTTTTAGATGTAAAAAATATAACTTACAATTATCTGACCGACGGATACAATTTTAGCAAGAATAGATGCAACCGCTATCATAAATAAGTTACTATTTCTTCTTTAATTCATTAAAGTATGATATCTGAAATGCCAAACAAAATCATGACATTGTACTTATTATTTGAGGATGAAGGTGGATAATTATTTGCTATTTTCAATTTTTAATTCATCACAGACGTAAACGTAAGATCTTTTGTAAAACAGAATATTCTTTCGATAAATACTTATTTCATTGAACCAAAATTAGTAGCTTTATTAATTCTGTAATTATTGGAGGCATTATATATTTTTTGTGCTATTTATATTAATGTTTGTTAACGAACTTGAATTAGTTTACAAAGTTAAAATTCATTAAAATTCTTTTATATTTCCAATATATTATTTGTAGTAAATAAAGTAATATTTATAATAAATAATTAGGAACAATCATAATAATTAATTATAAAATGTTTATAATATTGTCTAACCTAAGATTAAGCTAGGCATGTTTCATTTAAATGTGTCAAATAATACTTCTGTCGAATTTAATTTAAAGTTGTATATTTACATAGATACGTGTATGTATCTAAAATAATATATATAATAAAATAAACATATAAGATTCTGTAAATGACCGAAACGGAATATAAATTGATTAGTTATTTCAAAGTAGATATGTTGAAAACAAGACAGTAAAGAAACTGTTAAAAAGTTTTCACAATAGACAATAGGAATTCACGAAGTCTGTCCATCTGTCCGCAACTTGTTAAGAGTTGGGTTGTAACAGGAGTAGCAAGAACTTCACGGTCAGAGGTTAAAACAAACGATGCCTCACAAGTTCAGATTCAGAGCGTTTAGACAAAAGCATTTCAACTTCCACTGGCTTCGGCACTAAAACTTTATTATCGAGTTCTTGATTTAATTTCATACTAACAATACAATTATAAACTAAAATTACAATCGTCTACTTTTCATAAACTTTAAACAAATCAGCGTTTTAAACAATAATGTTACCGTTTAATGGAATATTGAGAAATGAAACATTTGTCCGAATTACCATCTCATAATACATGTGTCCATGGTAAATCAATTGTCACTGAACTCGTTCAGACGACTAGGCTTAGCAAAACTGCTAAAAAATGAGCGACAGAAGTTTTGTTTACTTACATCTCGATGTTTTAAAAGTGGTTTGTTGGGGGAAAAGCGTCAGTAAATGTTTGTAAAACAAATAATCATAAATTGAGTTAAATGAATTGCACAGAAAACGTTATTATATTTACGTCCATTTTTTATCAATCTAATTTGACGTCGACGTTTCAGCCATTTACAAAACTCTTATAGCACTTTTATAGCCAACTATGCACTACCCTCTGTCCCTAATTTCAGTATGTGCTCTTTTGAAAAAATTAAAAACGTTAGGTATTTTGGCATGTGGAACAGTTAATAAAGGTCGGGTAAAACTGCCACAATTTAAACAAGAAAAGACATTAAAACGGGGTGAAATTGCATGGTGGAGTACAGAGTGTGTTACTGCAACTCAGTGGAAGGACAATAGGTGTGTATACCTACTTTCCAATTTTCATAATCTTAAATTGATTACTGAAGTACAGCGGAAGCAAAAAATGGCAGTGTAGTAAATATTCAGTGTCCTAAAATTGTCGTCGATTACAATTCTAATATGAACTGTGTAGACAAATTTGATCAAATATGTATATTGCTTTGAGAAATTTACCAGTTGCTACATGCAAGCAGTTTGAATTACAGAACATGTTTTGATTACAAAACATTGAGTCCCGTCCTCGAGCTTAACTGACGGTACCACTTCTTTCAGCCATTTTGCCGATTCCTCCTCAGCACAAATAAATGCTGTGACTCCATCCCCTAGGTAAGTGTCTCGTAACCGCGGAACAAAATCTCCACTAGGAGTATCCAGAATCCGGTCCATGACGGTGCCCTTAAGGTGGTCGAACGCCGCCATCTCCATCCTCACGCCTATACTATCCCCAAAGGTCACAAGAACCCTCGGTAGGTTGGCGGAGGGTTGGAAGTGTAAAAATAAAGTTAAGGAAGAGTTAGCGAAATATTAGTGGTATGAAGAAATAGTGCCTCTAGCTTATTTATGAGTCTCTTGCGAGTTCCCTGGAAGAGTTAGTTTAGTATAAATGTTTCTTCCACTATTTGGACAAATGAGAATACTTTTTACTGAACGTACTGAAACATTTTTATATGTTTACAAAACCTTCACAAGAAAATGCACTGCTATTATTCCTCGAAAATTAAAAAAAAATCAATCGCGTGTACTAATGCTCCCACATTAGTCGCTCAAAGTTTAACTATTAGATGTGTCGTTCTTTAAAAAAATTTAAAGATGACATAATATTGTGCTAATGGACTGTAAGGCGAGGTTATAAAGGCAAATTAGATAACGTGTTCTTCAAAATACAACACGTCAAAAGTGTTTTGTCGTGAAGAAAAGAGTTTATGCTGGTTATGTGTTTACTTTTCAATGTAAAATACCAGTGTTACACTATTTTGACTCTAAAACTAGATGAGGTAAGAACATTACTACAAGATCAGCAGGTATGAGGTGTAGTTTTCATACACACGCACGCGCGTGCGCGCGCGCGCGCACACACACACACACACACACACACAATTAGATTTTTATATATTAGTATAGATAAAACAAAAGAATTAGCTGTAAAAATTTTGTCAAAATTATTTTATACTACTTCTACCATGAAGTGTTACATTTGTAAAGAAAAGAATTTATATCAAGCACCAAAGTTTACGTTAATTAGAATAATTATTCCTAGCTTGAACAAGAACCGAACACATTCATCTAAAACGTTTGTTATGAAATAAAAAGCGTTAAGTGCTGTGTAAATTTAGTAAGCGAAGTTTCTCGCATTTCTATTATGCGCATGCGTCATCGTATCAGGCCCTGAGGACTTCAGTCTGCGCACCCTGTTCTTTACACAAGACATGTCATCCGTCAGTTTCTCCACCAAGAACGTGTTACTCTGAGCTTTATAAAGTGTACGCTTTCTGTGAGTTGTGGCGTTTTGTTTGTGGATTTTCAATTTCTGGCGGTGTATTCAGTTATAAAGTATATTTACTTTACTAACAGCAAGGTGGGTTTATCAAATCGTGGCAAGATATTTACAAAGTTTTAAAACAATATTCAAGCCGTGTAAATAGAATATTAGGGTAAGTTGTTTTCATCCATTAATATATTATAAGTATATATCTACTAGAACCATTTTATACATGACATATTTGTATTAGATATATAACATTATTACGATTTACAAAATTTTAATCTGATTTACATGTGACAAACGTTCTTCTTCTTATTATTATTATTATAAGTAAATATATGTCTAGTCAAGTATTGATTCATTCAAGATGTTTTAAAAGTAAAACGTTAAAAAATATAATTTCATATTCATGACAAAATATAATTTATAAAATAAAACCGGTTTAAATACATGTAAAAGCAAGAAATATACATTTTTTAAAATAATTAGAGAAAAAAGTTTAATATTACAAAGTGAAGTTTTTGGATTTATAGTACAACTTTTTATATATTTAGTCTGCCTTATACATTTCTAACTATACTAAATTTAAAGTTATTAAAATATAAATATTATTAAATATAAATATATAAAACTTTAGAAATGTATTATTAAATGTTCAACAGGCAACGAAACATTATTTAAAAATTTAGTGAAATACTAATTAACTATATTGTAAAATTATTTGAAAAAGGTTATTTTATTCCTACATTTGAAATATACGACTAAATTGATGTACAAGGTTATACATCCCATGTCATAACTGTTTTCAAAAAAAACTAAAAATTGACAATATTTTCGGGAAAGAATTGACGTTTAAACAGGGTACAAAAATGTGACTACATATCAAACAAGTACATATGTACTTTAGTACTACATATTACCTAGAGTAGGCGTTTGAAATTGATTATATCTTGTTTATTACATTAAGTTTAAAGATAAAAAATTTAACGTTATGAATACAGATAGAAACAATCCAGATAAGGTCTACAAGGTCTCTCTGTTGCAGGGTGTCACTCGGTGGAAAGTAGACACAACACAGAGTGAGCTTGAATGGCTACTGCTTGTAAGGGAGTTAGGTTCAGAGAAACAGCATCGATACAGTCACGGACTAGATTGGTTACGTAATCTCTAGCTCGATTTTTTTCTAACGAAGTCTGGTCTGTAGACCGAATACTTTCTTAGTTGGAAATTGTACGATTCGTGGCGATGTGTCTCTTGAATATAGATGTAAGCTCTCTTTTTATTTCATCTAAATCAACATGCAAGAGATTCCTGCACGTGATCACGACTTTCAAACAATTCAAGGTTTTGTGGGGAGCCACAGAAACCTTGATCTGATCGAACAAAGAGGTCGTCTTCAGTAAAGAAAGCGATTGCTTCTGGTTACTTGTCTCTATTAGCAGTGTATCACTTCGTAACTCCCTTATACGACCTGCTGTACATCCAGTCACGGCCTTGTTTATTAAAAATGGTGAAACGTTTGACATATTTTTGTCACTCTTGGCACATACAACTATTAGGAACTTTGATATTAGGTTACTATCAGTCTTTTAAAAACATTTTTATCAATTTGCGAAGCTTGCCGACTCCTCTTTCCACCAAACAGGTTTGACGTTTTTTTCTAGTTTCTATAAATGTTATTAATCCAACCATCGTGTCAGGCGTTAGAGGCAAGGCTATGAGAACACATGGATAACTTTCAATCATTTTCAACCCCCAGTACTCTTGGGCCCATAGTTTCCTCCTTAGCTCGACTGGATGGGTTTCAGTCAAGAACTCATAATACTATGCACAGACGCCGACCACCTGTGCTCCGCAGACACTTTCTGACCAAAGATCGAAGTGGTTGGCAGATCAGGAACGTCTTAGGCAGAGCAAGCTCACACATTAGCATCCCAGACCAGAGTAGCATCGGCGACGATTGGAAATAGTAGGATTGGGATTAGTAGTAAATTAGATTGGGCTAATAGTAAGTCGTTGGTAGCCCACATTGAGTGTGTGGGTGTTTGTGAAGTTGCGAATTGTAGGATTATATAGTTTGTGGCAGTGAATGTTGTCAGTGGTATTACATTATGTTATACTGGGGAATCAAGGATGTCAAATCCCTCTTAGTAGTTGCGGCTAGTCTGCTCCCCCCTGCGGGAACGAAACGGGAAAGTATGGAGGATAGCTAATCTCAAATAAGTTTCTTCTTACCAGAGCTATAAATAGGTAGTTGAACTAGAAAGACGTCTAACTCGGTTTCCCCTGGTTAGAAATAGATTATGAAAGTAAACAGTCAAATTCAATTACAAAGATATTTGCAAGTCAGTGAGGAGAGACTTGTAATACTTAAAATTTGTCACTTTATTAGCTCAGATTACCTGTTGTCAATTTTATTCAAAAACTTTTCTCTTATAGAACACTTATTTTAAATTTTTGCTTAATCTGCACTAATACAAAATGTTTACATTTTAAACATCAACTAACGTAATATAAAATCACAAAAAAGATAGTGTGTCAAACATTTGAAGAGAAGAAGGTATTCCACAAAACGTGGGTATCATGGGCCCGCAACAGCAGGTAAAGCCAACATAGTTTTGTATTCAAATCAAACGTCTATTTTAACAGAACGCGTTTGATTCATTGCACAGTACTTATAAACCGTCAAATAGATGTTGATTGTAAAATACTTCATTACTAAAAAAAAAAATAGTTTATTTCTTCTATATTATGGTATAAAATCTATTAATAATTATTTGTCGTTGCGAAAACTTATTTTTTCAAATATTTACTTACGTAAGTAATACATTTTTCATTATTATTTTGTGAAAAACCAAAGACATGTAACAACTTTAAGAATGAAAAAGAAGCAAATGAAAAAATTAAATTGATTACAATAAATTTTAAATTAAAAACATATTTAAACTATGAAACATTTGGAGTAAGTTGGGGGAGGGGGGACTTTTATTTTTCATAGTATAATACTTTTAATTTACCACTGTATCAATTTTAGAGTAGGCTATATTTTTAAAAATAATTCCTGCCGAGCGCCATGAACAATAAATTCCAAGGATTTTAAACTTTCCAACACATAAATAGACTACCCTCTATCTAACCCCTGCCTCATACACACCGTAGTACGTTTTTTTAGTTTATTTCGTTTATCATTAGCATTTTATTTCCTGGCGAAAAACCAATCATGTTTATCATCGCCTAACTAAAATATTATGTGAAAAGTGAATTTAGAATAAAACGAATAGGTATAACTAAACAAAATAAAATAAATGGTTAAAACTCATTTTAATTATCTAAAACTAGACAAAATAAAATTTAAATTTTACATATTTAAAATATCATTATATAGATTTAGGTGACGTAAGAAAGTGATGGCGAAAGAAAACAGTAGTGGATCGTCATGTCGCATCAACCATCCATGTGTTAACTAAGAGTGACAGATACGAAGACGAGTAACCACCACTTCCTCCCTAAAATTCGAACGAACAGATGACCTTTATGGTCGGACGGTATTCTAGATGTCCCTTATTGGCTTGTTTCCATTTAAATTTTGCCATTTTTCATTTCAAACAGAGAATAGTGTATTTTTAACATTGCATACAAAATCTGATGCCGTCACACGTTGTATCGATGGTAGATATTTTGAGGAAGTATAATCTTACGTTCAATAACTATGCAATTTTCGCAATAGTTGAGGCAATACATCAGGTATTAATATCTGAATTACATCGCCACATTTCAGTAAAACAATGTAGGGCAACAAATCACGAGTATTTATTTACAAAACTAGGGCAATCGGTAGGTGAAGGTTTGTCCTTCCATATAAAATGCACATCCTATCCCATTGTCCAGTTTTGAACCGTCTGTGAATATAGACAGTATGTCTGTCCCAGTATGTTGGTGCGTTAGTTGCATCTGCAAAAACTCCTGACGATAAATAATGTCAGGAGTATTGTGTTTTTGGTACCTGGAAAATGAGAAGTTACATTTTGGCATTAGTATTATCAATGGAGGGATGTAGCATGATGTTCGTTCGAATATAGGTGGATGTTCTAAATTTAGATTACTAGAAAAGCGCAACGTTCTTATTCCGAAAGGATCAGTCGAACGTTGTAGCACATCATAACGATCCTCGAGGTAGTTATCAAAAACTGCTTTGAATGCCGGATGTTTAGAAGACCAGTGTAATATGAAATTATAGCATTTGACGTCGCATTGAGAGAGATGGTTCTCCAGCTTCAACTAGAAGGCTGGAGATTGGGCTTGATCTAAAAGCACCAGTAGAAAGTCTAAGGCCAGCGTGATGTATTGAATCCAGTAGTTTCAGAACCGTAGGTCGAGCAGATGAATTGGTTATACAGCCGTAATCTATGCGCGATCTTACGACGGGGCGTTAGAAACGGAGCATACAGTTCTTTTATAAAATATAACGAAAAACATATAAGACGTTTTTATACATTCAATAACAAAAGGAAATGAAATGCAGGCATCATAAACTAGTTGAAAACTTCAAGATAAAAGCAATAGTTTTGTAAAAGGAGTTGATAATATATCAAAGGTTTATTTGAAAGGTTTATAAAGAAAAGGTTTATTTTAATCTAAAATACTATATGACGGTGTTCGTTATATTAAAATACTGAGAGGTTACGGGTTCGATTAAGATTTACAGGCTTATTGCGGATTAAAATTGGATATGCCAGGTTGATTAACTAAAAAAATAAGTTAATTGTTATATCACATAAAATATCTACACAGATTATTATTGTCGACAATTTTCATTTTTAATTGGTCAAAGATACAAACATTCCTATCTAAGCATTCTTTCCGTACCTTAGTTTCAAATGCACAATTTTTAATCTCAGCAAATAAATGAACTCACAAATTAAAATCTTTAGAAAAATATATATAATACATAATTGTATGGGGAAAATAACTAGCATAATTATTTGTTTTAAGCTTTAAAAATTTAAAGAACGAAAATAGATCAAATGACACTAAATTAAATTATAAATAAAAAGTGGATTTAAAATGAAATTTAAATAAATACATTTTTACCAGAAAAAATAAACAGTTAAAAATAATTTTAATTACCTAAAACGAAACAAAATAAAATTATACAAATTAAGTTATTCTAATTAATTCATTCTAAACTAAACAAAATTAACAAATAAAATTTTAAGCGTTATTATATTCAGGCGGCGTAAGGAGACGTTACACACGGCCGATAGCAGCGACATCGTCTCTTAAAACCACTTTAAAACGTCCTCGAAGATAGTTACGTATATATATATATATATAATTCGGTCAACTCATCGCATTCAAGCAGAATATGCTTGACTGTGATGGTACCGAACTACAGATGTGATGATGTGTACATGAACTACAGATCATATTCACGTGCCATTTGAAATTTTGTAAAGGTTTATTCTCCTTAAAACATTATTAAATAGGATTTGTGGCGCGATGCATTGCCAAACCTCTTGAATCTACATTTATTTTCGCATATGTGGCCGGTAGCGTCGTTTCGTTGAAGATATTTTTCATAAAGAGGATGCTTATTTTTGGTTCGTTAGACCGTTGCTGTGCCGCGGACAATTTTAGGCCAAGGGTCGAAGCGTCAAATTGTGTTTGATAGATTTATTTGTGGATATATGAATAATGTGAATAATGTGGGAGTGAGTGTTGTCATTGGAGTTATTAGACTGGAGTACCGCGAAGAATTTCATACCCCTTGCATGTAGGTACAACCAGTGGGAAGGAGCTCAATGTGCTAAGTAACGAGCATTTATACAAAGGTCTTTGAGGATCCTGTAAACATGAAAAAAATTCCTTTTAAAAGCTTCAAGGCACTCCAGCAATTGAGATTTTTTTTCAGGCGAAAAACCTATCAAGGTTATCATCGCCTAACTAAAGTTACATTTTTAAATTAAATGTTACATAAATAAAAACTAATCAAACCAAACAAAATAAAATAAAATAAATGTTTATTACTAATTGTAACTAAAACTAAAGAAACTAAAATTATACATAATTTAAATATTATTAAATAGATTCAGGTGGCGTAAGAAAGCGATGACACGGTCGATAGCAGTGACATCGTCCCTTAAAACCACCTTTCAACTACCTCGAAGATAGTAACGTATATACAAATCGCTCAACTCATCACAATCAAGCAGGATGTGCTTAATTGTAATATTACGAGGGATGTTTTTTTTTCAACTTCTGACTGTACCGCTAGACGGCAGGGCGAGCGGCATCGGACAGTAATGCGCGACAATCCACTGCGCACCTCTCCCACTACAACCTCACTCGTTTTCGAGCGTCCGACGCCATTACCAGTTTATCCAGTGACACATAAACATGGCTACCTTGATAGAATCTTCCGCCAAGTGTGAGTTGCGAAGTGTCATTCGTTTCTTGCAAGCTGAAGGGTTATCCGCAGCAGAAATTCACCGTAGAATGAAACGAGTATACGGTGAAAGCTTTATGAGTGACGGTGCAGTGTGTGATTGGTGTAGGAAATTTAAAGATGGACGAGTTGACATTCATGATGAAGGGGGCCAAGGACGAAAGTCGATGGCAAACGAAGACCTCGTTAAACGAGTTGACCAAAGTGTAAGAAGGAATCGGAGGTTTACGATTACGGAGCTATCCAATCCGTTTCCTGATATTTCAAGGTCAGCCCTATACACTATCGTAAGTGATAAGTTAGGCTACAAAAAACTTTGTGCTCGATGGGTGCCGAAGATGTTGACTGATGACCACAAAGCTCGGCGAAAGGCGTCAGCAAGGTCTTTTCTGAATCGTTACGAAGCTGATGGCGATGATTTTTGAACAAAATCGTGACAGGAGATGAGACATGGGTTCTGTACGACACCCCAGAAACGAAACAGCAGTCCCAACAATGAATGTATTCAAACTCTCCAAACCTCGTACTTCTACAAAACAGACATAGTGGTGGATCCTCATGTCGCATCAACCATCCATGCGTTAACAAAGAGTTGCCGATGCGAAGTCGAGTATCCACCACTTTCTCCCTACGATTCGAACAAACAGATGTCCTCCATGGTCGGACGGTATTTATGATGTCCCTCATCTTGTTTCTGTTTACATTTTGCCATTCTTCATTCCAAACAGAGAATAGGTTACTTTTAACATTGCATGCAAAATCTGATGCCATCACACGTTGTGTCGATGGCACTATACTTGTAGCTAATTTTGCACCTTCATCTGCTTTAGTGTTTCCAAATATTCCGCAGTGACCAGGCACCCAGAGAAGTGACACCTCGACACCTCGTAATTGGAGCCTGTGTATAGAGCACAAGATGTCTCCAACTAATGGGTTCTTAGTGTACATTTCCTGAATAGCCTGGAGAGCACTTCAGAAATTGTAGCCTCAAGTTCTATTAATCATGATTTTGATGATTAAAATAAAAATTAAATTGGATTACCGAGTCCTTAGTATCTTCTAATCCTATTCTGAGCCATCGATATTGGCAGATAAAGGCCTGTATCGGTTGAGGACGTTGACTAACTGGAATGTGAGGGTTTCTCTTAGTAAATAGTTTTTCATTATCCTAATAAGCTATAGTTTATTAAAACTAACAATAAATCAGACTGAAGTTGAGGGCCAGTTCATTTTTCTACTTGATATATATGTATTTTAATTGGGATAAAATTATTCTGAATATGGATAACATTCATCAAGTTAAAAAAAAAAAAATTCTCGATTTTTTTAAAGAAAAATCTATTACATAGTGTTCCGGAACTAAAATGTAATAAAATAACAATAACTTTTTTCTGGGGAAACATCGAGCAAAGAAATAAAATGCAACATAAACACGGTTAAGTAGTTGGCAGTAATTCTATTAATAAAATAATATTACTGTATACTATATAAATGATCTCAATTGAACACATAGCTATTGTAAAACTTCTTAACTTTGACGCTTAACGATTCGATTCTGTTTGATAGTTTGACAATATCACTCTTTGCGCAAGTAATTCAATTAAAACTACTGATGAAACCCCTTTTCTTATATGTATATTTTATATTAATACTGTGTGTGTGTGTGTGTGTGTGTGTGTGTGTGTGTGTGTGTGTGTGTGTGTGTGTGTGTGTGTGTGTGTGTGTGTGTGTGTGTGTGTGTGTGTGTGTGTGTGTGTGTGTGTGTGTGTGTGTGTGTGTGTGTGTGTGTGTGTGTGTGTGTGTGTGTGTGTGTGTGTGTGTGTGTGTGTGTGTGTGTGTGTGTGTGTGTGTGTGTGTGTGTGTGTGTGTGTGTGTGTGTGTGTGTGTGTGTGTGTGTGTGTGTGTGTGTGTGTGTGTGTGTGTGTGTGTGTGTGTGTGTGTGTGTGTGTGTGTGTGTGTGTGTGTGTGTGTGTGTGTGTGTGTGTGTGTGTGTGTGTGTGTGTGTGTGTGTGTGTGTGTGTGTGTGTGTGTGTGTGTGTGTGTGTGTGTGTGTGTGTGTGTGTGTGTGTGTGTGTGTGTGTGTGTGTGTGTGTGTGTGTGTGTGTGTGTGTGTGTGTGTGTGTGTGTGTGTGTGTGTGTGTGTGTGTGTGTGTGTGTGTGTGTGTGTGTGTGTGTGTGTGTGTGTGTGTGTGTGTGTGTGTGTGTGTGTGTGTGTGTGTGTGTGTGTGTGTGTGTGTGTGTGTGTGTGTGTGTGTGTGTGTGTGTGTGTGTGTGTGTGTGTGTGTGTGTGTGTGTGTGTGTGTGTGTGTGTGTGTGTGTGTGTGTGTGTGTGTGTGTGTGTGTGTGTGTGTGTGTGTGTGTGTGTGTGTGTGTGTGTGTGTGTGTGTGTGTGTGTGTGTGTGTGTGTGTGTGTGTGTGTGTGTGTGTGTGTGTGTGTGTGTGTGTGTGTGTGTGTGTGTGTGTGTGTGTGTGTGTGTGTGTGTGTGTGTGTGTGTGTGTGTGTGTGTGTGTGTGTGTGTGTGTGTGTGTGTGTGTGTGTGTGTGTGTGTGTGTGTGTGTGTGTGTGTGTGTGTGTGTGTGTGTGTGTGTGTGTGTGTGTGTGTGTGTGTGTGTGTGTGTGTGTGTGTGTGTGTGTGTGTGTGTGTGTGTGTGTGTGTGTGTGTGTGTGTGTGTGTGTGTGTGTGTGTGTGTGTGTGTGTGTGTGTGTGTGTGTGTGTGTGTGTGTGTGTGTGTGTGTGTGTGTGTGTGTGTGTGTGTGTGTGTGTGTGTGTGTGTGTGTGTGTGTGTGTGTGTGTGTGTGTGTGTGTGTGTGTGTGTGTGTGTGTGTGTGTGTGTGTGTGTGTGTGTGTGTGTGTGTGTGTGTGTGTGTGTGTGTGTGTGTGTGTGTGTGTGTGTGTGTGTGTGTGTGTGTGTGTGTGTGTGTGTGCGTGCGTGCGTGCGTGCGTGCGTGCGTGCGTGCGTGCGTGCGTGCGTGCGTGCGTGCGTGCGTGAGTGAGTGCGTGCGTGCGTGCGTGCGTGCGTGCGTGCGTGCGTGCGTGCGTGCGTGCGTGCGTGCGTGCGTGCGTGCGATGTTTTTATTATAACTTTTTTGTTCTAAAGAGAAATGTGTATTTTGGATTATTGACAAAATCGATTTTTAAAAGAAATCTAATTGAACTACATGAATGACAGGAACCAATATCTCTTAAGTTAATACATAGTAAGACTTACAGGTTAAAATATTGTTTCCGTTTTTATGAAAATTTGTTTATTCTATTAACAACTACCTGAGTCAAAGTTTCAGTTTATTGTAAAACCACTGTACTTAATTTAATGTTACAAATATTATTTTTCTCCATTAAAACATCGCAAAAGATAAAAAGTGTAAATTTATAACGACTGTTATCGAAGTAGTTTATGCAACATTTTTTCCAGGTAGTTTCTCTTCTAACACAGAACCTCCTCCCCGTTCTGATCTGTGCGGTTCATTACGAAATTTAATTTAAACATTATTTCACCGCACTGCAGGCGGGAAATGTTCTTTTTTCAAACAAACTTTTTATTACTGTACAGGTCAGCTGGAATATTAGGAGTTTTCCTTAGTTGAAGGCTGTGAATTCTAATTAACCATTTTTTATTAAAACGAGACTTAAAATACTAGACTTAAATTAAGTATTGTATAACAAAAACAGTTATATACAAATTGTATTGTACTCAATAAGTAAGTAATATGTGAAATATTTAAATCTCGAGAGTTAATAATCGCCTGCTTTACGATAAAAAGAGAACATTAAGACGAGCCATTTATTTCTCAGACATATAAAAGCATTGTAGCAATATTATACCTGGGGGCATTGAGAGAGGTATAGGATTATCGTGACACATGAAATATATGATATGTTCTCTATATTGATGGACTTTTTGTAAAGAAATGTGTTCTATTAGGATTGGGATGTTTCAGTTTTGCGCTAATGTATACACATTCAGAAAGGGACATTCATGAACACCTGTTTATAAGTTGTATTTTTAATAAAACCGTGAGCATCGTTATTAAAATTTGTTACAAAAATATGGTAACCGTCCAAATGAGCTATATAATATTCTCCGAAATTTGATAAGTCAAGAAATGAAAAATAATTTCAACAATGTCGAGATATTAAAAACATATACTCGATGAAAATTAATAATAATTTAAATCTATAATTTGGACGAAAATCAGAAAGGACGTTTTGAAGGAGGGAAGAAAAATAGTATTTTTATCCAGGAGAAAAACCAAAAAGGGTTATAATCGATCAACGAATGTTTCGTTTTTATTTAAAAATGGAATTTAATTTTTTTTAATTAGGCAATTATGGTTATCATCGCCTAACTAAAATATAAAAATAAATTTGGATAGGACGAATAACTATAATAAAACAAAGTAAAATAAATGGATGAAGCTAATTTTAATTATCTAAATAAGTTAATAATTAAATTATCAAGATTTTATATGTTGTTATATAGCTTCAGGTGACGTAAGAAAGCGACGACATGGTCGATAGTGGTGACATCGTTCCTTAAAACCACCTTAAAACTATCTCGAAGATCGTAACGTATATAAAAATCTTTTAACTCATCACAATTAAGCAGGATATGCTTGATTGTAATATTGCTTCTACAAAACGGACATAGAGGTGAATCGTCATGTCGCATCAACCTCCATGCGTTAACAAAGAGTGGCCGATGCGAAGTCGAGTAACCACCACTTCCTCCTTACGATTCGAACGAACAGATGTCCTCCATGGTCGGACGGTATTTTTGATGTGACTCAGCTTGTTTCAGTTACCACCACTTCCTCCCTACGATTAAAACCAACAGATGACACTCATGGATGGACGGTATCCTTGATGTTCCTCAGCTTGTTTACATTTACATTTTGCCATTCTTCAATCCAAACAGAGAATAGTGTCATTTTCATATTACATAATCTGATGCCATCACACGTTGTGTCGATGTCACCATACTTGTCGCTAATTTAGTGTTTCTCAATATTCCGCAATGACCAGGCACCCAAAGAAATGACATCTCCACACCTCAGAATTGGAGCCTGTGTATTGAAGACAAAATGTCTACAACTAAAGGGTTCGTTTTTTCCCCTGGCGAAAAAACCAAATGTGGTTATCATCGCCAATCAAATATTGAAACAAAACGCAATAGTTTAAATAAGACCGAATACCAAAAACATTTTTGTACAAAACAGAAAGTTAAAAACATAGTAACAATACATAAAACAATTATATAACCATAAATATACATCAATTAAAAAAAAACATCAATAAATAACCAAAAACAACAATAAATCTATAACAATAAAAAATATAAAACTATAAATAACAAAATAACAACAATGAACAATATAACAGTGAAAAAATAATAACGATATTTAAAAAAACAATATAACAATAAATAAACCTTAATAGTACAATAACAAGAACTTAAAATATACTAAATATTAATCAATAAAAAATGTACGTAGATGATAATTAAAAGAAATGTAAGTATAACTATAAAAGCATGTATTTTAAATATTAAATTTTAAAATATATGTTCAAGTGGTGTAACAAAGCGATGACTCAGTCAATGGCCGAGGGATCGTCCCTTAGCACCACCTTCAACACACATAATTAGATACCATAACTCTTTGAGTAATGGGCACCAAACATGTAGCATTATTTGCCGCTTCATCCGCTTCTGAGTTTCCGAGTATTCCGCAGTGTCCAGGAACCCAACAGAACGATACCCCCACACCCCTCAATTGAAGCCTGTGAATAGTACACAAAATGTCCCCAACTAAAGGGTTGACAGAGAAAACATCCTGAAGAGCCTGAAGAGCACTTTTAGAATCCGTGCCTTTGAAAGTTGTCCCTTTGTGATGGTGCTAAGCTAATGTTACGTCACATATGATTGCATCACGCTTAGCAACCTTACCGCCATTCTTTGTTGCTTACCCGCGCTTTGTCTTTCTTACAGCCTACCCAAGCTGTACACTCAGCTTAATCTGAATTACGGTATGCCACTCGTCACTCCAAGCAGCGAAAAATTATTGTTTCGCAAAACACACATAATCAGATGCCATACTCGTTGAGTAATAGGCACCAAATTTGTAGCTTTCTTCGCCGCTTTATCAGCTTTTGTGTTTCCAAATATTCCACAATGTCCAGGAACCCAACAGAAAGTTACCCCCACACCCCTCAATTGAAGCCTGTGTACAGCACACAAAATGTCCCCAACTAAAGGGTTGTTAGAGAAAACATCCTGAAGAGCCTGAAGAGCACTTTTGGAATCCGAACACAAAAGATAATGCGAAGATCGTGATTGAATGACGGCAAATAGTTCGGCCGTGAAAACATTTCAAGCCGAGGGCAACCCGCACGTGTAACTACATCCCGAAGCATGAAACGCACACCTAACTCCATTGCCCAGTTTAGATCCATCGGTGAAAATAATTTCACTCTGTTGATGAGATTTATAAATAAATAAAAATTCCTGGTGGTAGACCACATCAGGAGTATTATGTTTTATATAACTGATGAGAAATCGAAGTGCGGCGCTTTTATTATCCATGGAGGTATATAGCACATTGATCGTTCAAACACTGTAGGTAGTTGCAATCCAAGGTTATCCATTATTCGTAATGTTCGCATTTGACGTCGCATTGAGAGAGATGGTTCTCCAGCTTCAACTAGAAGGCTGGAGATTGGGCTTGATCTAAAAGCACCGGTAGAAAGTCAGCGTGATGTATTGAATCCAGGAGTTTCAGAACCGTAGGTCGAGCAGATGAATAGGCTATACAGCCGTAATCTATGCGCGATCTTACAACGGCGCGATAGAAACGGAGCATACAGGTTCTGTCTGCTCCCCAATTTGTACCACTTAGAACTCTCAACATATCCAATATCTTGCTGCACCGAGTCCTCAAATCACGCACATGCGGATTCCATGAAAGTCTTTTATCAAATAAAAGACCCAAAAATCTCACATTATCCGCGGTTTGAAGCCGCGTACCATCAAGATAAAGAATAGGTTCCTGATGTTGCCTGCGACGACTAAATGCTATACACTGGGTCTTCGAAGCCGAAAACTTGAAGCCTGTAGATTTGGTCCATTCTTGCAATTTATTAATTACTAATTGTAAGGATCTTTCCGCTGTTGCCATACTTCTAGCAGCCATATATATACAAAAATCGTCTACAAACAGGGAACAGTGGACCGGTGACTGTACGTTTGAAGTGACGCTGTTAATGGCAACAGCAAACAGCGTCACGCTCAAAACGCCACCCTGTGGTACACCATTCTCTAGTTCGCAACGATCAGAATATATGCCTCCTAGACGTACACGGAAAATCCTGTACAAATAATTTTGTAAAAAAGCCAGAATGTTACCTTGTATACCCCATGATTTCCATACGTTAAAAATTCCTTTTTTCCATGCCATGTCATATGCCTTCTCAAGGTCAAAGAAAACAGCTACCAGTGTTTGTCGTAAGATGAATGCATTCTGTATAGCTGAATCCAACAAAACCAATTGGTCAACTGATGAACGTCCTTGTCTGGAACCACACTGGACGTTAGTAAGAGGTTTGTTTGTTTCTAGATACCAAACAAGACGACGGTTGACCATCTTCTCCAGTAGTTTGCATAAGCAGCTGGTCAGAGAGATGGGTCTGTAACTACTGGGATTAGTTTTGTCCTTTCTTTGTTTTAGAAGAGGAATTATTGTCGCTTCTAACCATGCATCGGGAAAACCGTGCTCCCCGAATATACGGTTGTATATCCGAAGGAGAATAGGATAGATGTTCCCCATCTAATATATAGGATATTCCATGCTCATCTGATTCAATATTGTTATCGTCCCAAGACCAGTTTGTGGGTGCTAGGTTAAAAGACTGATTAAAATATTCATCAAATTTACAAAATTTTTAAAAAAATAATTGATATCTTTCTATAACAGTATCTTTAGCATATTCTATATCCACAAACATATTATCAGGATCATAGTATAGAATATGATTAAATAAATACATGTAATAGAAATGATTTTTCGATATATTTTTTATGAACGACCTTACATTATTTAATAATTTCATATTATAATGGTGATGTTGTAAGTCGATCATTTTGAAAATTTTTGAATATTTTATTCTTAACTCATATTCAACCAACATAAGAATGGATTTCACTACATATTCCCAATGTTCTACAAAATATTTTTTTAAGTATCCCCCTTCCCTTTATTTGGAATTTATATAATTATAATAATAATCAAAATTTTCTATCGTAACAGTTTTTTTATAATTAATATATCTTTTCTGAAATTTATATTTATGACAAAACGAACATCTATCAAATATTTCGCAGTTTTTCAATTTATAAAATCCAGTTAAAATTTTTTTAAACACATCTAAATCTTTACATTCACCGGATTTTATAAACTGAAATATTACATGTATTTGATTTATGTTCTTAAAAGAATTATTAAATATAACTAAGAAACAAAATAATAAATATCTTAATATTACTAAAAATAAATCAAAAAATATAAAACTACTATAAAGTATATCCATTCGACATCTACGCAAAACTAAATTCTTACAACTACCTAAATAGCTTAAATCTACTAAATTATACATGGTTTTAAATCAACACGAGGCACAAAGTATCTTTAAGAAATAATAATATTTGTATTGCATGTTACTTTTATACAATTATCAAAGCATTTGATATATGCAAGGGCGTATCACGGACAAACGTGTTCATACCTATAAAAAGCATTTCTTGGGCCACATGCGCTGTACAATAATTAGGCAATTGACATTGAAACAAATATCAACACAGGATATTGAAGGCAATTTACATTTAAAATAAAAAACAAATATCTAAAAACGGTGGTCAACTTAAAAAATATTATCTCTAGAAACCGCTACTAATCAAAAGTTTGAACATGCGCATGCAGTATGCTAATTAAGGCTAAAAGTGAAAGGTTGTTTTGTTGATTATCTTGAAAAATAGGTTAAACTCTTGTAAAGGTGACGAAAAAAACAGGGGTCATCTTAAAACAATACAATTATCTGTTGCAAACGTCACACCGGCCATCTTGAATGACGCAGTTCTCCCACTCGTTCCCCCCACCACAACACGTGAATAATTATATAGTTATATTTTACAATGTACTTACCAAATTTGATTATTAGGTCAAGGCTACTCAAGTTTTCCTCGTAATAGCCCATATGAGCCTAATCTATTATAGATTAGGTTGATATGGGCTATTACGAGGGCCGAAGGCGATACAATAGATATCATTATGTGTGTTTGTTACTGGCTGACTCTATACATGCCTTCACGGGTAACACAAACAATTATTTCCATTGTATATGCCCATATAAGACTCCTTAATAGATTTGATGGTAGGGACGTCACGCTTCTAACCATTTTATACATCTCTGAACTATAACTAAGGTGATCATTTTGCACGAGTTCAACTTTCACAAAAACAGTAGAATACATAGGCCGGAAGGATTCTACGCTGTTAGAAATCGTTCTTAATTCCGAAACATTACGAACTATTCTTTTAAAGTAAATGTAAGCGTACGTATTGGGTTCCATTGCGAGACAATTGTGTAGTCATACAAGCACATGATTTTGCCGTGAATATATGGCCGTGAAAGTCAAGGTAAAAAACCAAGATACTTAGCTTTTAAATTTTACTTTTTCACCTGTGTACCGGTATGCAGACATTTTACCATGGCAAGTTTGAGAATGTATTACAATTTTTTTGATCTGTTTTTTTAAAGTTTTTTTTGTTTGTTAGTTTTTTTATTTCTTAAGTTTTTTTTCTGTTGGAAAGGAGAAGGTTTTTATATTTTATTTATACCACATTCCAAAACTGTTGTTGTTTTTTAAATATTTTTGTTAAATAGTGTATTTTTGTAATTTTTGTTGGCTAATTTGTTTTAGTCGCCATTTTTAATATAAATTTTTGCCCATTATTCAATTCTAGAAAGACAATTTTTTTAATCATTGTGTTGTTATAAAAGTATTTTGAATTTCTATTTAATTTATTTATTTTTATTTTAATAGGTTTACTGTCATTTTTCATTAAATCCGTTTGTTTAGATATATTTTTTATTGGTGACAGCAATTTTGGCATTTTGAACGTTTCACAAATTGTATGAATATTATAATCTTTTCGTTCGTCTATAGGCGTTATGACATCAGGTATTTTAAAATATTCAAATATTTCCTGCAATTTTATTTTATCTTTCATTTGCTTCTAGTAGTATGGGTTGCGGGTATCAAGGTGGCGTGGCTTAGATAAGATTATCGCGGGGGCGTGGCCAGTGGGCGTGTCGTGGTGGGGTAATGGAGGGGAGGGGAGTGGTTGTGGGGGGGAAGGCGTGGTTTGGAAGGAGGGGAGTGCGGAGGGAAGGAGTGCGGAGAATGAGAAGGGCGTGGTGTGGTGGGGGAACGAGTGGGAGAACTGTGGGAGAACGGTTTCGAGGCAGGGAAACTGCGTCACTCAAGATGGCTGGTGTGCCGTTTGCAACAAATAATTGTATTGTTTTAAGATGACCTATGTTTTTTTCGTGACCTTTAGAAGAGATTAACCTATTTTTAAAGATAATCAACAAAACAACCTTTCACTTTTAGCTCTGATTAGCATACTGCATGTGCATGTTCAAACTTTTGATTAGTAGCGGTTTCTAGAGACAATATTTTTTAAGTTGACCACCGTCTTTAGAGAGCTGTTTTAATTTTAAATGTAAATTGCCTCGCAATATCCTGTGTAGATATTTGTTTCAATGTCAATTGCCTAATTATTTTTCAGCGCATATGACCAAAGAAATTCTTTTTACAAGTATGCACACGTTTTTTATTTCTTTTTTTCCAGGCGAAAAACCTATTGAGGTTATCATCGCCTAACTAAAGTTTTTATTTTTAATAAATATAGCAAATAAAACTAACCAAACTAAACGAAGTAAAATAAATGTTTAATACTAATTGTAACTAAAACTAGAAACTAAAATTATACATAATTTAAATATTATTAAATATATTAAGGTGGCGTAAGAAAGCGAGGACACGGTCGATAGCCGTGACATCGTCTCTTAAAACCACCTTTAAACTACCTCGAAGATCGTAACGTATATACAAATTTGTCAACTCATTACAATCAAGCAGGATATGCTTGATTGTAATATTATTTCTACAAAACGGACATAGTGGAGGATCCTCATGTCGCATCAACCATCCATGCGTTAACAAAGAGTGGCCAATGCGCAGTCGAGTATCTACCACTTCCTCCCTACGATTCGAACGAACAGATGTCCTCCATGGTCGGACGGTATTTTTGATGTCCCTCAGCTTGTTTCCATTTACATTTTGCCATTCTTCGTTCCAAACAGAGAATAGTGTAGATTTAACTTTGCATACAAAATCTGATGCCATCACACGTTGTGTCGGCATTATTATTTCTACAAAACGGACATAGTGATGGACCTCATGTCGCATCAACCATCCATGCGTTAACAAAGAGTGGCCGATGTGAAGTCGAGTAACCACCACTTCCTCCCTACGATTCGAACGAACAGATGTTCTCCATGGTCGGGAGGTATTTTTGATGTCCCTCAGCTTGTTTCTATTTACATTTTGCCATTCTTCGTTCCAAACAGAGAATAGTGTAGATTTAACTTTGCATACAAAATCTGATGCCATCACACGTTGTGTCGATGGCAACATACCTGTAGCTAATTTTGCACCTTCATCTGTTTTAGTGTTTCCGAATATTCCACAGTGACCATGCACCCAGAGAAATGACACCTCAACACCTCGTAATTGGAGCCGTTGTATAGAGCACAAGATATCTCCAACTAAAGGGTTCTTAGTGTACATTTCCTGAATAGCCTGGAGAGCACTTTTGGAATCACAACACACAAGATGTTTAGATTTTGCAGACGGAATTGATCTTAAAGCTTGGAAAATTGCATAAAGTTCTGCAGTAAAAACGCTACAGGCTGAGGGCAATCCGTAAGTGAAAGTTTGTCCTTCCATATGAAATGCACAACCTATCCCATTGTCCAGTTTTGAACCGTCTGTGAATATAGTCACATTATGTTGGTGAGTTTGATGAATCTGCAAATACTCCTGACGATAAATAACGTCATTGTGTATTGTGGACAATGACAAGTCTCATTTTATCTTTTGTATTGTCCATGGAGGGATGTAGCATGATGTTCGTTCGAATATAGGTGGATGTTCAAAATTTTGATTAATAATAATACGCAACGTTCTTATTCCGAAGGGAGCAGTTGAACGTTGAAGAACATTGTAACAATCCTCGAGGTGGTTATCAAAAACTGCTTTGAATGTCGGATGTTTAAGTTTACTTCGAAGACCAATGTAGTATGAAATTTGTAGCATTTGACGTCGCATAGAGAGAGATGGTACACCGGCTTCAACTAGAAGGCTGGAGATTGGGCTTGATCTAAAAGCACCAGTAGAAAGTCTAAGACCAGCGTGATGTATTGAATCCAGGAGTTTCAGAACCGTAGGTCGAGCAGATGAATAGGCTATAGAGCCGTAATCTATGCGCGATCTTACAACGGCGCGATAGAAACGGAGCATACAGGTTCTGTCTAATCCCCAATTTCTACCAGTTAGAACTCTCAACATATCCAATATCTTGCTGCACCGGGTCCTCAAATCACGCACATGCGGATGCCATGAAAGTCTTTTATCCAATAAAAGTACCAAAAATATCACATTATCCGCGGTTTAAGCCTCGTACCGTCAAGATAAAGAATAGGTTCCTGGTGTTGCCTGTGACGACTAAATGCTATACACTGGGTCTTCGAAGCCGAAAACTTTGGTCCATTCTTGCAATTTATTAATAACTAATTGTAAGGATCTTTCCGCTGTTGCCATACTTCTAGCAGCCATATATATATACACAAAAATCGTCTACAAACAGGGAACAGTGGACCGGTGACTGTACGTTTGAAGTGATGCTGTTAATGGCAACAGCAAACAGCGTCACATTCAAAACGCCACCCTGTGGTACACCATTCTCTAGTTCGCAACGATCAGAATATATGCCTCCTAGACGTACACGGAAAGTCCTGTTATTCAAATAATTTTGTATAAAAGCAAGAATGTTGCAAGGAGGTACCTTGTATACCCCATGATTTCAATACGTTCAAAATTCCTCTTCTCCATGCCATGTCATATGCCTTCTCAAGGTCAAAGAAAACAGCTACCAGTGTTTGTCGTAAGATGAAGGCATTCTGTATAGCTGACTCCAACAAAACCAATTGGTCAACTGATGAACGTCCTTGTCTGGAACCACACTGAACGTTAGAAAGAAGTTTGTTTGTTTCTAGATACCAGACAAGACGACGGTTGACCATCTTCTCCAGTAGTTTACATAAGCAGCTGGTAAGAGAGATGGGTCTGTAACTACTGGGATTAGTTTTGTCCTTTCCTTGTTTTAGAAGAGGAATTATTGTCGCTTCTAACCATGCATCGGGAAAACCGTGCTCCTCGAATATACGGTTGTATATCCGAAGGAGAACTAGTTTTACCGACGGTGGTAGATTTTTAAGCATGGAGTATACAATATCATACGGGCCTGGAGCTGAATCCTTCGTTGACGAGAGAGCTGACTCCAGTTCGTCGATAGAAAAATGGATATTTAAGCAAGAATCTCCAGACAATCCAACGGTGAAAAGTAAGGCTTCCTGTTTATGTTTGAACACCTGGAAAGCGTCCTTGTATGCAGAAGATGAAGAATGTTTTGAAAACGATAAAGCTAGCACATTGCCAATTTCCTCGCAGTCCGTGGTCAAAACACCATCCGAATGCCTTAATGAAATTAATGGCATCGGAACGGAATGCCACAGACTGATCGTAATTTCTTTCATACTGTGGATGGAGCTGTAGTTCTTGTAATTGAGCCAATGTACTGCGACCATGATTCTCGTTTACTTTGCCTAAATATTCTCCGTGATTTCGCACGGAAGACTTTATATTTTTCCAGGTTTTCACTCGTTGGATGTCTCTTGAACTGGTTCAGAGCATTTCTCCGTTGACGAAGGATCACAGTGCACTCATCATTCCACCACGGAACAGGTGGTCGTCGTGGTTTGGTTGAGGTTTTCGGAATTGCCTTTCCGGCGGCATTCAGAACGGTTTTTGTAAATGTATTTACAATGTCATCAATGGGAGCCAAGTAATCCGCGTCCAGTGATTCAAGATCTTGTGAAAATTATTCCCAGTTGGCTTTTTTTATTATCCAACGGGGATGTCGAACACAACAGGGTGAGGAGTCACACAAAGAGATCTCAATAGGAATGTGATCGCTACTGTAAAGATCAGGCATTGCCGACCAATTTAAGCTTGTAGCCAAAGCAGGACTGCATAATGACAAGTCTACAGCTGTCCATCCACCTGTTGACGCTGCTAAATGTGTCGGAGAACCGTCATTTAGCAGGTAAAAATCCAGTTTCGATCTGATGCTTTCGATCAGATTACCATTCTGGGGAACCCCATGAAACATGGAGGGCATTGAAATCGCCCACTAATAAAAACGGAGTCGGCAACTGATTTATAAGGTCTACAAGATCTCTCTGTTGCAGGTTGTCACTTGGTGGGAGGTAGACACAACAGAGAGTGAGTTTGAATGGAACAGCTGTTTGAATTGCAACTGCTTGTAAGGGAGTTATTAAGTTCAGAGAAACAGCGTCGACACAGTCACGGGCTAGAATGGCTACGCCACCTCTAGCTCGATTTTCTGTATCGAAGTCTGATCTGTAAACTGAATACTCCCGAGATGGAAATTGTGCGATTCATGGAGATGTGTCTCCTGAATACAAATGTACATAGGGGACACATCCCATACAATTAATTTGAGATCCTCAGTGTGACTTTTAACACCGTTAATGTTCACTGAATCACGGATTGTTTAGGTGTGGACATTGTATTTTAGTGAAATGGATTCACCTGGCTCTTACTGGTGTCATTGCAAATTTGCTGGCCTGGAATGTTGGACGTTCCATGCAGGGAGTCATCAGATTCCATCACCACTATTGTAGTGGTGGAATCTGAAGTTTTTTGACTCAGAAGAGGAGTTTGAAATGGTCCTCTTTTGAGTCGTTTGTGATTTTGCACCCACTTTCACAGGTGCAGCTTGTTTGTTATTTTTATTACTCGTATTAGTAGTTTTAACGTTTTTCGCACTTGTCTCTAATAGTGTCTTCCGATAGGTTGTTCGCCTGGAAAAAAGCATCTTCTAATTTTCGCAGAGGTAACTGGCAATGGTGATTTTTCCGCACATTCAACATTAGTGTTTGAGTTGGAAACCAAAATTTTAGTCACCAAAGCTAATAACTGGCTAACTTGCTTTGCGAGAACTTTTCTTGTTTAGCTCAACGCAGTTGGAACACGATTTCTCAGGGGTGATAGCTGAGGCATAAGATTTCGTTTCAAGTCTAGGGTGAGTTGACTCGAACTTCTTTTTAGCTTTGTGGAAAGATGTTTTGTCCTTTGCCATTATGCTGAGGATCGCTTTCTCCTCCTTGAACTTTGGGCAGTTAAAGGAGCGAGCAGGGTGATCACCAGCAGTTTGGGCATTTCGGAGCACTTGTGCAAACCTTATCAGTATGGCCTTCAGATGCACATTGTCCGCATACCTTTGGCTTGGAGCAAGAAGAACTTACGTGTCCAAAACGTTGGCATTTAAAGCACCGGCGTGGGAACGTAGGGCCTAACAGAAAGCCGTTGATAGCCATCATATAAATATTCCGGGATAGATGGTTTCCCGAATGTCAGGATAATTGATGTTGTTGGAACTCTCTGACAGTTTTAAATCCTCATAATTCGTACGACATCTGTTACACCTTCTATGATATTTGTTTCAATGTCAATTGCCTAATTATTTTTCAGCGCATGTGACCCAAGAAGTGCTTTTTACAAGTATGCACACGTATGTCCGTGGCACGACCTTGCATATATCAAATGCTTTGATAATTGTATAAAAGTAACATGCAATACAAGTATTATTATTTCTTAAAGATACTTTGTGCCTCGTGTTGGTTTAAAATCATGTATAATTTAGTAGATTTAAATTATTTAGGTAGTTGTAATAATTTTGTTTTGCGTACATATAGAATGGATAGAGTTTATAGTAGTTTTATATTTTTTGATTTATTTTTGGTAATATTAAGATATTTATTATTTTGTTTCTTAGTTATATTTAATAATCTCTTAAGAACATAAATCAAATATATGTAATATTTCAGTTTATAAGATCCGGTGAATGTGAAGATTTAGATATATTTAAAAAAATTTTAACCGGATTTTATAAATTGAAAAATGCGAAATATTTAATAGATGTTCGTTTTGTCATAAATATAAATTTCAGAAAAGATATATTAATTATAAACTAACTGTTACGATAGAAAATGTTGATTATTATTATAATTATATACATTCAAAATTAAGGGAAGGGGGATACTTAAAAAATATTTTTAGAACATTGGGAATATGTAGTGAAATCCATTCTTATGTTGAATATGAGTTAAGAATAGAATATTCAAAAATTTTCAAAATGAACGACTTACAACATCACCATTATAATATGAAATTATTAAATAATGTAAGACCGTTTATAAGAAATATATCGAAAAATCATTTCTATTACATGTATTTATTTCAACATATTCTATACTATGATCCCGATATGTTTGTGGATATAGAATATGCTAGAGATACTGTTATAGGAAGATATCAACTATTTTTTTTAAAAAATTGTAAATTTGATGAATGTTTTAATCAGTCCTTTGACCTAGCACCCACAAACTGGTCTTGGGACGATAACAATATTGAATCAGATGAGCATGGAATATCCTATATGTTAGATATGGAACATTTAAATAAATATATGACGCATTATGATTAAAGTTGACACACAGAGAAGAACGAATAGTTATACAAAATACGTATTTGGGATTGGGTAGCGTTAGATAGATATTTGATAGATTTTGTCATAAATATAAATTTCAGAAAAGATATATTAATTATAAACAAACTGTTACGATAGAAAATGTTGATTATTATTATAATTATATAAATTCCAAATTAAGGGAAAGGGAATACTAAAAAATTTTTTTTTAGAACATTGGGAATATGTAGTGAAATCCATTCTTATGTTGGCTGAATATGAGTTAAGAACAGAATATTTAAAAATTTCCAAAATGTACAACTTACATCACCATTATAATATGAAATTATTAAATAATGTAAGACCGTTCATAAGAAATATATCGAAAAATCATTTCTATTACATGTATTTATTTAATCATATTCTATACTGTGATCCTGATAGTATGTTTATGGATATAGAATATGCTAAAGATACTGTTATAGAAAGATATCAATTATTTTTTTAAAAAAATTGTAAATTTCATGAATGTTTTAATCAGTCCTTTGACCTAGCACCCACAAACTGGTCTTGGGACGATAACAATATTGAATCAGATGAGCATGGAATATCCTATATGTTAGATGGGGAACATTTTAATAAAAATATGGATATGTTTAATTTACAAGGTATTGACTTTCCAACACCTTTAAAGCAGATTAGTAAATTTGAAAAAAATAATTCAGGTATAAGTATTAATCTATATGGTTTAAATAAAAATAATGAAGTGTATCCATTAAGAACTAGTAAAACTATCAAGATAAAACATTATGATTTATTGATGTTAACAAATAGGTCTATGCTCATTATTCTTATATTAGGCATTTTTCAAGATTATTAAACAATCAACTAAATAAACATAAGGTTAAATTAGTTTTTTGTAGAAGATGTTTAACACATTATAGCGGTAAAAATAAAGACTCACTTTTATCAGATCATTTAAAAGCATGTGAAAATACAAAAGCAGTAAAAGTGAAAATGCCTACAGAAGAAAATAATATTTTGAAATTCAAAAATTTCCATTATAAATTTAGAGTACCTTTTGTCGTGTACGCAGATTCTGAATGTTTGTTGAATAAATGAACAGATTAGTAACCGTGTAATATTCAATGATATTCAAGAGCCAATGTCATTTGGTGTATATTTAGTTCTTGATGAAGATGCATCGTCTTTACCGCCAGACATTTTAGAAAGATTGCCCACAGATCCAGACATATATCAGGGTTTAGATGCAGCCAAAAAATTCATGTCATATTTCATATAACTTGCAAATATTATTGGTGAAATTTGTAAAATAAATATTCCAATGGGGAAATTAAATAAAGATGAAAAACAAATTTAAAACTACTACTAAATGTGAGTCTCGTAACGATGAATTTACTATGACTAAGACAGCAGTAAGAGACCATTGTCATATTACTGGTAAATTTAGGTCTGTATTATGTAATAATTGTAATTTATAAAATAAAAAATGTTTACCTATATTTATTCATGAGTTATTGTACTACAATTAGGTTGTGACTCAATCGAAATTCATGTAATACCAAACACTAATGAAAAATATATAACATTTTTAAAAAACATAACTAATGGCGTTGCATTACGATTTATAGACACCTATAAATTTATGAGTACAAGTCTTAGTAAATTAGCAAATAATTTGGCTAAAGACAACTTTAAACATACATATAAACATTTTTCTGTAAATGATTTACCGTTTATAAGAGGAAAAGGTGTTTATCCTTATAATTATACAGATTTTTCGGACAAATTAAAAGATACAATGTTGCCAACAAAAAATGATTTTATAACAATCTAGAATCTAACCATATCGCAGATGCTGAATACAAATTTGCGCAAGATGTGTGGAATCATTTTGAATGTAGAAATTTAGGGGAATATAGCAATCTCTACCTTAAAATAGATGTATTATTGTTAAGCGATATTTTTGAAAATTATAGAAACTTGTCTATATCCAATTATGGATTGGACTGTGCTTATTATTTTACACTTCCTGGTTTGACATTTGATGCTATGTTAAAATTTACACAAATTGAATTAGAATTATTTGACGATTATGATAAATATCTATTCATAGAAAATGGTATCAGAGGCGGAATAACTACATGCGTAACGAGACATGCAGAAGCTAATAATTATCTATTGGAAGATGAATTTGATACAGACAAACCTTCCTCTTGTTTAGCTTATATCGATGCTACAAATTTATATGGGTGGAGCATGACCAGATTCATGCCTTATGATTCGTTTAAATGGATTACAGTTAAAAAAATAAAGGCTTTTGATGTTCTGTATTTAGAGGATGATTCTCCCATAGGTTATATTTTAGAATATGATATTATGTATCCACAAAATTTGCATAGTTGTGATAATGAGTTGCCATTTTTACCGCAAAACAAATGTCCGCCAAGCAGTAAACAACCAAAATTGTTAACTACTTTAGAAGATAAACAAAATTACGGTTTGTCATTGTTATTTTAGAACAAGCAATGCGACATTGTTTAGTACTTACAAAAATTCATAGAATTATGCAATTCAGACAAAGTGCTTGGTTATCACCATATGTTTTATTTAACACGAAAAAGAGACTAAATGCTAAAAATGAATTTGAAAAAGATTTTTATAAATTTGTAATTAATGCCATGTTCGGTAAAACTATTGAAAATATAAGGGTAAAAAAATTTGAAACTTGTGAGTTCAGAAAAAAATGAATTATTTAATTGGAAAACCTACTTTCTTAAACCGAATAATTTATGATGAATCTTTGTGTGCAATTGAATCAGAAAAAGAATCCATCTATTTTAACAAACCAATATATATAGGGTTTACTGTTTTGGAAAAAAGTAAA
Organism: Prosapia bicincta; assembly: GCA_036971475.1. Lineage (NCBI taxonomy): Eukaryota > Metazoa > Arthropoda > Insecta > Hemiptera > Cercopidae > Prosapia > Prosapia bicincta. Next base: position 2,804,865 of record JBAIZL010000001.1, on the reverse strand, counting down.
ACACGTTGTGTAAGCTCGATCTTCTGTAACGAAGACCCAGAAACGAAAATCTTGCGATTCGTGGAGATGTGTCTCCTGTAGACATACAAACATTGGATACACAACTCGCTACGCCACCTCTAGCTCGATCTTCTGTAACGAAGTCCGATCTAAAAACTGAATACTCCCTTAAATGGAAATTATGCGATTCGTGGAGATGTGTCTCCTGTAGACATACAAACATTGGATACACATCTCGCACGAGTACTTTAAGATATTCTATGTGTTTCCTAACACGGATGACGTTCCATTGTATCACTGACTTGCTAATTGCAGACATTTATTAACTTAGCAATTGATTGATCTGACAAATATTTGCGCTCACCAATTTTTTACCTGTGATGTTGATAGACGTCCCAGGCTTAGATTCCTCCGATTCCATATCCACCTGTTCAGGGATGGAATCGGAGGATTTTGGATTTAGGAGAGGCTTTATTAGCATGCCCTCCTTTTATACTTTTTACTTTTTTTTGCAGTAGTTACTTCCTGTGCCGATTTTGTTTAAATCTTGGATAGATTTGAGTAGATACAAAATCGCCGGTTGTCCCCAGACGGTAAACGTGTTTTATGAAAAATCGTTAAATTCCGTTAAAAACCTTCAAGGGAGTTGATGGGGGATGGTTTCGAAAATAATTGTAGCGTGACGTGAATGTTGGGGTGAAGGAGAAACCGTTAGAGGCGCGCTTGTGCGTTTGTGAATGTGCGCGCACATGTGTGAATGTGTGTTCGTGTGCGTGCTCACGCTTGTATGACGTAATTATGTACATGTCCGAACATGTTGGGCGGTAAAGGAATAACCGTTAAAAAAAGGCACGCGCGTGTGATTATATCCCGTACCCGTTCGTTGCTGACCAATATTTTACTATATCGTCCGTGTGCGCGAGTGTAGGGTTACGTATTTTAAAAAAACCGTTGAAATCCGTTAGGAGGTTATAGACCTCATTCGCTCTCCCAAAAAGCAGGTACTATTGTTGACTTACTACCGAAAACCAAAGTGAGGGTGAAGGTCTGCATAGACCCTAGAGAAAACAGTCCTATAGTGTAAAACACAGTCTTACAATATAGGGCTGTTTTCTCTAAATTAGAATTTCATCTTAGCTATAGTGAATACTTGTGCGACAAGTATTACACTATAATTTTAAAGTCACGCCTGACTTTATAATTATATTGTAATATTTGTTGACCGTCACCTAATACCGGACCGAGTGTTCTAATAGTGAACATACGTCAGAGCACCAGAGTAACGAGTGAACGGATTCTACTAGGTTTTACTCGTTTATATAGAGCAAATAGCATTCTTTGTTTAGCACGCAATATTTACATCTGTCGATTCTAAAATGAGCTCTGTTTTTCATGGTTTTTATAAGCTACGTTCTCCCTAAGTGACGAGATTAGGTTAGAAACATATTTAAACAAATTTACATATGAACAGGGTAAATAGTTGACGATAACTGTCAAATTATGTGTGTAATTTCATAATTTTTTAAAATATTTTTAATAAAATTATAAAATAAATAAAGCCTCTTTAGCAACAAAATTTTATTTATATCCTTATGTGCATTTCGATTGTTAAGCAATCATCTTGAAGGAAATTACTAAATGCTTAATATTTGTAGAAATTTTCTCTGAAAACGATTGATTGGCAATCGAAACGTACATCAGGACATTATACTGAAACTTGTGGTTGTAGAGGTTTTTATTTATTTTTAGTTAAAAACTACACCACAGTTGTTCCAATTTATTAAAATTATTTTAGTTTGTAAAAAAAAATTGACAAACTTTAAAAAATTAATTATAAAACATTAAGATCCAATTGAAAACGGTGACAGATTTTTAAATAAAATCAAACAGTTTTACCATAATCGGTGTCGGATCGTGCCTCCACCAAATAAAAAAAATAGGCTCCGGAAACGTTCCTTAAGAAATGGAGTGCAATTTGTCTTTCAAGCTGCTGTTTTTAATTTTAGATTTTATTGCAGCTAGACAGAAGCTTTTGAAGGACTCACTCGTTAGTAGCCTAGTTTCTAGCGTATGTACTACAAGTCTCAGAACACTACAAGACGTGTTAATTGCAGTTTGCTTAAACAATAATTTATGACTATCCGAACTTTACGACTATCCAAAGTTCGGTTAGTTATAAACTATTGTTTGAGTGATTGTTACAAATATTTTTAAGCCAATATACCCCCTCCCCCCACCCCAAAAGGAAATTTTTTTTATTATATTAACCCGTTACTTTTCATTATGTAATTACAATTAATATAAATAAAATAAGATAACATATGCGTTAAAACAACTTCTCTATCGCATAGCCTAAAGTAAATAAATTATCTTGAACCAACACGAAAATTAACTGCTGAAAACACAGTAAAGTTAGGTTTGTTTATTCACAGTTTAGTCTGCACTACATATTTGTGTGTGCGCAGTAGCAACATCCCATTGTATACATCTAAAAATGAATATACCTATGAATTATCCATTTAGGATAGATGTGGTTGTAATTTTATACATTACTACGTACGTACCTATATATATATATTAGTGGTCTCAGTATAATACGTAAGTTCCACAAAAAAAACTATTACCATGAAGTGTCATCTAGTACAAGTTTAAATCAATGTATTTAGACTAGAGTGGATGAATAAAAAGTATTTTATTAACGATTGATAAATTTATATAAACCCCCCCCCAAGGAAGAAATTTGTTAATTATATTATCCCAAATTACTTTTCATTCTGTAATTTCAATTAATATAATTAAAATAACATAACAAATGCGTTAAAACAGCTGCTCTACCACATAGCCTATAACATAAAATCAGCTGTTTTATGAATCATGTTTTCATTTATTTTAAGACAAATGGAACATAATAACTATATTACATACCTTGAACTATTTGTGAAACGTTTTTCTCACATAAAAAAATGTTATTTAATAAATTTAACTCATGAATTATTATTTGAAAAAAAACGGTACTTAGGTATTATACGGGCCACTAATATATTTTTTTTCCAGGCGAAAAACCTATCAAGTTTATCATCGCCTAACTAAAGTTAATTTAATTAATTATTTAAAAATAAAACTAATCAACTAAACAAAATAAATTAAAATAAATGTTTAATACTAAATGTAACTAAAACGAAAGAAACTAAAATTATACATAATTTAAATATTATTAAATAGATTAACTTAGCGTAAGAAAGCGAGGACACGTTCGATAGCCGTGACATCGTCTCTTAAAACCACCTTTAAACTACCTCGAAGATCGTAACGTATATACAAATTTGTCAACTCATTACAATCAAGCAGGATATGCTTGATTGTAATATTATTTCTACAAAACGGACATAGTGGTGGATCCTCATGTCGCATCAACCATCCATGCTTTAACAAAGAGTGGCCGATGCGAAGTCGAGTAACCACCACTTCCTCCCTACGATTCGAACGAACAGATGTACTCCATGGTCGGACGGTATTTTTGATGTCCCTCAGCTTGTTTCTATTTACATTTTGCCATTCTTAGTTCCAAACAGAGAATAGTGTAGATTTAACTTTGCATACAAAATCTGATGCCATCAAACGTTGTGTCGATGGCAACATACCTGTAGCTAATTTTGCACCTTCATCTGCTTTAGTGTTTCCGAATATTCCACAGAGACCAGGCACCCAGAGAAATGACACCTCGACACCTCGTAATTGGAGCCTGTGTATAGAGCACAAGATGTCTCCAACTAAAGGGTTCTTAGTGTACATTTCCTGAATAGCCTGGAGAGCACTTTTGGAATCACAACACACAAGATATTTAGATTTTGCAGACGGAATTGATCTTAAAGCTTGGAAAATTGCATAAAGTTCTGCAGTAAAAACGCTACAGGCTGAGAGCAATCCGTAAGTGAAAGTTTGTCCTTCCATATAAAATGCACAACCTATCCCATTGTCCAGTTTTGAACCGTCTGTGAATATAGTCACAGTATGTTGGTGAGTATGTTGAATCTGCAAAACCCCCTGACGATAAATAACGTCAGGAGTATTGTGTTTTAGGTACATGGACAATGAGAAGTCATTTTGGCTTTTGTATTGTCGATGGAGGGATGTAGCATGATGTTCGTTCGAATATAGGTGGATGTTCTAAATTTAGATTGCTAAAAATGCGTAACGTTCTTATTCCGAAGGGAGCAGTTGAACGTTGACGCACATTGTAACGATCCTCGAGGTGGTTATCAAAAACTGCTATGAATGCCGGATGTTTAGGTTTACTTCGAAGACCAGTGCAATATGAAATTTGTAGCCTTTGACGTCGCATAGACAGAGATGGTTCTCCAGCTTCAACTAGAAGGCTGGAGATTGGGCTTGATCTAAAAGCACCAGTAGAAAGTCTGAGACCAGCGTGATGTATTGAATCCAGGAGTTTCAGAACCGTCGAGCAGATGAATAGGCTATACAGCCGTAATCTATGCGCGATAGAAACGGAGCATACAGGTTCTGTCTGCTCCCCAATTTGTACCACTTAGAACTCTCGACATATCCAATATCTTGCTGCACCGGGTCCTCAAATCACGCACATGCGGATTCCATGAAAGTCTCTTATCCAATAAAAGACCAAAAAAATTTCACATTATCCGCGGTTTGAAGCCGCGTACCATCAAGATAAAGAATAGGTTCCTGGTGTTGCCTGCGACAACTAAATGCTATACACTGGGTCTTCGAAGCCGAAAACTTGAAGCACGTAGATTTGGTCCACTCTTGCAATTTATTAATTACTAATTGTAAAGATCTTTCCGCTGTTGCCATGCTTCTAGCAGCCATATATATACAAAAATCGTCTACAAAAAGGGAACAGTGGACCGGTGACTGAACGTTTGAAGTGACGCTGTTAATGGCAACAGCAAACAGCGTCACACTCAAAACGCCACCCTGTGGTACACCATTCTCTAGTTCGCAACGATCAGAATATATGCCTCCTAGGCAATATAGGCAAAAGAAAACAGCTACCAGTGTTTGTCGTAAGATGAAGGCATTCTGTATAGTTGACTCCAACAAAACCATTTGGTCAACTGATGAACGTCCTTGTCTGGAACCACACTGAACGTTAGAAAGAAGTTTGTTTGTTTCTAGATACCAGACAAGACGACGGTTGACCATCTTCTCCAGTAGTTTGCATAGACAGCTGGTCAGCGAGATGGGTCTGTAACTACTGGGATTAGTTTTGTCCTTTCCTTGTTTTAGAAGAGGAATTATTGTCGCTTCTAACCATGCATCAGGAAAACCGTGCTCCTCGAATATGCGGTTGTATATCCGAAGGAGAACTAGTTTTGCCGACGGTGGTAGATTTATAATCATGGAGTATACAATATCATCCGGGCCTGGAGCTGAATCCTTCGTTGACGAGAGAGCTGACTCTAGTTCGTCGGTAGAGAAATGGATATTTAAACAAGAATCTCCAGACAATCCAACGGTGAAAGGTAAGGCTTCCTGTTTATGTTTGAACAGCTGGAAAGCGTCCTTGTATGCAGAAGATGAAGAATGTTTTGAGAACGATAACGCTAGCACATTGGCAATTTCCTCACAGTCCGTGGTCATAACTCCATCCGGATGCCTTAATGAAATTAATGGCATCGGAACGGAAATGCCACAGACTGATCGTAATTTCTTCCATTCTGTGGATGGAGCTGTAGTTCTTGTAATAGTGCCAATGTAATGCGACCATGATTATCGTTTACTTTGCCCTAATATTCTCCGTGCTTTCGCACGGAAGATTTTATATTTTTCCAGGGTTTCACTCGTTGGATGTCTCTTGAACTGGTTCAGAGCTTTTCTTCGTTGACGAAGGATCACAGTGCATTCATCATTCCACCACGGAACAGGTGGTCGTCGTGGTTTGGATGAGGTTTTCTTAATTGCCTTTCCGGCGGCATTCAAAACGGTTTTTGTAAATGAATTTACAATGTCATCAATGGGAGCCAAGTAATCCACATCCAGTGATTCTAGATCTTGGGAAAATTGTTCCCAGTTGGCTTTTTTCAGGATCCAACAGGGATGTCGAACACAACAGGGTGAGGAGTCACACAAAGAGATCTCAATAGGAACGTGGTCGCTACTGTAAAGATGAGGCAATGCTGACCATTTTAACCGTGTAGCCAAGGCAGGACTGCATAATGACAAGTCTACAGCATTGATATCCCCAATGTGACTTTTAACACCGTTAATGTTCCACTGAATCACGGATTTTTTAGGCGTGGACATCGTATTTTAGTAAAATGGATTCACCTTGCTCTCACTGCTGTCATTGCAAATGTTGGACGTTCCAGGCAGAGAGTCATCAGATTCCATCACCACTAATGTAGTGGTGGAATCTGAAGAGTTTTTTGACTCAGAAGAGGAGTTTGAAATGGCCCTCTTTTGGGTCGCTTGTGATTTTGCACCTACTTTCACAGGTGCAGCCTTTTCATAATTTTTAATACTCGTATTAGTAGTTTTAACATTTTTCGCACTTGTCTCTAATAGTGTCTTGCTTCTTCTAATTTTCGCAGAGGTAACTGGCAATGGTAATTTTTCCGCACAATTAACATTAGTGTTTGAGTTGGAAACCAAATTTTTAGTCACCAAAGCTAATAACTGGCTAACTTGTTCCGTGAGAACTTCAATTTTCTTGTTTAGCTCAACGCAGTTGGAACACGACTTCTCAGGGGTGATAGCTGAGGCATAAGATTTCGTTTCAAGTCTAGGTTGAGTTGACTTGAACTTCTTTTTAGCTTCGTAGAATGATGTTTTGTCCTTTGCCATTATGCTGAGGATCGCTTTCTCCTCCTTGAACTTTGGGCAGTTAAAGGAGCGAGCAGGGTGATCACCAGCACAGTTTGGGCATTTCGGAGCACTTGTGCAAACCTTATCAGTATGGCCTTCAGATGCACACTGTCCGCATACCTCTGGTTTGGAGCAAGAAAAACTTACGTGTCCAAAACGTTGGCATTTAAAGCACCGGCGTGGATTGGGAACGTAGGGCCTAACAGAAAGCCGTTGATAGCCAGCATATAAATATTCCGGGATAGATGGTTTCCCGAATGTCAGGATTAATGATGTTGTTGGAACTCTCTGACCGTTTTCCATCCTCATAATTCGTACATCTGTTACACCTTCTGATACAAGTTCTGATTTGAGTTCGTCCTCACGGACATACAACAGATCCCTGCATGATATTACTCCCTTTGATGAGTTCAAGGTTTTGTGGGGAGCCACCGAAACCTTGACCTGATCAAAGAAGGAGGTCATTTTTAATATTAACTGTGACTGCTTCGCATTGCTTGTTTCTATCAGCAGTGTTCCGTTCCTTAACTTCCTTATGGAAGAGACAGGTCCTGCTGCGCATCGCCTTTTGGATTACAAAGGGCGATACCTTTGAAAGATCTTTGCCAGCTTCTGCGCAAGACTCAATTAAGAACTTTGGTGATTCTAAAATCATTTCTTTCCTCGTATTTACTTCTCTAGGCATTTTCGGAGAAACCTCACGACGCCTCTTTACATTCAACTGGTTGGACATTTGTTGGTTTTCCATAATTTGTTTTTAAGCTAACCATCGTGTCAGGCGTTACGGGCGAGACTATGAGAACGGGTACACCCATGGATCACTTTCGATCATTTCCAACCCCCGGAACTCTGGGGTCCATAGTTTCCTCCTTAGCTCGACTGGATGGGCATCAGTCGAGAACTCGTAATACTGTGCACAGGCTCCGACACCCATGCACCGCGGACACTCCCTGACCAAGGACCGAAGTGGCTGGTAGACCAGAAACCGCACTTACGTCTTCGGCAGAGCAAGCTCACAGCAGCGTCTCAGACCAGAGTTTGTCAAGCTCTGGACTTTTCAGCACTCCCAACGCGCAACGGTTCTGACCAGTCAAAATTCCCTAAGAGAAGATGTAAGTGTTGAAATGTGTATAGATTGTGTTGGTGTGTGTATGTGTGTGTGTATATGCTTTGTGAGTGGTGTAGTGTTAGGCTAGGGTACCGCGAGGGACGCCAAATCCCTCGTAGGTACGGCTAGTCCGCATCCCCCTGCGGGCATAAACGTTTCTATTCACTATTGTCTCTACATTGCAGCTGAATACATCTCTGTGTGTTAAGACATTGCGTTTATTTCTTTTGATAGAAGGACAGAATTTACAGGTAAATGTTATTTATTAATTAGAGTTCTTGCTGTTTACAATAAACATACATATATAATTTTTAATAGTTTTTATTATTTTCAGTTATGGAATTGGGATTTATAAAATTAACTGAAAATGCATATGCACCCGAAAAGGGCAGTGAATTATCTGCAGGTTTTGATTTAAAAAGTGCTTATGAATATGTTGTTCCTAAATTTGGTAAATGCTTAGTGAAAACAGATTTAGCAATTTCTTTACCTAATAATACATATGGTCGTATTGCTCCCAGATCGGGGTTAGCATTTAATTATTTCATTCATGTAGGTGCAGGGGTAATTGATAAGGATTATACAGGGAATGTAAAGGTGTTGTTATTTAACCTTTCAAATAACGATTTTTTTGTAAGAAAGGGCGATAAAATTGCTCAGTTGATTTGTGAGGTTTGTGCTTATCCAAAATTAGTAGAAATTGTTCACTTAGAAGAAACAAAGAGGGGAAAATCAGGGTTTGGATCTAGTGGTAGGAAATAAAATGTAATTGTTTTAAGTATATTATTATTGTTGTTTTTGTATTTTATAGTTATGTCACAACAAAGTCAAGCACAAAATCAATTATTCAAAACTGATTTTTTTTTTTTTTTTTTTTTCCTGGCGAAAAACCAATTGTGGTTATCATCGCCAAACAAAATCTAACACGGAACGCAATGTTTTCAATTAAATCAAATAAATTAATAAATAAACAAATAAATAAATACAACAAAAAATTTCAAAACAAAAAACATCAACAATAAAAAAAACAAAAAACAACAATGTAACAATGAAAAAATTCTTAAAAACTAAATAACAAAATAACAACAAAGAACAATATAACAGTAAATAAATAATATGTAAAACAATAATAGGTAACAATTTAGCAATAAATAAATCTCAATAACAATAACAAGAACAGAAAATAAATTTAATTAAAATAAATAAAAGAAACACAGAGAATTATATGTATAAATAAAATTAAATATATATATATTTATGTATTAAATTTTAAAAAATATTTTCAAGTGGTGCAAGAAAGCGATGACTCGGTCAATGGCCGAGGCATCGTCCCTTAGCACCACCTTTAAACTCCCTTTTAAATTAAAAAGGGCACGAACATTGCCTACACTAACACAATCTACCAAAATATGTTTTATTGTGAAGATACCCCCGCAGTATTGGCATATTGGTGGATCTTCACGACGCATCAAATATCCATGAGTTGCAAAAGAGTGGCCAACGCGAAGGCGTGTAACCACCACTTCCTCCCTACGTTTTGAACGAATTGAAGACCTCCATGGACGGACGGTATCTTTAATTTCCCTCAGCTTATTCTGAATCACAATATGCCACTCGTCATTCCAAGCAGCGAGCAATAAATGTTTCGCGAAACACACATAGTCAGATGCCATAACTAGGTGAGTAATAGGCACCAAACTTGTAGCTTTCTTCGCCGTTTCATCCGCTTTTGTGTTTCCAAGTATTCCGCAATGTCCAGGTACCCAACAGAGTCACCCCCACACCCCTCAATTGAAGCCTGTGTACAGCACACAAAATGTCCCCAACTAAAGGGTTGCTAGAGAAAACATCCTGAAGAGCAATTTTGGAATCCGAACACAAAAGATAATGCGAGGATCGAGATTGAATGACGGTCAAAGCTTTAAAAATAGCAAATAGTTCTGCCGTGAAAACACTGCAAGCTGAGGGCAATCCGTACGTGTAGGTACATCCAGATGCATAAAACGCACACCCAACGCCATTGGCCAGTTTAAATCCATCAGTGAAAATAATTTCACTGTGTTGGTGAGATTTACAAATGGATAAAAATTCCTGGTGGTAGACCACAACAGGAGTATCGTGTTTTATATAACTGGACAATGAGAAATCGAAGTTGCGGCGTTTTTATTATCCATGGAGGTAGATAGCACATTTGTCGTTCAAACATAGTTGGAAGTTGCAACTCAAGGTCATCCAATATTCTTAAAGTGCGTATGCCAAATGGATGGGTCGAACGTTGACGTGTATTGTACACTTCATTTAGCGTATTGTGAAAGACTATTTCAAATGCCGGGTGGTTGGGTTTGCTTCGAAGAACAGAAACGTAAGATATTTGTAGCATCTGACGTCGTCTAGATAGGGCAGGTTCCCCAGCTTCGACAAGAAGACTAGGGATTGGGCTAGTTCTAAATGCACCAGTAGCCAGTCTAAGTCCAGAGTGGTGGATGGTATCAAGAGTTTTTAGAACAGTAGGTCGTGCAGATGAGTAAACTTGACAACCATAATCTATGCGCGATCTAACGACTGCGCGATAAAACCGAAGCATACTAGTTCTGTCTGCTCATCAATTCGTACCCCTAAGGACTCTTAACATATCCAATTTCTTGCTGCATCTCACCTTCAAATCACGAACATGTGGGATCCATGAGAGTCTTCTATCAAATAAAAGACCCAAAAATCGAACACTATCCGTGGTTTGAAGCTGAATCCCATCAAGATAAAGAATCGGCACCTGGTGCTGCCTACGACGACTAAATGCTACACATTGGGTCTTCGAAGCAGAGAATTTGAATCCTGTAGCTTTTGACCATTCCTCTAATCTGTACATTGCTAACTGCAAAGACGTTTCCGCTGTTGCCATACACCGAGCAGGCACATATATACAAAAGTCATCCACAAAAAGGGAACAGTGTACCGGAGATCGTATATTGCTGGTGATACTATTTATTGCAACGGCAAATAGCGTGACGCTCAGCACGCTGCCCTGCGGTACACCATTCTCCTGTGTATAGCTGTTTGAATACGTGCCTCCAAGTCGAACGCGGAAAGATCTGTTTGAAAGAAAGTTAGCGATGAATGCTAGGATATTCCCTTGTATACCCCATGATTTTAAAGTGTTCAGAATTCCTCTTTTCCATGCCATATCGTATGCCTTCTCAAGGTCGAAGAAAACAGCAACGAGTGTTTGACGCAAGAGAAAGGCATCTTGAATAGCGGATTCTAACAAGACCAATTGGTCAACCGATGATCGCCCTTGTCTGAAACCACACTGCTCGTTGCAAATGAAATTGTTGGTTTCTAGGTACCAGACAAGACGGCGGTTGACCATCTTCTCCAGTAGTTTGCACAAGACGCTTGTTAGAGATATAGGCCTGTAACTACTGGGATTGGTTTTGCCTTTACCTGGTTTTAAGATAGCAATTACTGTCGCTTCTAACCATGCATCGGGGAAAGACTGCTCCTCGAATAGCCGATTGTATATTCGAAGGAGGAAAAGTTTCGCCGATGATGGTAGATGTTTCAGCATGGAGTATACAATGGAATCAGGACCTGGTGCAGAATCCCTCGTTGACGCGAGAGCTGACTCCAATTCCCCTAAGGAGAAAGGAATGTTTAAAGGTGAGTCGCCAGACAACCCAACAGTAAACGGTATTGCTTCTTCCTTCAATTTATGTCTCTGGAATACTGTTTTTTTTTTTTTTTTCTGGCGAAAAACCAATCGTGGTTATCATCGCCAAACAAAATCTAACACGGAACGCAATATTTTATAAAAAATAAAAATAAATTTAAATACAACAAAAATTACAAAACAAAAACAACAACAGTAAATAACAAAAAACAACAATAAACCTATAACGACGAAAAATTTCTTAAAAAACTAAATAAAATAACAACAAAGAACAATATAACAGTAAATAAACAATAACAATATTTAAAACAATAATAGGTAACAATTTACCAATAAATAAATCTCAATAACAATAACAAGAACACAAAATAAATTAAATTAAGATAAATAAAAAAAACAGAATTATATGTATAAATAAAAAAATATATTAATGTATTAAATTTTAAAAAATATTTTCAAGTGGTGCAAGAAAGCGATGACTCGGTCAATGGCCGAGGCATCGTCCCTTAGCACCACCTTCAAACTCCCTTTAAAATTAAAAAGGTCACGAATATTGCTTACATTAACACAATCTACTAAAATATGTTGTATTGTGAAGATATCACCGCAGTATTGGCATATTGGTGGATCTTCACGACGCATCAAATATCCATGAGTTGCAAAAGAGTGGCCAACGCGAAGGCGTGTAACCACCACTTCCTCCCTACGTTTTGAACGAATTGAAGATCTCCATGGACGGACGGTATCTTTAATTTCCCTCAGCTTATTCTGAATCACGGTATGCCACTCGTCATTCCAAGCAGCGAGCAATAAATGTTTCGCAAAACACACATAATCAGATGCCATAACCAGTTGAGTAAGAGGCACCAAACTTGTAGCTTTCTTCGCCGCTTCATCCGCTTTTGTGTTTCCAAGTATTCCGCAATGTCCAGGAACCCAACAGAAAGTTACCCCCACACCCCTCAATTGAAGCCTGTGTACAGCACACAAAATGTTCCCAACTAAAGGGTTGTTAGAGAAAACATCCTGAAGAGCCTGAAGAGCACTTTTGGAATCCAAACACAAAAGATAATGTGAGGATCGAGATTGAATGACGTCCAAAGCTTTAAAAATAGCAAATAGTTCCGCCGTAAAAACACTGCAAGCTGAGGGCAATCCGTACGTGTAGGTAGATCCAGATGCATAGAACGCACACCCAACGCCATTGTCCAGTTTAGATCCATCAGTGAAAATAATTTCACTGTGTTGGTGAGATTTATAAATGGATAAAAATTCCTGGTGGTAGACCACAACAGGAGTATCGTGTTTTATATAACTGGACAATGAGAAATCGAAGTGCGGCGTTTTTATTATCCATGGAGGTAGATAGCACATTTGTCGTTCAAACATAGTTGGAAGTTGCAACTCAAGGTCATCCAATATTCGTAACGTTCGTATGCCAAATGGAGCGGTCGAACGTTGACGTGTATTGTACACTTGATTTAGCTTATTATTAAAGACTATTCCAAATGCCGGGTGGTTGGGTTTGCTTCGAAGAACAGAGCAAGCTCACATCAGCGTCCCAGACCAGAGTTTGTCACGCTCTGGACTTTTCAGCACTCCCAACGCGCAACGGTTCTGACCAGTCAAAATTCCCTAAGCGAAGATGTAAGTGTTGAAATGTGTATAGATTGTGTTGGTGTGTGTATGTGTGTGTGTATGTTTTTGTGAGTGGTGTAGTGTTAGGCTAGGGTACCGCGAGGGACGCCAAATCCCTCGTAGGTGCGGCTAGTCCGCACCCCCCTGCGGGTTATTCAAAACTGAAGGCATAATGGAGAATAACGAACCAGGACCTAGTATGGTCTTTAATAGTAGTAGTAAGTTAATAATAAAACATTATTTGATGTATTATCAACATTGTTTGATGCTGGATTGACAACAGCCAACAAATGGTTGTTGTGTGCAAACACATTACATAACTCTGTGCAAGATAGTGAAGTGATACGATTATTTTGTGAAATGAAATCGTTTTATTTAGCAGCTAAATCATATTTCATTAGCAATGAAGTCTCACAGAAAAATCTTGATAAATATTGAGATAAAAAATTAACATATGATGAGTTTCTTATAATTATTGGGAGAGAAGAATTTAAACAAAGTACAAGTAGTTTTTCAATTGAAACTTTAAAAAAAAGCAATGACTTTAATAAATCCTGTAATTGTAAATAATTCATCATCATCATCTGATGATGATGATGATGATTTGTTAACGATAAACATACATATATATAATTTTTAATATAGTTTTTAAAATTGCTCAGTTGATTTCTGTGGTTTGTGCTTATCCAAAATTAGTAGAAATTGTTAACTTAGAAGAATCAGGGTTTGAATCTAGTGATAGGAAATAAATGTAAATTGTTTTAAGTATATTATTATTATTGTTGTTTTTGTATTTTATAGTTATGTCACAACAAAATCAAGCAGAAAATCAATTATTCAAACTGAAGGCATAATGGAGAATAACGAACCAGGACCTAGTATGGTCTTTAATAGTAGTAGTAGTAAAGCTAATATTAAAAAAACAATTTTTGATGTATTATCATCATTGTTTAAGGCTGGATTGACAACAGCCAATAAATGGTTGTTATGTGCAAACACATTACATAACTCTGTGCAAGATAGTGAAACGTTACAATTATTTTGTGAAATGAAATAGTTTTATTTAGCAGCTAAATCATATTTCATTAGCACTGTAGTCTCACAGAAAAATCTTGATAAATATTTAGATAAAGAATTATCATATGATGAGTTTCTTACAATTTTTGATAGAGGAGAATTTAAACAAAGTACAAAAACTTATTCAATTGAAACTTTGAAAAAAGCAATGACTTTTATAAATCCTGTAATGAATAAAATTTAAAGAAAACGAATACATAGTTCTAATGAAATTGTGAATAATTCATCATCGTCATCTGATGATGACGATGATGATAATTTAGATAAATATTTTAATGTAACTAAAAAATCAGCTTCTGCTGTTATTAAACAAACCGTTCAGATTACTAAAGATAATAAAAAAAGAAGAATGATCACTCCTGGTGAGGTGGGATCACATTTAATAAAAATAGAAATTACGGATTGTAAGGATTTGAAAAAATGTATAAGTGAAAAGCAGTATTGGACACAAGTTAGCAAAAAGGCTTATTTTGTTGTTAATAATTCTAATGATGATCTTTTGAAATTATCAAATAAAATAATACGCAATGTTGCTGATAGAGTAAGTAAAATAAAAAATGTTACTCATGATGTTATTTCAACTGATAAAAACAATTTTTTTAATTAGTTTTTAGGTTTTTGAATGTAGTTAAATACTAATAATTATATATATGTTGTAGATGAAATTAAAAATAATAATAAAAAATGTACGTTATGAAATTTATAGAAAAATTGTTTTATTATTTCAGTGAACTAAATAGTGCTTCTTTTTTAAAACAAATTATAATAATGGACGTAAGCTCCGTTGAACAAATGGATGTTGATAGTGACGATGATATCGAAAACGATGATGAATTTTTAGAAAGGAATCACGCCTTTAGAGGCAGATTAAAAACATTTTACTTAGAAAATACGTCAACTGTTAAAAGCATATAAAGCCATCAGCACTACTATAAAAGCATAAAAGCACTAAAAGCATATAACGCCATCAGGTGCAGAGTGAAAGAAAAAACCGGCTACTGCAAATTGCCAAGCATAAGGACGGGAGTATACAAATTTGGTATTGTTGAACGATGCCAGCCTGCTTCCAGGTGTACTGTATCTCGGCTATCCAACCATATCTTTATATATATAATTCTTCTGTGAGTGTGTATGTCACTGAACTTCTCTTAAACGACTGGACCGATTTTGATGAAATTTTTTGTGTGTGTTCAAGGGGATCTGAGAATGGTTTAGATTTACAATTTTGTCCGCTGGACAATGTTTTTTTAATTAATTTTTAATTTATTAGTAGTTGTTGATTTTGGAATGTTTTACATTGGATCCGACAGACGGCGCTACCATCGCAGTGTCAAATATTAAATATTCAATTTTAATTTTAGTCTGTCCTGACAGTAAGCGCTGCGATCAAATTAAAAAAATGTTTTGTTATCATTGTGTTATTGTAGACCACGTGCTGGATCAAATATTAAATTAAAAGGTACTGAGTGTTTTGAGAAGAGTTTTGAAGTGTGCCTAAAAAACTATACATTTTGCGAATTTAGTGCAGAATCGAAGTGAGTATATTTCTTATAATTTTTTTAATCAAATTTACACGTGCGTTAGTTAATAACTAACCTAACCTACAAATTTATTTGTGTACTATCGGCGTCATTAATTTATGACTGTTTCGAGATTTAAGGGAAAATAAAATAGTATGCAAATAAAATTTAAATAATAATGAAATATTCGATATTTTGAAATCTGTGTCGATAAAAAATCCATCCAAATAAAACTCAGTGTTAATAAAGAGGCAAATATAAAACGTGAATAAATAAAAATCCATAAAATTAAAGTATAATTTCATAAACAATACATGGAAATTCTATATAGGTTATCTACATAATTATACTTTTATTTAATTGTTTATTTATTTATTTATTTAATTTTCATCTTTAATAAATCACTCATTTTCGTTATGTATTATTTTACAGTATTTTCCTTATACAGAAAAATGCCACGTCTTTGTGGAAGAGCAAAAAACATTGGTCGGCGTACTCGGAACGCCCAATTAGTCCATGATCGTCGGTTAAATAGATCAATTGAAGAACACTCAACGGATAATGCAAATTTAAGAGATCAAGTTGCATGTTCACGAGCAAATGAGAATTCAGAGCAACGCGTTCAACGTCTTCATGCTAATGCATTGAGACAACGAGAGGCACGTCAACGAGCTACCGACGCACATAGAGACCATCACCATCAACAAGTGCAACATAATCGAGCATTGTCACGAGCATCATTTAATCGTCTCGCGTTCGAATATGTTCCTGAAATAGATTATTCGTCACATGCACTAATCACGATAGGTAGTATGGACAAAGAGTGTCAATATTGTCATGCTTTCAAGTATAAAGGTGAATCAACTGGTTTATGTTGCGCATCTGGAAAAATTTTACTGCCATCGCTAAATCCATCACCGGAACCTTTAAAAACACTTTTAGCCGGAACCACATCTCAATCGAAATTGTTTTTGCGAAAAATTCGTAAATTCAATTCATGCTTCCAAATGACAACATTTGGAGCAACAAAAATTGTTCATAATGAAGATGGTCGTAATTTTGAATCTACATTCAAGATTCAAGGTCAGGTGTACCACCAAATTGGTTCATTGCTTCCAATGCCTGATGCCGATCCAAAATTTCTACAAATTTATTTTATGGGCGATTTTATGGGCGATGTTAATAAAATACTGATTTAAGTTTAGTTAATGTTAACACAACATTAATTGACTTTTAGGCGATACGAAGTTCAGCGGGTCAGCTAGTCTCCTATATTATAAACTAAAATAATTTTCTTGAATATATATACTAGGTGCAACTCTCCACTTCTTTCGTATGTGTGTACTCTACATTTTGTGTTAGCGTATCTATTTATATTATCCGTTGTATCCCCTCCACTGGTCAATTTTCGATTTTCCCCTTCCTAAAAGTCGTTCTTACATGTGATTTCTTTGTACTTTCAACCATTATTTAAAATTACAGATGAAATGTGAATTAAAGATCAATAAAATGTACACTGAAGTTTAACAAAAAAAATTTATTATTCTTCTGACTACATTACATTAAAATATTTTACGTACAAGACCAGATAAAGGTGTGTATTCAACAAGTGCATCCTGGATGATGAGACAATAAGCAGCTGTCTTTTCAGGTATGTTGACATTTGATTCAATTTCTATGCGCACATCAATAGTACCGGTTTTTAATGTTTCATTTTGTCGTGAACAGTCTATAACAAATAATGGTGTTTTTGCGAAAAAAGTTTCAAAATCAATAGCAGGTCTATTGCTGCTACCGTGATAATAGGATGACTGAAATTATATGGAATTTTCCAAAATATTTTATTAATTTTCAATTCTATTTTATTATTAGCGTCTTTTGTTATAATCGTATTGAAATTGTTTGAACTCCTGAGTAATATTAATTCTTGTTTAACATTTAATAATATGTGAACATAGTCGTCCGCGAATCCAAGTAGCATTTTTAAAGGAATACAAAACGAAAAATTTTTCTTACACTTTAAAGATTCCATATTTAATGTCCACCCAGCATTTAATAAAATATTTTTTTCATCTGCAGTGTTGGTTAAGAGGTTTTTTATTGTTGTCGTTATTCCAACATTTTTCACTCGATCAATTTCTGTTCCACAAATTTCATAGCGAATTTCATCAAAAAGAAATGACATTCCATTGCTGATAAGTTCGATTTCATCACTTTCACTATTGTCTGTCGCTTTTATTGCTTTAAATTCTACCTCTATATAAATGTAACTTTTAGAAGGCAAAGTGTACACATTCTGTTGATGTACTGGAATGCGAATCTCATCATTCTCGCCGTATGTTGCTTGTGCATATGGTAGATGTGTGTGATATTCTAAATCGACAATAGTTTCATCAAAAATAATTTTATCATCTACTCGCAACATATTTTTTATTCACACTATACCCTAAAGATTCCAAAAATTCTTTGTTCCTCCTTGTCAGCTTGTGTTCTGTCAACTGTCGTCGACCTACTGGTTTAATAAAATTGTCGAAATTAGTATTATTATTATTCAAAACTAAGACCATGATTATGTAACACTTCGGCGCAAATGAAGTCTAAATGTTATATATTCTTCTCGCAAATTTATTAGTTGCCCGTCCTGATCTTCGAGACGTAATGTAATGTTATGAAGTAGACCTGTTATGTTTAGAGGTAGATAAATTACTGTGACAGGTTTTTCAATAATTTTATAACCAGGTTCAACGGCTGGATAAAATTCGTGAATAATATATCCTTCAATACCATTCCTATATGATCCTCTTGCAATATTACATACTATTCGTATAAGGTCCACTTTATTAATGTTTACAGTATTTTCGGAAATGTGTCAAGTATTTGCTCGCAATTTTTCTGCTTTAAATCAAAGTAATGGACCGATGCTGTGCGCTTTGTCAAATCTAATTGGTTTCGAACAAAATATTTTCGTTTTTAATGTATTAATATTCCCACTTAGTTCGAACTTAACATTTTTGTTTTCCTCATGAATAGCATCTTTCAAGTACGAAACTATATTATCTATCTCGTAAGATCCCTCAGGCAATTGTATGACTTTATTATTGCCATAGTAAAATTTATCATTAACATCTGTTTCAATATTTGGTATAGTGTTGTAAGACATAAAATCAATTAAACCTATTTCCCATTTTTCATTGGCCAAATCTATAGGCGGAAATATGTCACATGAGATTTTTGAGCCTTTGCCGCTTAAACAGAGCATATTGGTGAATAAGATGTTATTCGTTAAAAACGCTAAACACAAATGACCACAATTGTGCGAATTTAAATTTTGTTTATTTGTGTAATTGTAGAAAATAGGTGCATTATCTGTCGATGTTTCAAAATATCGAATTATTTTTGTAGGTGGAGGTAGATTACCAAAACTGTCAAAATAAAGAATTTTATGTTTTATCTTTCGATAGGCAACCCAATGCGTACCTCGTCCTTGCACACTGTCCAAATTTATAACTCCGTGTTCATTTTCTTTGATTTGAAAAGGTAAATTGTCACGCATAAAAACTCCTCTGAAGTTCGGAATGTTCAATTTTGTAGCGTATTTATATATATCTTTATTTGATAGCGCTCTTGTTGGTAATGTTATTATTATTTTTTTATTACAGCCACCTCCTTTGTAAGGTTTCAGATAATAGCCTCTACCCTTTTTATTAGCACACCTTTTTTTTATTCGTTTAAGTACTTTTGTTAGAATTTTTTTAGTTTTGCAGGTTTTTTTATTTTTTTGTCCTCCGTTTCTTTGTATTAACTTTTCTTCTTCCTCCACCACCTAATTTATTTTTCAATTTCATAATATTAGTAATTGCGTAAGCAGTTGCTCTTTCGCCCAACTAGCGTCGTTTGAAGTGACACGCTGCCAAGCTTTATCAGCTAGTTGTTCGTCGGCAATGGATCGTTGATGTTAATCCGAATATTTTGAATATGCAATATCGTGATCTTTACAGGCTTGATCTAATTTATTAATGCCTGGGTCACCTCTTCTCAATCTTGTTTGCAATCTGGTGCCGGGGCCGCAATATTGTTATCCTGGTACATGTAATTCTATTGGTAATAAATCTATAGTACGATTTAAAATTTTTCCAGGTAAACTCGTTAAAGAACTTATTATGCCGCTTCCTTGATACACACTAAACTGTTTTCCTGTCATTATAGCCTTCTTCCTCCCCCTATCGCAGATGCAGGCGTAATGAATATTGTTTCTTTCGGTTCAGGTACTAAATCATTGTCAATATCTCCTTCACTAACCTCTTTCGCTTTTTATTTTGATTCAAAATTATTTCCTGATACTTTTTTATAACATTCACTTCATTACGAATATAATTTATGTGTCCATCGATATATGTATTTAATGTTAGGTATTTTTCTTTAAACATTTTAAAATTAACAGCATCTTCATCATCTTTCGCTTCGTTCAAAGGTGTCAACCGTTTATTCTCCATGTCATAGTCACCGCTTTTAGTCATTTTAAACCCCACTCCAGCAAGTCCTCGTCTATTGTGTTGTCGATAGGAAGAATGCAAATGACGTGCAAATTTATCAACGCTCATTTTTAGAGATGCTCATACATGGACTAATAGAAAACAAACGACTAATATTTTTTTACAAATCACTTTTATATTTTTATTTTTTTACAAATCACTTTTATTTTTATTAATAATAATTCCTGCTTCCTTCAACTTTTCAATTATGGAAATTATTTCATTATTGTGTCCCGTATTTCCTGCCGACTGTGATGCAATTAGTATTTTTAATCGCTCGCATAATTCATTGGGATCATTCCAATAAATATATGACGGTTTATTTTTTTCATACTTTCAAAATCAAGCCGCTTCCGCTCGTCCAATCCATGTGAGTGCGGGGGTTCTGGGGCGGAAATAATTTTGAAATTATTTTTGTGTATTTATTACTTTTGTTTGATTTCAATTTACCGATCGCCGAATAATTAACTCTGTGAGCATTCGTTGCTATTAAAATATCTCGATATTTTATGAGATCATCTTCTGTATAAATATATGCATCTGGCATTCTCATGAATAATAATTCATAAATACGACGCGTACCAGCATACCTAAAACCATCGATAATCAAATCATCGCCCTCAATTTCTAACTGTTTATCACCAACCATCCATTTATCATTTTCTATGCGCGCTCCGAAAACATTATCCACTTGTTTAGGTTTCTTTATAAAATTTAAAAAATATTCTGTAGACAATTTGCCTTTAAATGTGTTCTTTATAAATGATATGGCTTGACGTCTGCCTTTAGGTGATTTCACATATTCACTAAAGGTGGGTTGTGACTCATAGACATTAATATCCATTGGTTCTTCCTCCATATTGCTATCTGAAGAATATTCGCTTTTTACGTCCATCAACATTTCGGGGTCTAAAGGTTTTCTTTTAACAGGAATTTCACTTTCAATCATATTTTCAGTGTTTATTCTTTTTATATTAGCATCTTCATCGCTCATTGGTGTTTCAGGTGTTGGAGGACGTCTTTTCAGTCGATTACCACCTATCATTTCATTTTTTCGTTTTTCCCCTTTCGCTGGCGTCAAACGTTTAAATGCAGTTCTTCCTTCAGTAAAATCATCGTCAGAAGTATAACTCTCATCGTTATCATTGGCTTCATAATTCTTTTTTCTCTTTTTTAATTTTTCTTCTTGTTGCTTTTTTTTCTCTTCTTGCTGCTTTTGTTTTTCATGTATAGTGGCCAACAATGTTTTCTCAATCAACTCTCGCCAACTTTTTATAGGCTTATAATTTAAATTTTCGCTATATTCTTTTATCGGTTGAAATTTTTCAGTATATTCTTTTATCGGTTTTATCAACGGTTCCATTATGGGTTTTATATTTTTCTCTATATGATCTTCCATATCCATAATACCTCGTTTTAGTGCACGATGTTTTTCCTTAAGTCGTTTTCTTAAATCTTTTATTTCTAAAACAATTTTTTCACGTTCGCCAAGTGAACTAGACAAAGACATGATTACTACTGACTCTATAATGTTATAAATTTATCAAACATTACACGATATCGTCCTTTATTTAAACGTCTCTCTTTATCCAAAACTAGAAAAGAATTTTGGTTTTTAGACCAGGCCATCGAACACATTTCTTTAAAAGTTTCAAATTTCATATCTGTGTTGACATGATCATTATACACATGACGTAAATTTCTTTCATCTTGTCTGAATAAAACCACTAAATTAGCATTATCACGTATCAATTGTTTTGGTATTCGACTATATGTTTGACATAAATAAAATGTATCAATGTCATTGTGTCTACCCATTGCGAAATAGTTTCGAATATTATTTTGTCGTTCACACATGACATCATCGAATATCATAAGTGATTTTGATTTAATCTCATTAGGATGAGGCACGTCGTCATTTTCAGTAAAAATAAAGTAACCGACATCAGGGATTTTGGAAAACACTCGACTTAAAAACTTATATTTGGATTGATTTATTGACTTTGAAAAAATATTAATATTTTCAAAAAAAAGTGCTCGTGGATGAAATATTAAATTAAACATGAGATTGGTTTTTCCACAGTTCGATGGTCCTATAATAAGACATCTGATGGAATTCGGTAATAGCGGACCATGGCGATCTATATTATCATATTCCATATCATTTGAGAAATATGTATCGAAATTCATAATACGCATTTTTTGGCTTTGTTTTATTACCTTCATAATAAATCTTTTTTATTTATCCAGGTATCTCTAGTACTGTCCATACCCAACCAACGCACTAACAATTTATTTCCTTTTCGACGCACAATCTTATCGATAAGAAATATGTTACTAAATTTAGTTTTACTCAATTCCTCTTGATAGAATCCCCTTTTAATCTCAACTCCAGAATCGTCCTTTAGTTTATAGGTCACTGGAACTGTTGGTTCTATTTTCCAAACTGTATATATTTCGTTACTCCAAGCTGGTAAATAACTTTTTGTCAACGGTTTTTGATACCTACTTATTCTAACTTTATCACTAAATGTTCATTATTTTTTTTTATTAACATCAATTGGACGCATACCGATAGTCCTATGTTTAGTGTTATTATATTCAGTAACTATATCGCTTAATAAATTTAACCATTTATAATTTCCCTGGGCACTGAAACCCCTCCACATTTTCGCTTTTAACGTTCTATTTAATCTTTCAACTATAGAGGCTTTTTTATCAGAATATGTAGAATAATGATTTATATTATATTTGTCTAATATAGATTTAATCCTCGAAATAAAAAATTCAGTTCCTTTATCGGTTTGCAAATGACGCATAGAATATCTTTCTAAAATTGGTTGTAATGTCTTTTCCATTTCAATGGCATTTTTAGATTTCATTGGTATAGCTATTGCATATTTACTAAAACAGTTTATTAAAACCAGTATATATTTATAACTTTTATTGACTTTGGCAAATAATAACATTTCCACTAGGTCAGCCTGATAGAGATCGTCTAAACCTTTAACTTCAATATGGCGGGTCGGAAATTTCCTACGAACTTGTTTATGCAACTCACTGGCAATCCCCACTCTTAACAATGACGTCAACTTTGATGCCATATCGTTTAACACTTTTGCTTTGAACGTTGTCAAATATCCCGCAGGGGGGTGCGGACTAGCCGCACCTACGAGGGATTTGGCGTCCCTCGCGGTACCCTAGCCTAACACTACACAACTCACAAATCCCACACACACACACACACACACACACACACTTACACATGCACATATACACATACACTAACATCTTTACTTAGGGAATTTGACTGGTCAGAACCGTTGCGCGTTGGGAGTGCTGAAAGGTCCAGAGCTTGACTAACTCTGGTCTGGGACGCTGCTGTGAGCTTGCTCTGCCGAAGACGTATGCGCGGTTGCTGGTCCGCTAGCCACTTCGGTCCTTGGTCAGGGAGTGTCCGCGGTGCACAGGTGTCGGAGCCTGTGCACAGTATTACGAGTTCTCGACTGATGCCCATCCAGTCGAGCTAAGGAGGAAACTATGGGCCCCAGAGTTCCGGGGGTTGGAAATGATCGAAAGTGATCCATGGGTGTACCCGTTCTCATAGTCTCGCCCGTAACGCCTGACACGATGGTTAGCTTAAATCAAATTAATGGATAACCAACAAAAGTCCAACCAACCAACCAACCAGAGTAATGTGAAGAGGCGTCGTGAGGTTTCTCCGAAGACGCCTAGTGCAGTAATTGAGACGAGGAAAGAAATAAATGTAGCATCACCCAAACTACCGCCTAAATTTTTAATTGTTTCATGCTCAGAAGAAGGAAAAGATCTTTCGAAAGTATCGCCTTTTCTTATCCATAAGGCTATAACTGGATGTGCAGCAGGACCTGTCGCTTCCATAAAAAAGTTAAGGAACGGAACACTGCTGTTAGAAACAAGTAACTCAAAACAGTCACAGTTATTATTGAAAATGACCTCCTTCTTTGATCAGGTCAAGGTTTTGGTGGCCCCCCACAAAACCCTGAACTCATCAAGGGGAGTAATATCATGCAGAGATCTTTTGTATGTCCGGGAGGACGAAATACAATCTGAACTGGAATCGGAAGGTGTAACAGAAGTCGTACGAATTATGAGGATGGAAAACGGCCAGAGAGTTCCAACAACATCATTAATCCTGACATTCGGGAAACCATCTATCCCGGAATATTTATATGCTGGCTATCAACGGCTTCCTGTTAGGCCCTACGTTCCCAATCCACGGCGGTGCTTTAAATGTCAACGTTTTGGACACGTCAGTTCATCTTGCTCCAAGCCAGAGGTATGCGGACAGTGCGGATCTGAAGGCCATGTAGAGAAGGTTTGCACAAGTACTCCAAAATGCCCAAACTGTGCTGGTGATCACCCTGCTCGCTCCTTTAACTGCCCAAAGTTCAAGGAGGAGAAAGCGATCCTCAGCATAATGGCAAAGGATAAAACCTCTTTCAACGAAGCAAAAAAGAAGTTCAAGTCAACTCAACCTAGACTTGAAACAAAATCTTATGCCTCAGCTACCACCACTGAAAAGTCGTGTTCCAACTGCGTTGAGCTAAATAAAAAAATTGAACTTCTCACTGAGCAAATTAATCAGTTATTAGCATTAGTGACTAAAAACATGGTTTCCAATGTAAAGACTAATGTTGAATGTGCGGAAAAATCTCCATTGCCAGTTACCTCTACGAAAATTAAAAGAAATAAAACACTATTAGAGACAAGTGATAAAAACGTAAAAACTACTCCTAATATAAATAACAAAAATATTAACAAAGTTGCACCTGTGAAAGTAGGTGCAAAACCACAAGCGACTCAAAAGAGGACCATTTCAAACTCCTCTTCTGAGTCAAAAAACTCTTCAGATTCCACCACTACAATAGTGGTGATGGAATCAGATGACTCTCTGCCTGGAACGTCCAACATTCCAGGCCAGCGAATTTGCAATGACAACAGTGAGAGCCAGGTGAATCCATTTCACTAAAACACGATGTCCACACCTAAACAATCCGTGATTCAGTGGAACATTAACGGTGTTAAAAGTCACATTGAGGATCTCAAATTAATTGTAAGGGATGTGTCCCCTCTGTACATTTGTATTCAGGAAACACATCTTCATGAATCGCACAATTTCCATCTAAGGGAGTATTCAGTTTACAGATCGGACTTCGTTACAGAAAATCGAGCTAGAGGTGGCGTAGCCATTCTAGCCCGTGACTGTGTCGACGCCGTTTCTCTGAACTTAATAACTCCCTTACAAGCAGTAGCAATTCAAACAGCTGTTCCATACAAACTCACTCTCTGTTGTGTCTACCTCCCACCAAGTGACAACCTGCAACAGAGAGATCTTGTAGACCTTATAAATCAGTTACCGACTCCGTTTTTATTAGTGGGCGATTTCAATGCCCACCATGTTTCATGGGGTTCCCCAGAATGCAACCCGCGAGGTAATCTGATCGAAAGCATCAGATCGGAACTGGATTTATACCTGCTAAATGACGGTTCTCCGACACATTTAGCAGCGTCAACAGGTGGATGGACAGCTGTAGACTTGTCATTATGCAGTCCTGCCTTGGCTACAAGGCTAAAATGGTCAGCATTGCCTGATCTTTACAGTAGCGACCACATTCCTATTGAGATCTCTTTGTGTGACTCCTCACCCTGTTATGTTCGACATCCCCGTTGGATCCTGAAAAAAGCCAACTGGGAACAATTTTCACAAGACCTAGAATCACTGGACGTGGATTACTTGGCTCCCATTGATGACATTGTCAATTCATTTACAAAAACCGTTTTGAATGCCGCCGGAAAGGCAATTCCAAAAACCTCATCCAAACCACGACGACCACCTGTTCCGTGGTGGAATGATGAGTGCACTGTGATCCTTCGTAAACGGAGAAAAGCTCTGAACCAGTTCAAGAGACATCCAACGAGTGAAAACCTGGAAAAATATAAAATCTTCCGTGCGAAAGCACGGAGAATATTTAGGCAAAGTAAACGAGAATCATGGTCCCAATACATTGGCACTATTACAAGAACTACAGCTCCATCTACAGTATGGAAGAAATTACGATCAGTCTGTGGCATTTCCGTTCCGATGCCATTAATTTCATTAAGGCATTCGGATGGTGTTTTGACCACGGACTGTGAGGAAATTGCCAATGTGCTAGCGTTATCGTTTTCAAAACATTCTTCATCTTCTGCATACAAGGACGCTTTCCAAGTGTTCAAACGTAAACAGGAAGCCTTACCTTTCACCGTTGGATTGTCTGGAGATTCTTGTTTGAATATCCATTTCTCTATCGATGAACTAGAGTCGGCTCTCTCGTCAACGAAGGATTCAGCTCCAGGCCCGGATGATATTGTATACTCCATGATCAAAAATCTACCACCGTCGGCAAAACTAGTTCTCCTTCGGATATACAACCGTATATTCGAGGAGCACGGTTTTCCCGATGCATGGTTAGAAGCGACAATAATTCCTCTTCTAAAACAAGGAAAGGACAAAACTAATCCCAGTAGTTACAGACCCATCTCTCTGACCAGCTGCTTATGCAAACTACTGGAGAAGATGGTCAACCGTCGTCTTGTCTGGTATCTAGAAACAAACAAACTTCTTACTAACGTTCAGTGTGGTTCCAGGCAAGGACGTTCATCAGTTGACCAATTGGTTTTGTTGGAGTCAGCTATACAGAATGCCTTCATCTTACGACAAACACTGGTAGCTGTTTTCTTCGACCTCGAGAAGGCATATGACATGGCATGGAGAAGAGGAATTTTGAACATATTGAAATCATGGGGTATACAAGGTAACATTCTTGCTTTTATACAAAATTATTTGAATAACAGGACTTTCCGTGTACGTCTAGGAGGCATATATTCTGATCGTTGGGAACTAGAGAATGGTGTACCACAGGGTGGCGTATTGAGTGTGACGCTGTTTGCTGTTGCCATTAACAGCGTCACTTCAAACGTACAGTCACCGGTCCACTGTTCCCTGTTTGTAGACGATTTTTGTATATATATGGCTGCTAGAAGTATGGCAACAGCGGAAAGATCCTTACAATTAGTAATTAATAAATTGCAAGAATGGACCAAATCTACGGGCTTCAAGTTTTCGGCTTCGAAGACCCAGTGTATAGCATTTAGTCGTCGCAGGCAACATCAGGAACCTATTCTTTATCTTGATGGTGCGCGGCTTCAAACCGCGGATAATGTGAGATTTTTGGGTCTTTTATTTGATAAAAGACTTTCATGGAATCCGCATGTGCGTGATTTGAGGACCCGGTGCAGCAAGATACTTGACATGTTGAGAGTTCTAAGTGGTACAAATTGGGGAGCAGACAGAACCTGTATGCTCCGTTTCTATCGCGCCGTTGTAAGATCGCGCATAGATTACGGCTGTATAGCCTATTCATCTGCTCGAACTACGATTCTGAAACTCCTTGATTCAATACATCATGGTGGCCTTAGACTTTCTACTGGTGCTTTTAGATCAAGCCCAATCTCCAGCCTTCTAGTTGAAGCTGGAGAACCATCTCTCTCAATGCGACGTCAAATGCTACAAATTTCATATTACACTGGTCTTCGAAGTAAACCTAATCATCCGGCATTCAAAGCGGTTTTTGATAACTACCTCGTGGATCGTTACAATGTGCGTCAACTTTCACCTGCTCCCTTCGGAATAAGAACGTTGCGCATTTTTAGCAATCTAAATTTAGAACATCCACCTATATTCGAACGAACATCATGCTACATCCCTCCATGGATAATACAAAAGCCAAAATGTGACTTCTCATTGTCCATGTACCTAAAACACAATACTCCTGACGTTATTTATCGTCAGGAGTTTTTACAGATTCAACAAACTCACCAACATACTGTGAGTATATTCACAGACGGTTCAAAACTGGACAATGGGATAGGTTGTGCAATTTATATGGAAGGACAAACTTTCACTTACGGATTGCCCTCAGCCTGTAGCGTTTTTACTGCAGAACTTTATGCAATTTTCCAAGCTTTAAGATCAATTCCGTCTGCAAAATCTAAATATCTTGTGTGTTGTGATTCCAAAAGTGCTCTCCAGGCTATTCAGGAAATGTACACTAAGAACCCTTTGGTTGGAGACATCTTGTGCTCTATGCACAGGCTCCAATTACGAGGTGTCGAGGTGTCATTTCTCTGGGTGCCTGGTCACTGCGGAATATTTGGAAACACTAAAGCAGATGAAGGTGCAAAATTAGCTACAAGTATGGTACCATCGACACAACGTGTGATGGCATCAGATTTTGTATGCAATGTTAAAACTGTACTATTCTCTGTTTGGAATGAAGAATGGCAAAATGTAAATAGAAACAAGCTGAGGGACATCAAAAATACCGTCCGACCATGGAGGACATCTGTTCGTTCGAATCGTAGGGAGGAAGTGGTGGTTACTCGACTTCGCATCGGCCACTCTTTGTTAACGCATGGATGGTTGATGCGACATGAGGATCCACCACTATGTCCGTTTTGTAGAAATAATATTACAATCAAGCATATCCTGCTTGATTGTAATGAGTTGACAAATTTGTATATACGTTACGATCTTCGAGGTAGTTTAAAGGTGGTTTTAAGAGACGATGTCACGGCTATCGACCGTGTCCTCGCTTTCCTACGCCATCTTAATCTATTTAATAATATTTAAATTTTGTATAATTTTAGGTTCTGTGTTTTAGAAAATTACAATTAGTTTTAAACATTTATTTTGTTTAGTCTTATTTATGTAATATTTTAATATTTATTTTTAACAAACCTTAGTTAGGCGATGATAACCTCAATAGGTTTTTCGCCTGGAAAAAAAAAAAAAAAAAAAAAAAAAAAAAAAAAAAAAAAAAACGTTGTCAAATATAAAATGATTAAATTGTGTTGTGTAAAACTATGTTTGTGTTGTTAAAAAATGAAAAAATCCCCCGAAAATTAGTCAAGAGAAATACTTCCAAGGTAATAAATAGCTTATATTGTTATCATCGATTATAAAGAGGTAAAATAAATTCACTTACAAACATTTTCATACATTTATTTTTTTTTTACAAAACAGTTTCAGTTAGTTAACATTTATATACTTTTTAAAACTAATACCAATAACTAAATCAAGACAATAATGTTTTACAATAAACACAATCTTTCTTTTTGAGATTATATGAAACATTTGATTTGATACCATTAAAACAAAAACCAGATTCAACTTGTACTTTATGTTTTTCACAAGGTAAATTGTTTAAAATATCTGGATCACATTTCAAATGATTGGGTAATCTATTAAATATATGCTCGATATTTTCAAAATGATTAATAAGAAAATGTTTTGGCAAATAATGAACTAAACAATCTTGTATATTATGATAACCTTTATCATATACTTCTTTTATTGCTAAATCTACTGCATTTAATCTGTCTAAAACTAGTTTTTCATAATTTAACCATTGTTTTAAAACACAAACATTAACATAAGCACAATTATATTGTGAATGATTGAATTTACATTCTTTTATAAAATTATTCCAAGAGATTTTTCAATACATTCAAATTAGGACAATACAAATAATCTAAATTAACTATTTTAACATTAAAATCTGATAATATGTTTGAAATAAATCTTTGTTTTTCAGTTCCTTTAACAAATATCGTACCACTAAGTGCCATACCTCGAAACACATCCTTTAGTTGGTTGTAAGGTTTCAATCCACTTTCCCAAGGTAAACCATGACATTGATTTTCTAACCACAATACTTGCTTTTGTAAATCTTTTGGAAGGTGATGAAAACTATATGGTGGTTGAAATAGAAGTAACTCCTAAATGTTGTCATCATTCTTTGAAATTATAGCCAATTTTTTAACAATAAACTCATTGTCTTTGTTTTTAAAACCTTGAAAGTCTAAAATAAATTCCATTTTGTTTTTAAAAAAAATCAGCAAAGGCCAATCGTCACATTCCAAACACTCTCGCGCTTCTCTTAATGATTCTTCAAAGAGGACGCATACACAAGTGTCTGGCCCATCACCAACAAATGCTACTACAGACCATAAACAGCCTTTATAATGTCCACTCGTTATATCTAAATCCGATAAACTATAAATCTGCATATAAGATTTAGCAACTGCTATATGGTAATGAGCTTCAGTTTTACCACAAGAACACAGTTTAACAAGTGCTAGCAAAGCATCCAATTTACCTTGTGCCGTTGTCATGTTGTTTAACAAACAAAACTCTAGATACTAAATGATTTGTACTTATTATGCACGTTCTAATTGATAAGTAAGGCTATATGTTATGGTATTTATTAGTGGCTAACTTAAAACTAATATTAATTGATTATACTATATTCAACTTAACTCTAATATTATTTGATTTAAAAAAAAAATTTTCTTATAATTAATTGAAAAATATCAATAATATTTTTATATCATAAATATAATAATACAACGCATTTGAAAAATAATATTAATATTTTTATGTCATAAATATAATAATAATAATAATAATTATTAATGATAATAATACAACGCATTAATAATATGAAATTCTAACGTTACCCAATCCCGAATACGTATTTTGTATACCCATTCGTTCTTGTCTGTGTCAACTTTATATCATAATGAGCCATATTTTTATTAAAAGGTTCCCCATCTAATATATAGGATATTCCATGCTTATCTCATTCAATATTGTTATCGTCCCAAGACCAGTTTGTGGGTGCTAGGTCAAAGGACTGATTAAAATATTCATCAAATTTACAAAACTTTTTAAAAAATAATTGATATCTTTCTATAACAGTATCTTTAGCATATTCTATATCCACAAACATATTATCAGGATCATAGTATAGAATATGATTAAATAAATACATGTAATAGAAATGACTTTTCGATATATTTTTTATGAACGGCCTTACATTATTTAATAATTTCATATTATAATGGTGATGTTGTAAGTCGTTCATTTTGAAAATTTTTGAATATTCTATCCTTAACTCATATTCAACCAACATAAGAATGGATTTCACTACATATTCCCAATGTTCTGAAAAATATTTTTTTAAGTATCCCCCCTCCCTTAATTTGGAATTTATATAATTATAATAATAATCAAAATTTTATATCGTACCAGTTTTTTTATAATTAATATATCTTTTCTGAAATTCATATTTATGACAAAACGAACATCTATCAAATATTTCGCAGTTTTTCAATTTAAAAAAAATCCAGTTAAAATTTTTTTAAACACATCTAAATCTTTACATTCACCGGATTTTATAAACTGAAATATTACATGTATTTGATTTATGTTCTTAAAAGAATTATTAAATATAACTAAGAAACAAAATAATAAATATCTTAATATTACCAAAAATAAATAAAAAAATATAAAACTACTATAAAGTATATCCATTCGACATCTACGCAAAACTAAATTCTTACAACTACCTAAATAGCTTAAATCTTCTAAATTAGACATGGTTTTAAATCGACACAAGGCACAAAGTATCTTTAAGAAATAATAATAATATTTGTATAGCATGTTACTTATATACAATTATCAAAGCATTTGATATATGCAAGGGCGCGTCACGGACATACGTGTTCATACTTATAAAAAGCATTTCTTGGGTCACATGCACTGTAAAATAATTAGGCAATTGACATTGAAACAAATATCTACACAGGATATTGCGAGGCAATTTACATTTAAAATAAAAAACAGCTCTCTAAAACGATGCTCAAATTAAAAAATATTATCTCTAGAAACTGGTAATAATCAAGAGTTTGAACATGCGCATGCAGTATGCTAATCAAGGCTAAAAGTGAAAGGTTGTTTTGTTATTATCTTGAAAAATAGGTTAATCTCTTGTAAAGGTGGCGAAAAAAACAGAGGTCATTAAAACAATACAATTATCTGTTGCAAACGTCACACCAGCCATCTTGAATGACGCAGTTCCCCTGCCTCGAAACTGTTCTCCCACTCGTTTCCCCCACCACACCACGCCCTTCTCCTTACTCCCCTCCCTCCGCACTCCCTCCTTCCAAACCACGCCCTTCCCCCACCAGAATTATAGTTTATCGGATTTAGATATAACGAGTGGACATTATAAAGGCTGTTTATGGTCTGTAGTAGCATTTGTTGGTGACAATTATCTGTTGCAAACGTCACACCAGCCATCTTGAATGACGCAGTTCCCCTGCCTCGAAACTGTTCTCCCACTCGTTTCCCCCACAGTTCTCCCACTCGTTCCCCCCACCACACCACGCCATTCTTCTCACTCCCCTCCCTCCGCACTCCCCTCCTTCCAAACCCCGCCCTTCCCCCACCACGCCCTTCCCCACCACTGGCCACGCCCCTCGCGATAATTTCATCTAAGCCACGCCCCTTAAGATACCCGCACCCTATACTACTATGGACAATGAGAAGTCACATTTTATCTTTTGTATTGTCCATGGAGGGATGTAGCATGATGTTCAATCGAATGTAGGTGGATGTTCTAAATTTAGATTGCTAAAAATGCGCAACGTTCTTATTCCGAAAGGAGCAGTTGAACGTTGACGCACGTTGTAACGATCCTCGATATAGTTATCAAAAACTGCTTTGAATGCCGGATGTTTAGGTTTACTTCGAAGACCAGTGTAATATGATATTTGTAGCATTTGACGTCGCATTGAGAGAGATGGTTGTCCAGCTTCAACTAGAAGGCTGGAGATTGGGCTTGATCTAAAAGCACCGGTAGAAAGTCTAAGGCCGGCGTGATGTATTGAATCCAGGAGTTTCAGAACCGTAGGTCGAGCAGATAAATAGGCTATACAGCCGTAATCTATGGCGTATAGATTACTAACAAGTGATCTTATTTCATCGATTGGAAGGTGCATTAAATCCCTACATGTGATGACCCCCTTTAAGTAATTCAAGGATCTGTGGGGAGCCACAGATACCATGACCTGGTCAAAGAAGGAGGCCATTTTTGATAGAGAACGGGTTTGTCTGTCGGTTGAAGTCGCAATTAAAAGTGTTCCGTTTCGAAGTTTCTTAATAGAGGCTACTGGGCCTCCAGCACACGCAGTAATAGCCTTGTTAATCAGGAAAGGAGAAACTTTGGAAAGATCTTTCCCTTCTTCGGCACTAGAAACAACTAAATACTTTGCTGATGGCAATGTCTGCGACGTTGCCACCATCAACTTTTTACTCAAATCTTGACTATCGT
The DNA here is from genome assembly GCA_036971475.1 of Prosapia bicincta. NCBI lineage: Eukaryota > Metazoa > Arthropoda > Insecta > Hemiptera > Cercopidae > Prosapia > Prosapia bicincta. The sequence goes on along the minus strand of JBAIZL010000001.1, from coordinate 2,771,221 downwards.
CAGGAGAGTCCTGGCGTGTCCTCTTCAGACTAGTCATATTTGACGTGGTTTTTGGAATCCATAAATATTTTTTGCCAGCGTACGTGTCAAGCGTTACGGGCGAGACTATAGGAACGGGTACACCCTTGGATCACATTAAGATCATTTCCAACCCTCAGAACTCTGAGGCCTATAGCTTTTCTCCTTAGCTCAATTGGATGGGCATCAGTCGAGAACTCGTAATACTGTGCACAGGCTCCGACACCCATGCACCGCGGACACTCCCTGACCAAGGACCGAAGCGGCTGGTAGACCAGAAACCGCGCTTACGTCTTCGGCAGAGCAAGTTCACATCAGCGTCCCAGACCAGAGATTGTCAAGCTCTGTCCTTTTCAGCACTCCCAACGCGCAACGGTTCTGACCAGTCAAAAAATCCCTAAGAGAAGATGTAAGTGTTGAAATGTCTATAGATTGTGTTGGTGTGTGTATGTGTGTGTATATGTTTTGTGAGTGGTGTAGTGTTAGGCTAGGGTACCGCGAGGGACGCCAAATCCCTCGTAGGTGCGGCTAGTCCGCACCCCCCTGCGGGTATGTATTGAATCCAGGAGTTTCAGAACTGTAGGTCGAGCAGATGAATAGGCTATACAGCCGTAATCTATGCACGATATTACAACGGCGCGATAGAAACGGAGCATACAGGTTCTGTCTGCTCCCCAATTTGTACCACTTAAAACTCTCAACATATCCAATATCTTGCTGCACCGGGTCCTCAAATCACGCACATGCGGATTCCATGAAAGTCTTTTATCAAATAAAAGACCCAAAAATCTCACATTATCCGCGGTTTGAAGCTGCGTACCATCAAGATAAATAATAGGTTCCTGATGTTACCTGCGACGACTAAATGCTACACACTGGGTCTTCGAAGCCGAAAACTTGAAGCCCGTAGATTTGGTCCATTCTTGCAATTTATTAATTACTAATTGTAAGGATCTTTCCGCTGTTGCCATACTTCTAGCAGCCACATATATACAAAAATCGTCTACAAACAGGGAACAGTGGACCGGTGACTGTACGTTTGAAGTGACGCTGTTAATGGCAAACAGCAAACAGCGTCACACTCAAAACGCCACCCTGTGATACACCATTCTCTAGTTCGCAACGATCAGAATATAAGCCTCCTAGACGTACACGGAAAGTCCTGTTATTCAAATAATTTTGTATAAAAGCAAGAATGTTACCTTGTATACCCCATGATTTCAGTACGTTCAAAATTCCTCTTCTCCATGCCAGGTCATATGCCTTCTCGAGGTCGAAGAAAACAGCTATCAGTGTTTGTCGTAAGATGAAGGCATTCTGTATAGCTGACTCCAACAAAACCAATTGGTCAACTGATGAACGTCCTTGTCTGGAAACACACTGGACGTTAGTAAGAAGTTTGTTTCTTTCTAGATACCAGACAAGACGACGGTTGACCATCTTCTCCAGTAGTTTACATAAGCAGCTGGTCAGAGAGATGGGTCTGTAACTACTGGGATTAGTTTTGTCCTTTCCTTGTTTTAGAAGAGGAATTATTGTCGCTTCTAACCATGCATCGGGAAAACCGTGCTCCTCGAATATACGGTTGTATATCCGAAGGAGAACTAGTTTTGCCGACGGTGGTAGATTTTTAATCATGGAGTATACAATATCATCCGGGCCTGGAGCAGAATCCTTCGTTGACGAGAGAGCTGACTCTAGTTCGTCGATAGAGAAATGGATATTTAAACAAGAATCTCCAGACACTCCAATGGTGAAAGGTAAGGCTTCCTGTTTACGTTTGTACACCTGGAAAGCGTCCTTGTATGCAGAAGATGAAGAATGTTTTGAAAACGTAACGGTAGCACAGTGGCAATTTCCTCTTAGTCCGTGGTCAAAACACCATCCGAATGCCTTAATGAAGTTAATGGCATCGTAACGGAAATGCCACAGTCTGATCGTAATTTCTTCCATACTGTAGATGGAGCTGTAGTTCTTGTAATTGTGCCAATGTACTGCGACCATGATTCTCGTTTACTTTGCCTAAATATTCTCCGTGCTTTCGCACGGAAGATTTTATATTTTTCACTCGTTGGATGTCTCTTGAACTGGTTCAAAGCTTTTCTCCGTTGACGAAGGATCACAGTGCACTCATCATTCCACCACGAAACAGGTGGTCGTCGTGGTTTGGATGAGGTTTTCGGAATTGCCTTTCCGGCGGCATTCAAAACGGTTTTTGTAAATGAATTGACAATGTCATCAATGGGAGCCAAGTAATCAATGGGAGCCAATGGGATCCAACGGGGATGTTGAACACAACAGGGTGGGGAGTCACACAAAGAGATCTCAATAGGAATGTGGTCGCTACTGTAAAGATCAGGCAATGCTGACCATTTTAGCCTTGTAGCCAAGACAGGACTGCATAATGACAAGTCTACAGCTGTCCATCCACCTGTTGACGCTGCTAAATGTGTCGGAGAACCGTCATTTAGCAGGTATAAATCCAGTTCCGATCTGATGCTTTCGATCAGATTACCTCGACGGTTGCATTCTGGGGAACCCCATGAAACATGGTGGGCATTGAAATCGCCCACTAATAAAAACGGAGTCGGCAACTGATTCATAAGGTCTACAAGATCTCTCTGTTGCAGGTTGTCACTTGGTGGGAGGTAGACACAACAGAGAGTGAGTTTGTATGGAACAGCTGTTTGAATTGCTACTGCTTGTAAGGGAGTTATTAAGTTCAGAGAAACGGCGTCGACACAGTTACGGGCTAGAATAGCTACGCCACCTCTAGCTCGATTTTCTGTAACGAAGTCCGATCTGTAAACTGAATACTCCCTTAGATGGAAATTGAGCGATACATGGAGATGTGTCTCCTGAATACAAATGTACATAGGGGACATATCCCTTACAATTAATTTGAGATCCTCAATGTGACTTCTAACACCGTTAATGTTCCACTGAATTACGGTTTGTTTAGGTGTGGATTGAATTTTAGTGAAATAGGTTCACCTGGCTCTCACTGCCGTCATTGACAATTTGTTGGCCTGGAATGTTGGACGTTCCAGGCAAAGAGTCATCAGAATCCATCACCACTATTGTAGTGGTGGAATCTGAGGAATTTTTTGACTCAGAAGGGGAGTTAGAAATGATCCTCTTTTGAGTCGCTTTTAATTTTGCACCCACTTTCACAGGTGCAGTTTTGTTGCTATTGTTATTTTTATTATTATTACTCATAGTTGGAATAGGTTTCACACGTAGTTCGCACTTGTCTCTAATAGTGTCTTGCTTCTTCTAACTCTACCAGAGGTATCTTGCAATGGAGATTTCTTCGCACATTCAACATTATAATTTAAGTTGGAAACAGAATTTTTCGTTACCAAAGCTAATAACTGGCTAACGTGCTCCGTGAGAACTTCAATTTTCTTGTTTAGCTCAACGCAGTTGGAACTCGACTTCTCAGTGGTGATAGCTGAGGCATAAGATTTCGTTTCAAGTCTAGGTTGAGTTGACTTGAACTTCTTTTTCGCTTCGTGGAAAGATGTTTTGTCCTTTGCCATTATGCTGAGGATCGCTTTCTCCTCCTTGAACTTTGGGCAGTTAAAGGAGCGAGCAGAGTGATCACCAGCACAGTTTAGGGCATTTCGGAGCACTTGTGCAAACCTTATCAGTATGGCCTTCAGATGCACACTGTCCGCATACCTCTGGCTTGGAGCAAGAACTTACGTGTCCAAAACGTTGGCATTTAAAGCACCGGCGTGGATTGGGAACGTAGGGCCTAACAGAAAGCCGTTGATAGGCCGCATATAGGTATTCCGGGATAGATGGTTTCCCGAATGTCAGGAATAATGATGTTGTTGGAACTCTCTGACCGTTTTCCATCCTCATAATTCTTACGACATCTGTAACACCTTCAGATTTCAGTTCGGATTTTATTTCGTCCTCATGGACATACAAAAGATCCCTGCATGATATTACTCCCTTTGATGAGTTCGAGGTTCGGTGGGGAGCCACCGAAACCTTGACCTGATCAAAGGTCATTTTTAATAATAACTGTGACTGCTTCGAATTGTTTCTAACAGCAGTGTTCCGTTCCTTAACTTCCTTACGGAAGAGACAGGTCCTGCTGCACATCCAGTTATAGCCTTTTGGATTACAAAGGGCGATACCTTTGAAAGATCGTTGCCAGCTTCTGCGCAAGACCCAATTAAGAACTTAGGAGACGCTTTATCCATTTCTTTTCTCATCGTAATTACTTCCCTAGGCATTTTCGGAGAAACCTCAAGACGCCTCTTTACATTCAACTGGTTGGACATTTGTTGGTTTTCCATAATTTGTTTTTAAGCTAACCATCGTGTCAGGCGTTACGGGCGAGACTATGAGAACGGGTACACCCATGGATCACTTTCGATCATTTCCAACCCACGGAACTCTGGGGCCCATAGTTTCCTCCTTAGCTCGACTGGATGGGCATCAGTCGAGAACTCGTAATACTGTGCACAGGCTCCGACACCTGTGCACCGCGGACACTCCCTGACCAAGGACCGAAGTGGCTAGCGGACCAGCAACCGCTCATACGTCTTCGGCAGAGCAAGCTCACAGCAGCGTCCCAGACCAGAGTTTGTCAAGCTCTGGACTTTTCAGCACTCCCAACGCGCAACGGTTCTAACCAGTCAAAATTCCCTAAGAGAAGATGTAAGTGTTGAAATGTGTATGGATTGTGTTGGTGTGTGTATGTGTGTATGTGTATGCTTTGTGGGTGGTGTAGTGTTAGGCTAGGGTACCGCGAGGGACGCCAAATCCCTCGTAGGTGCGGCTAAATTAAAATGTTGAAAAATTATTTTATTATGAATTAGTTACGGAAAAAATGGTATATATAAATTGTCAAAATAGGTACAATTGCAATGAATAGCTGTGTGCAATCGAGGATGTCACTTAAAAATACAAAACTAATATTTAAAAAAATATATTTTATAGAATGCGTATTCACTCACACAAGCGCTCACCCACTTAAAAATTACATATACCGCTAATTATTTACAAAGAATAGCTGCAGAAAAACTATGTAAATGAACCAGGTTGGAAAGCGGACATTGACTGCCCCTATTGAAGGATGTCTACAGAAGAGATCTGCGGGTGTTCAAGTAAGCTTAAAACGGTAATATGTCTGCATAACGGTAAAAAAGGTGAACAAGTAAAATATATATGCTAAGTAGCTTTGTTTTTTACAGTATCTTTCTATATATATGCACGACAAAATCATGTGCTTGTATTACTACACAATTGTCTCGCAATGGAACCCAATACGTACGCTTACATTTACTTTGAAAGAATAGTTCGTAATGTTTCGGAATTAAGAACGATTTCTAACAGCGTAGAATCCTTCCGGCTTATGTATTCTACTGTTTTAGTGAAAGTTGAACTCGTGGAAAATGATCACATTAGTTATAGTTCAGAGATGTATGAAATGGTTAGAAGCGTGACGTCCCTACTATCCAATCTATTAAGGAGTCTTATGTGGGCATATACAATGGAAATAATTGTTTGTGTTACCCTTGAAGTCATGTATAGAGTCAGCCAGTAACAAACACACATAATGATATCTGTTGTATCGCCTTCGGCCCTCGTAATAGCCCATATCAACCAAATCTATAATAGATTAGGCTCATATGGGCTATTACGAGGAAAACAGGAGTAGCCTTGACCTAATAATCAAATTTGGTAAGTACATTGTAAAATATAACTTATATATTTATTCACATGTTGTTTAAAATTTGTCTTTTTTATTAAACTGTTGTAAATGAATTTTATAACTTATGCGAGGTTGTAGTTGAGGAAAACACACTCTTAATATTTTATATCTAAGAGAAATAACTTGTAAAAAAATCATAAAAAATGGTTTATTATTAAACTTTGAATAAAAACACTGATAAACATTGTGTTATAGTGCGCCTGATTATGAATAACGTAATGCATGGATTCCTTGATGGAAACTAATCCTGACTCATTTATTCTACACTGCTACTGTTTGTAAAAAAACTCCAAGCGCATTTATTTCCCATTCCTTATTTATAATAATAATCTTCTTACTTGATCTTATCTTTTTACCTAATATATTATAGCATAGATCTTCTCCATAAACAACGATATCACATCTGTATACATATTTTACATAATATATACAAAATACCTCCTTTAATGACAAATTTTTATTACAAAAAAAATAACTTCCGATAATTCAATAGTTTACAATAATAAATTTTTTAACATCTATTCATTATAATCTATATAATTAATGAAAATAAAATTCTAAAACGTCTCCTCAATGTAAGGTGTGTGTGTGTGTGTGTGTGTGTGTGTGTGTGTGTATGTGTGTGAATTATGCTTTCTAAATGTAATTTTTTATTATAACTGTAATTTTTTTAGAAATACAATTCTAATAGTAACGAGTAATAAAAAGAAAACAATTATTTCAACAGGTAATGTAGTACTCATTCGAAAATAGAGACTTTTATAAAATAGGAAATCCCCCTTAATATACCAAGCTGGAAAAAATATATTTAATTAATCTCTCTATCAACTGGATATGCCATCTTGTCTTAACTATATAGTTATATATAAAGGAATTAAAATATATATTACGTAACTTACCTATTAAAGATGCTCGCGAGCACAGGATGATGCAGAGAAACTAAATAAAGTTTCAAAACGAAATTTGCAAAATGAACCAAAGTAACCTGTTTTTCAAGGCTGTCTGGCGGCCTCTCAAACTAGTAACCTTTAAGGGGAAATTATGTCTGTAGCATATCTGCATGTATATATATATATGCTGTAAAATCGTAACACTTTACACGTTTTTTTCAGAATGGAAGGAAGGTTATACATACATCTGTCTTGAAACTGTGGTTAGGAATTTAAATAGCCTTATGAATGACAAAAGGAGACACTTTCGATAAGTCATTTTCTTTCTCTGTGCAGTAGATTAATATATATTTCGGGAATGGCAATGCCGGTGACGTTGGTACCATTATCTTCTCACTCGAATCAACTTTACTAGGATCGTCAGGAGAATCCTGACGTGTCCTCTTCATTTTTTTTTCCAGGCGAAAAACCTATCAAGGTTATCATCGCCTAACTAAAGTTAATTTAATTAATTATTTCAAAATAAAACTAACCAACTAAACAAAATAAATTGAAATAAATGTTTAATACTAAATGTAACTAAAACGAAAGAAACTAAAATTATACATAATTTAAATATTATTAAATAGATTAAGGTGGCGTAAGAAAGCGAGGACACGGTCGAAAGCCGTGACATCGTCTCTTAAAACCACCTTTAAACTACCTCGAAGATCGTAACGTATATATAAATTTGTCAACTCATTACAATCAAGCAGGATATGCTTGATTGTAATATTATTTCTACAAAACGGACATAGTGGTGGATCCTCATGTCGCATCAACCATCCATGCGTTAACAAAGAGTGGCCGATGCGAAGTCGAGTAACCACTACCTCCTCCCTACGATTCGAACGAACAGATGTCCTCCATGGTCGGACGGTATTTTTGATGTCCCTCAGCTTGTTTCTATTTACATTTTGCCATTCTTCGTTCCAAACAGAGAATAGTGTAGATTTAACTTTGCATACAAAATCTGATGCCATCACACGTTGTGTCGATGGCAACATACCTGTAGCTAATGTTGCACCTTCATCTGCTTTAGTGTTTCCGAATATTCCACAGTGACCAGGCACCCAGAGAAATGACACCTCGTAATTGGAGCCTGTGTATAGAGCACAAGATGTCTCCAACTAAAGGGTTCTTAGTGTACATTTCCTGAATAGCCTGGAGAGCACTTTTGGAATCACAACACACAAGATATTTAGATTTTGCAGACGGAATTGATCTTAAAGCTTGGAAAATTGCATAAAGTTCTGCAGAAAAACGCTACAGGCTGAGGGCAATCCGTAAGTGAAAGTTTGTCCTTCCATATAAAATGCACAACCTATCCCATTGTCCAGTTTTGAACCGTCTGTGAAAATAGTCACAGTATGTTGGTGAGTTTGATGAATTTGCAAAAACTCCTTACGATAAATAACGTCAGGAGTATTGTGTTTTAGGTACATGGACAATGAGAAGTCACATTTTGGATTTTGTATTGTCCATGGAGGGATGTAGCATGATGTTCGTTCGAATATAGGTGGCTGTTCTAAATTTAGATTATTAAAAATGCGCAACGTTCTTATTCCGAAGGGAGCAGTTGAACGTTGACGCACATTATAACGATCCTCGAGGTGGTTATCAAAAACTGCTTTGAATGCCGGATGTTTAGGTTTACTTCGAAGACCAGTGTAATAAGAAATTTGTAGCATTTGACGTCGCATAGAGAGAGATGGTTCTCCAGCTTCAACTAGAAGGCTGGAGATTGGGCTTGATTTGAAAGCACCAGTAGAAAGTCTAAGACCAGCATGATGTATTGAATCCAGGAGTTTCAGAACCGTAGGTCGAGCAGATGAATAGGCTATACAGCCGTAATCTATGCGCGATCTTACAACGGCGCGATAGAAACGGAGCATACATGTTCTGTCTGCTCCCCAATTTGTACCACTTACAACTCTCAACATATCCAATATCTTGCTGCATCTCACCTTCAAATCACGAACATGTGGACTCCATGAAAGTCTTTTATCCAATAAAAGACCCAAAAATCTCACATTATAAGCGGTTTGAAGCCGCGTACCATCAAGATAAAGAATAGGTTCCTGGTGTTGCTTGCGACGACTAAATGCTATACACTGGGTCTTCGAAGCCGAAAACTTGAAGCCCGTAGATTTGGTCCATTCTTGCAATTTATTAATTACTAATTGTAAGGATCTTTCCGCTGTTGCCATACTTCTAGAAGCCATATACAGTACAGTCTCGCTAATCCGGTCTCCGATGATCCGGACGTCCGGCTAATCCGGACGGCCCAAAATTTTTGTTTAGTTATAGTATTTTACAGTGCACAATCCGTCTGCCGTCCACAAAAATATTTATTTTTATACGTCTATATTTGTTATTTTTCAAAGGGGTTTTCCTACTCTAATAGACAAATAATATAATTTATTCATTAAAATATGAATTTACCATATTATTTGTTTCGTTTGTCTATTAAAGTAGGAAAAACGTCCTTGAAAAAATATATTCACATTAGATCTCCCAACACTACAACGCACGTGACATTAGAGACATCTAGCGATAAACGAAAGATAAAGGACCGCTGACTAAACGGATAGACAGTCTTTCCGTCTGGCGTCAGGTCAGTTGTGTTGTCGGACGGATGCCACCTTTACTGCTTCTCGCAAGATTTCTGCTCGGTTGTCATTTAATTGTAGTGCGATAGTGATCTGTTTTTTTAATTTACGTCTCGTTCAGTGTTCAGTGAAAATGGCGACTAAACGTAAATCAGTGACAGTGACAATAGAAATAAAAACTCCAAGCTTTATTTCGTATTGATGGAGGTGTATTTATTTCGTACCTACTAAAATTGCAAAAGAGTTAGGCGTGGGAAAACAAACTGTTTCCGATTGGAGAAAAAGCGACAGGAAATTGAAGATTTTTTTGCAAAAATGGTTAGTAAAGACAGTTTAGGCGGCAGAAGCACTTTAAAAAAACCAAAAAATGAAACCTTAGATGATGCTTTGTATGTTTGGTTTTGCCAACAACGGGAACAGGGTGTTCCATTATCGAGTGTAAATTTGCAAACGATCGCGCTGAAACTGAATGTAAAGTTAAAAAGAGGCCCTAATTTTACTGCCAGTGTGGGTTGGCTGTCACGGGTGGATGGAACGACACGGCATCCGTCAACTCGGAATAAGTGGTGAAATTTTGTCAGGGGCAGTGATGCCAGTGAAAAATTCAAAGACAAATATGGCAAGTTTCTCAAAGATGAAAACTTACAACCTTGTCAGGTGTTCAACGCTGACAAAAGCGGATTAAATTATAAAATGTTCCCAAAAAAAACTTTAGCTTCCAAATTAGATTCAGTAGCAAAAGGCCATAAAGTTAAGAAAGAACGTATGACTTTGCTGCCCTGCATTAATGCTTCTGGTGATCTAAAATTTCCACTTTTGGTGATAGGGAAATCCGCAAAGCCTAGGGTTTTTAAAAATGTAAATTTAAGTGTTCTACAGGCCCAATACAAGTTCCGAAAATCAGCGTGGATGAACAGTCAAATTTTTAAGGACTGAAGTTCTTTGAAAACTTTGTTCCAACAACAGAAAGGTTTTTTAAAAGAGAAAAAACTCCCGCGAAAAGCGAATGAAGAATTGCGTCATGGTGACATTTTTGTTAAATTTCTTCCTCCTAACGTCACGGCTCTCATTCAGCCGATGGACCAAGGCGTGATAGAGGCGATAAAACGGCGATATAGGACAAAGTTAATTTTATCGCTTTTGTAACAACAAGAAGCAGATCCAGCTACACAATTTATTGAAATACAAAAAAAAGTGATTATAAAGGATGTCATTTATATGGCTGCAGAATCGTGGGAGGAAATTCAACGGTCTACACTCCAAAACAGCTGCAAAAAATTGTGGCCTGAAATGCCACAGGAAAGTGAAAAACCGACAGTCAACCCACTAATGACGACGCGGAATTTGTTCAGATTTTTCAACAATTGGAGGGTTGGGCCGAGTTGATTATCAGTGATTATGACATTGGTTATGAAATGCTCAATCGTCACGGTGTGCACTGCAAACGCAGAAAATGACAGCTCGGAAGAGGAAGACTACACAGACGAACCGGTCAGCCCAACTCATTTTGGGGCGGCTGCAACTGATACTCAACTGCGGAGCTACTGACCTTGAAACGCCTAAGAGATCGTAATGTGAAACGACGTCATTCATCTTTAAAACAAAAGAATATTACGGACTTTTTTCACTAAGTTTTTTAAAGTTTATTTTTGTTTCAGTTTCATTTTTGTTTTGAGTTTTTGTGCGTTTATACAGTATAGTGTAAATAACTTTATGTGAATACATTTATTCAACAAGAAAGATGCTTTGATATTTATTCATGTCATACCTTTTCTGTTACAATTACAGGATTTTTTTGCTAAATAAGCTATGAAATACTATACTGTATAAGTATATTTAGGCCTCAATTTCACTAACACTACTATTTCAATATGTTTCCCCGCCTACAACACATATTGTATGCATTTGTTTGGCTTTTTCCGTCTAATCCAGACTTTCGTTGATCCGGACAGGGTCCGGTCCCATCAAGTCCGGATTAGTGAGACTGTACTATATATACAAAAATCGTCTACAAACAGGGAACAGTGGACCGGTGACTGTACGTTTGTTAATGGCAACAGCAAACAGCGTCACACTCAAAACGCCACCCTGTGGTACACCATTCTCTAGTTCGCAACGATCAGAATATATGCCTCCTAGACGTACACGGAAAGTCCTGTTATTCAAATAATTTTGTATAAAAGCAAGAATGTTACCTTGTATACCCCAGGAAGACAGAGAATAGTGTAGATTTAACTTTGCATACAAAATCTGATGCCATCACACGTTGTGTCGATGGCAACATACCTGTAGCTAATTTTGCACCTTCATCTGCTTTAGTGTTTCCAAATATTCCGCAGTGACCAGGCACCCAGAGAAATGACACCTCGATACCCCGTAATTGGAGCCTGTGTATTGAGCACAAGATGTCTCCAACTAATGTGTTCCTAGTGTACATTTCCTGAATAGCCTGGAGAGCACTTTTGGAATCGGAACATACAAGATATTTAGATGTTGCAGACGGAATTGATCTTAAAACTTGGAAAATTGCATAAAGTTCTGCTGTAAAACTACTACAGGCTGAGTGTAATCCATAAATGAAGGTTTGTCCTTCCATCTAAAATGCACAACCTATCCCATTGTCTAGTTTTGAACCGTCTGTGAATATAGTCACAGTATGTTGGTGAGTTAGTTGGATTTGCAAAAACTCCTGACGATAAATAACGTCAGGAGTATTGTGTTTTAGGTACCTGGACAATGAGAAGTCAAATTTTTGCATTCGTATTACCCATGGAGGGATGTAGCATGATGATCGCTCGAATATAGGTGGAAGTCCTAAATTTAGATTGCTAAAAATACGCAACGTTCTTATTCCGAAGGGAGCTGTTGAACGTTGACGCTCATTGTAACGATCCTCGAGGTGGTTATCAAAAACTGCTTTGAATGCCGGATGTTTAGGTTTGCTTCGAAGACCAGTGTAGTATGAAATCTGTAGCTTTTGACGTCGCATTGAGAGAGATGGTTCTCCAGTTTCTAGATACTAAAACTCTAGATACTAAATGATTTGTACTTATTATGCACGTTCTAATTGATAAGTAAGGCTATATGTTATGGTATTTATTAGTGGCTAACTTAAAACTAATATTAATTGATTATACTATATTCAACTTAACTCTAATATTATTTGATTAAAAAAAAAAATTTTTCTTATAATTAATTGAAAAATATCAATAATATTTTTATATCATAAATATAATAATACAACGCATTTGAAAAATAATATTAATATTTTCATGTCATAAATATAATAATAATAATAATAATAATTAATGATAATAATACAACGCATTAATAATATGAAATTCTAACGTTACCCAATCCCGAATACGTATTTTGTATACCCATTCGTTCTTGTCTATGTGTCAACTTTATATCATAATGCGCCATATTTTTATTAAAAGGTTCCCCATCTAATATATAGGATATTCCATGCTTATCTCATTCAATATTGTTATCGTCCCAAGACCAGTTTGTGGGTGCTAGGTCAAAGGACTGATTAAAATATTCATCAAATTTACAAAACTTTTTAAAAAATAATTGATATCTTTCTATAACAGTATCTTTAGCATATTCTATATCCACAAACATATTATCAGGATCATAGTATAGAATATGATTAAATAAATACATGTAATAGAAATGACTTTTCGATATATTTTTTATGAACGGCCTTACATTATTTAATAATTTCATATTATAATGGTGATGTTGTAAGTCGTTCATTTTGAAAATTTTTGAATATTCTATCCTTAACTCATATTCAACCAACATAAGAATGGATTTCACTACATATTCCCAATGTTCTAAAAAAAAATTTTTTAGTATTCCCTTTCCCTTAATTTGGAATTTATATAATTATAATAATAATCAACATTTTCTATCGTAACAGTTTGTTTATAATTAATATATCTTTTCTGAAATTTATATTTATGACAAAATCTATCAAATATCTATCTAACGCTACCCAATCCCAAATACGTATTTTGTATAACTATTCGTTCTTCTCTGTGTGTCAACTTTAATCATAATGCGTCATATATTTATTTAAATGTTCCATATCTAACATATAGGATATTCCATGCTCATCTGATTCAATATTGTTATCGTCCCAAGACCAGTTTGTGGGTGCTAGGTCAAAGGACTGATTAAAACATTCATCAAATTTACAATTTTTTAAAAAAAATAGTTGATATCTTCCTATAACAGTATCTCTAGCATATTCTATATCCACAAACATATCGGGATCATAGTATAGAATATGTTGAAATAAATACATGTAATAGAAATGATTTTTCGATATATTTCTTATAAACGGTCTTACATTATTTAATAATTTCATATTATAATGGTGATGTTGTAAGTCGTTCATTTTGAAAATTTTTGAATATTCTATTCTTAACTCATATTCAACATAAGAATGGATTTCACTACATATTCCCAATGTTCTAAAAATATTTTTTAAGTATCCCCCCTCCCTTAATTTGGAATTTATATAATTATAATAATAATCAAAATTTTATATCGTACCAGTTTTTTTATAATTAATATATCTTTTCTGAAATTCATATTTATGACAAAACGAACATCTATCAAATATTTCGCAGTTTTTCAATTTAAAAAAAATCCAGTTAAAATTTTTTTAAACACATCTAAATCTTTACATTCACCGGATTTTATAAACTGAAATATTACATGTATTTGATTTATGTTCTTAAAAGAATTATTAAATATAACTAAGAAACAAAATAATAAATATCTTAATATTACCAAAAATAAATAAAAAAATATAAAACTACTATAAAGTATATCCATTCGACATCTACGCAAAACTAAATTCTTACAACTACCTAAATAGCTTAAATCTACTAAATTAGACATGGTTTTAAATCGACACAAGGCACAAAGTATCTTTAAGAAATAATAATAATATTTGTATAGCATGTTACTTATATACAATTATCAAAGCATTTGATATATGCAAGGGCGCGTCACGGACATACGTGTTCATACTTATAAAAAGCATTTCTTGGGTCACATGCACTGTAAAATAATTAGGCAATTGACATTGAAACAAATATCTACACAGGATATTGCGAGGCAATTTACATTTAAAATAAAAAACAGCTCTCTAAAACGATGGTCAAATTAAAAAATATTATCTCTAGAAACTGGTAATAATCAAGAGTTTGAACGTGCGCATGCAGTATGCTAATCAATGCTAAAAGTGAAAGGTTGTTTTGTTATTATCTTGAAAAATAGGTTAATCTCTTGTAAAGGTGGCGAAAAAAACAGAGGTCATTAAAACAATACAATTATCTGTTGCAAACGTCACACCAGCCATCTTGAATGACGCAGTTCCCCTGCCTCGAAACTGTTCTCCCACTCGTTTCCCCACTCGTTCCCCCCACCACACCACGCCCTTCACCTTACTACTCCCCTCCCTCCGCACTCCCTCCTTCCAAACCACGCCCTTCCCCCACCACGCCCTTCCCCCACCCGAATTATAGTTTATCGGATTTAGAAATAACGAGTGGACATTATAAAGGCTGTTTATGGTCTGTAGTAGCATTTGTTGGTGACAATTATCTGTTGCAAACGTCACACCAGCCATCTTGAATGACGCAGTTCCCCTGCCTCGAAACTGTTCTCCCATTCGTTTCCCCCACAGTTCTCCCACTCGTTCCCCCCACCACACCACGCCGTTCTTCTCACTCCCCTCCCTCCGCACTACCCTCCTTCCAAACCACGCCCTTCCCCCACCACTGGCCACGCCCCTCGCGATAATTTCATCTAAGCCACGCCCCTTAAGATACCCGCACCCTATACTACTATGGACAATGAGAATCACATTTTATCTTTTGTATTGTCCATGGAGGGATGTAGCATGATGTTCAATCGAATATAGGTGGATGTTCTAAATTTATATTGCTAAAAATGCGCAACGTTCTTATTCCGAAAGGAGCAGTTGAACGTTGACGCACGTTGTAACGATCCTCGATATAGTTATCAAAAACTGCTTTGAATGCCGGATGTTTAGGTTTACTTCGAAGACCAGTGTAATATGATATTTGTAGCATTTGACGTCGCATTGAGAGAGATGTCCAGCTTCAACTAGAAGGCTGGAGATTGGGCTTGATCTAAAAGCACCGGTAGAAAGTCTAAGGCCAGCATGATGTATTGAATCGAGGAGTTTTAGAATCGTAGGTCGAGCAGATGAATAGGCTATACAGCCGTAATCTATAGCGTATAGATTACTAACAAGTGATCTTATTTCATCGATTGGAAGGTGCATTAAATCCCTACATGTGATGAGCCCCTTTGAGTAATTCAAGGATCTGTGGGGAGCCACAGATACCATGACCTGGTCAAAGAAGGTCATTTTTGATAGAGAACGGGTTTGTCTGTCGGTTGAAGTCGCAATTAAAAGTGTTCCGTTTCGAAGTTTCTTAATAGAGGCTACTGGGCCTCCAGCACACGCAGTAATAGCCTTGTTAATCAGGAAAGGAGAAACTTTGGAAAGATCTTTCCCTTCTTCGGCACTAGAAACAACTAAATACTTTGCTGATGGCAATGTCTGCGACGTTGCCACCATCAACTTTTTACTCAAATCTTGACTATCGTCAGGAGAGTCCTGGCGTGTCCTCTTCAGACTAGTCATATTTGACGTGGTTTTTGGAATCCATAAATATTTTTTGCCAGCGTACGTGTCAAGCGTTACGGGCGAGACTATAGGAACGGGTACACCCTTGGATCACATTAAGATCATTTCAAACCCTCAGAACTCTGAACCGTGCTCCCAAAATATACGGTTGTATATCCGAAGGAGAACTAGTTTTGCCGACGGTGGTAGATTTTTAATCATGGAGTATACAATATCATCCGGGCCTGGAGCAGAATCCTTCGTTGACGAGAGAGCTGACTCTAGTTCGTCGATAGAGAAATGGTTATTTAAACAAGAATCTCCAGACACTCCAACGGTGAAAGGTAAGGCTTCCTGTTTACGTTTGTACACCTGGAAAGCGTCCTTGTATGCAGAAGATGAAGAATGTTTTGAAAACGTAACGCTAGCACATTGGCAATTTCCTCACAGTCCGTGGTCAAAACACCATCCGAATGCCTTAATGAAATTAATGGCATCGTAACGGAAATGCCACAGTCTGATCGTAATTTTTTTCCATACTGTAGATGGAGCTGTAGTTCTTGTAATTGTGCCAATGTACTGCGACCATGATTCTCGTTTACTTTGCCTAAATACTCTCCGTGCTTTCGCACTGAAGATTTTATATTTTTCCAGGTTTTCACTCGTTGGATGTCTCTTGAACTGGTTCAAAGCTTTTCTCCGTTAACGAAGGATCACAGTGCACTCATCATTCCACCACGAAACAGGTGGTCGTCGTGGTTTGAATGAGGTTTTCGGAATTGCCTTTCCGGCGGCATTCAAAACGGTTTTTGTTAATGAATTGACAATGTCATCAATGGGAGCCAAGTAATCCACGTCCAGTGATTCTAGATCTTGTGAAAATTGTTCCCAGTTGGCTTTTTCCAAGATCCAACGGGGATGTTGAACACAACAGGGTGGGGAGTCACACAAAGAGATCTCAATAGGAATGTGGTCGCTACTGTAAAGATCAGGCAATGCTGACCATTTTAGCCTTGTAGCCAAGACAGGACTGCATAATGACAAGTCTACAGCTGTCCATCCACCTGTTGACGCTGCTAAATGTGTCGGAGAACCGTCATTTAACAGGTATAAATCCAGTTCCGATCTGATGCTTTCGATCAGATTACCTCGCGGGTTGCATTCTGGGGAACCCCATGAAACATGGTGGGCATTGAAATCGCCCACTAATAAAAACGGAGTCGGCAACTGATTCATAAGGTCTACAAGATCTCTCTGTTGCAGGTTGTCACTTGGTGGGAGGTAGACACAACAGAGAGTGAGTTTGTATGGAACAGCTGTTTGAATTGCTACTGCATATAAGGGAGTTATTAAGTTCAGAGAAACGGCGTCGACACAGTCACGGGCTAGAATGGCTACGCCACCTCTAGCTCGATTTTCTGTAACGAAGTCTGATCTGTAAACTGAATACTCCCTTAGATGAAAATTGTGCGATTCATGAAGATGTGTCTCCTGAATACAAATGTACATAGGGGACACATCCCTTACAATTAATTTGAGATCCTCAATGTGACTTCTAACACCGTTAATGTTCCACTGAATTACGGTTTGTTTAGGTGTGGATTGTATTTTAGTGAAATAGGTTCACCTGGCTCTCATTGCCGTCATTGACAATTTGTTGGCCTGGAATGTTGGACGTTCCAGGCAAAGAGTCATCAGAATCCATCACCACTATTGTAGTGGTGGAATCTGAGGAATTTTTTGACTCAGAAGGGGAGTTAGAAATGATCCTCTTTTGAGTCGCTTTTAATTTTGCACCCACTTTCACAGGTGCAGTTTTGTTGTTATTGTTATTTTTATTATTATTACTCATAGTTGGAATAGGTTTCACACGTAGTTCGCACTTGTCTCTAATAGTGTCTTGCTTCTTCTAACTCTACCAGAGGTATCTTGCAATGGAGAATTCTTCGCACATTCAACATTATTATTTAAGTTGGAAACAGAATTTTTCGTCACCAAAGTTAATAACTGGCTAACTTGCTCCGTGAGAACTTCAATTTTCTTGTTTAGCTCAACGCAGTTGGAACACGACTTCTCAGTGGTGATAGCTGAGGCATAAGATTTCGTTTCAAGTCTAGGTTGAGTTGACTTGAACTTCTTTTTCGCTTCGTGGAAAGATGTTTTGTCCTTTGCCATTATGCTGAGGATCGCTTTCTTCTCCTTGAACTTTGGGCAGTTAAAGGAGCGAGCAGGGTGATCACCAGCACAGTTTTGGGCATTTCGGAGCACTTGTGCAAACCTTATCAGTATGGCCTTCAGATGCACACTGTCCGCATACCTCTGGCTTGGAGCAAGAACTTACGTGTCCAAAACGTTGGCATTTAAAGCGCCGGCGTGGATTGGGAACGTAGGGCCTAACAGAAAGCCGTTGATAGCCCGCATATAGGTATTCCGGGATAGATGGTTTCCCGAATGTCAGGAATAATGATGTTGTTGGAACTCTCTGACCGTTTTCCATCCTCATAATTCGTACGACATCTGTAACACCTTCAGATTTCAGTTCGGATTTTATTTCGTCATCACGGACATACAAAAGATCCCTGCATGATATTACTCCCTTTGATGAGTTCGAGGTTCGGTGGAAGGTTCCTTAACTTCCTTATGGAAGAGACAGGTCCTGCTGCGCATCCAGTTATAGCCTTTTGGATTACAAAGGGCGATACCTTTGAAAGATCTTTGCCAGCTTCTGCGCAAGACCCAATTAAGAACTTAGGAGACGCTATATCCATTTCTTTTCTCATCGTAATTACTTCCCTAGGCATTTTCGGAGAAACCTCAAGACGCCTCTTTACATTCAACTGGTTGGACATTTGTTGGTTTTCCATAATTTGTTTTTAAGCTAACCATCGTGTCAGGCGTTACGGGCGAGACTATGAGAACGGGTACACCCATGGATCACTTTCGATCATTTCCAACCCACGGAACTCTGGGGCCCATAGTTTCCTCCTTAGCTCGACTGGATGGGCATCAGTCGAGAACTCGTAATACTGTGCACAGGCTCCGACACCTGTGCACCGCGGACACTCCCTGACCAAGGACCGAAGTGGCTAGCGGACCAGCAACCGCTCATACGTCTTCGGCAGAGCAAGCTCACAGCAGCGTCCCAGACCAGAGTTTGACAAGCTCTGGACTTTTCAGCACTCCCAACGCGCAACGGTTCTGACCAGTCAAAATTCCCTAAGAGAAGATGTAAGTGTTGAAATGTGTATGGATTGTGTTGGTGTGTGTATGTGTATGCTTTGTGGGTGGTGTAGTGTTAGGCTAGGGTACCGCGAGGGACGCCAAATCCCTCGTAGGTGCGGCTAGTCCGCACCCCCCTCCGGGTGTTATAAAAGAAACGATTTGTTAAATAAACACTCTTAAAATAGAAAACTCAAATAATAACCAATTTATGCTGATTTTCTCGGATAAGATCTACGATGTGGTACATTTAAAGAAAAAATTGACCTTTATTTGACGGTTCTATACACTTTCAATTTTTTTATTGAGTTTTTTTATGGAGAATTGTTAAAAGTTAAACCAGTATATTAAAATGTTGAAAAATTATTTTATTATGAATTAGTTACGGAAAAAATGGTATATATAAATTGTCAAAATAGGTACAATTGCAATGAATAGCTGTGTGCAATCGAGGATGTCACTTAAAAATACAAAACTAATATTTAAAAAAATATATTTTATAGAATGCGTATTCACTCACACAAGCGCTCACGCACTTAAAAATTACGTATACCGCTAATTATTTACAAAGAATAGCTGCAGAAAAACTATGTAAATGAACCAGGTTGGAAAGCGGACATAGACTGCCCCTATTGAAGGATGTCTACAGAAGAGATCTGCGGGTGTTCAAGTAAGCTTAAAACGGTAATATGTCTGCATAACGGTAAAAAAGGTGAACAAGTAAAATATATATGCTAAGTAGCTTTGTTTTTTACAGTATCTTTCTATATATATACACGACAAAATCATGTGCTTGTATTACTACACAATTGTCTCGCAATGGAACCCAATACGTACGCTTACATTTACTTTGAAAGAATAGTTCGTAATGTTTCGGAATTAAGAACGATTTCTAACAGCGTAGAATCCTTCCGGCTTATGTATTCTACTGTTTTAGTGAAAGTTGAACTCGTGGAAAATGATCACATTAGTTATAGTTCAGAGATGTTTGAAATGGTTAGAAGCGTGACGTCCGTACTATCCAATCTATTAAGGAGTCTTATGTGGGCATATACAATGGAAATAATTGTTTGTGTTACCCTTGAAGGCATGTATAGAGTCAGCCAGTAACAAACACACATAATGATATCTATTGTATCGCCTTCGGCCCTCGTAATAGCCCATATCAACCTAATCTATAATAGATTAGGCTCATATGGGCTATTACGAGGAAAACACGAGTAGCCTTGACCTAATAATCAAATTTGGTAAGTACATTGTAAAATATAACTTATATATTTATTCACATGTTGTTTAAAATTTGTCTTTTTTATTAAACTGTTGTAAATGAATTTTATAACTTATGCGAGGTTGTAGTTGAGGAAAACACACTCTTAATAATTTATATCTAAGAGAAATAACTTGTAAAAAAATCATAAAAAATGGTTTATTAAACTTTGAATAAAAACACTGATAAACATTGTGTTATAGTGCGCCTGATTATGAATAACGTAATGCATGGATTCCTTGATGGAAACTAATCCTGACTCATTTATTCTACACTGCTACTGTTTGTAAAAAAACTCCAAGCGCATTTATTTTCCATTCCTTATTTATAATAATAATCTTCTTACTTGATCTTATCTTTTTACCTAATATATTATAGCATAGATCTTCTCCATAAACAACGATATCACATCTGTATACATATTTTACATAATATATACAAAATACCTCCTTTAATGACAAATTTTTATTACAAAAAAATAACTTCCGATAATTCAATAATTTACAATAATAAATTTTTTAGCATCTATTCATTATAATCTATATAATTAATGAAAATAAAATTCTAAAACGTCTCCTCAATGTAAGGTGTGTGTGTGTGTGTGTGTGTGTGTGTGTGTGTGTGTGTGTGTGTGAATTATGCTTTCTAAATGTAATTTTTTATTATAACTAATTTTTTTAGAAATACAATTCTAACAGTAACGAGTAATAAAAAGAAAACAATTATTTCAACAGGTAATGTAGTACTCATTCGAAAATAGAGACTTTTATAAAATAGGGAATCCCCCTTAATATACCAAGCTGGAAAAAATATATTTAATTAATCTCTCTATCAACTGGATATGCCATCTTGTCTTAACTATATAGTTATATATAAAGGAATTAAAATATATATTACGTAACTTACCTATTAAAGATGCTCGCGAGCACAGGATGATGCAGAGAAACTAAATCAAGTTTCAAAACGAAATTTGCAAAATGAACCAAAGTAACCTGTTTTTCAAGGCTGTCTGGCGGCCTCTCAAACTAGTAACCTTTAAGGGGAAATTATGTCTGTAGCATATCTGCATGTATATATATACGCTGTAAAATCGTAACACTTTACACGTTTTTTTCAGAATGGAAGGAAGGTTATACATACATCTGTCTTGAAACTGTGGTTAGGAATTTAAATAGCCTTATGAATGACAAAAGGAGACACTTTCGATAAGTCATTTTCTTTCTCTGTGCAGTAGATTAATATATATTTCGGGAATGGCAATGCCGGTGACGTTGGAACCATTATCTTCTCACTCGAATCAACTTTACTAGGATCGTCAGGAGAATCCTGACGTGTCCTCTTCATTTTTTTTTCCAGGCGAAAAACCTATCAAGGTTATCATCGCCTAACTAAAGTTAATTTAATTAATTATTTCAAAATAAAACTAACCAACTAAACAAAATAAATTGAAATAAATGTTTAATACTAAATGTAACTAAAACGAAAGAAACTAAAATTATACATAATTTAAATATTATTAAATAGATTAAGGTGGCGTAAGAAAGCGAGGACACGGTCGATAGCCGTGACATCGTCTCTTAAAACCACCTTTAAACTACCTCGAAGATCGTAACGTATATACAAATTTGGCAACTCATTACAATTCAAGCAGGATATGCTTGATTGTAATATTATTTCTACAAAACGGACATAGTGGTGGATCCTCATGTCGCATCAACCATCCATGCGTTAACAAAGAGTGGCCGATGCGAAGTCGAGTAACCACTACTTCCTCCCTACGATTCGAACGAACAGATGTAATCCATGGTCGGACGGTATTTTTGATGTCCCTCAACTTGTTTCTATTTACATTTTGCCATTCTTCGTTCCAAACAGAGAATAGTGTAGATTTAACTTTGCATACAAAATCTGATGTCATCACACGTTGTGTCGATGGCAACATACCTGTAGCTAATTTTGCACCTTCATCTGCTTTAGTGTTTCCGAATATTCCACAGTGACCAGGCACCCAGAGAAATGACACCTCGTAATTGGAGCCTGTGTATAGAGCACAAGATGTCTCCAACTAAAGGGTTCTTAGTGTACATTTCCTGAATAGCCTGGAGAGCACTTTTGGAATCACAACACACAAGATATTTAGATTTTGCAGACGGAATTGATCTTAAAGCTTGGAAAATTGCATAAAGTTCTGCAGAAAAACGCTACAGGCTGAGGGCAATCCGTAAGTGAAAGTTTGTCCTTCCATATAAAATGCACAACCTATCCCATTGTCCAGTTTTGAACCGTCTGTGAAAATAGTCACAGTATGTTGGTGAGTTTGATGAATTTGCAAAAACTCCTTACGATAAATAACGTCAGGAGTATTGTGTTTTAGGTACATGGACAATGAGAAGTCACATTTTGGATTTTGTATTGTCCATGGAGGGATGTAGCATGATGTTCGTTCGAATATAGGTGGCTGTTCTAAATTTAGATTATTAAAAATGCGCAACGTTCTTATTCCGAAGGGAGCAGTTGAACGTTGACGCACATTATAACGATCCTCGAGGTGGTTATCAAAAACTGCTTTGAATGCCGGATGTTTAGGTTTACTTCGAAGACCAGTGTAATAAGAAATTTGTAGCATTTGACGTCGCATAGAGAGAGATGGTTCTCCAGCTTCAACTAGAAGGCTGGAGATTGGGCTTGATTTGAAAGCACCAGTAGAAAGTCTAAGACCAGCATGATGTATTGAATCCAGGAGTTTCAGAACCGTAGGTCGAGCAGATGAATAGGCTATACAGCCGTAATCTATGCGCGATCTTACAACGGCGCGATAGAAACGGAGCATACATGTTCTGTCTGCTCCCCAATTTGTACCACTTACAACTCTCAACATATCCAATATCTTGCTGCATCTCACCTTCAAATCACGAACATGTGGACTCCATGAAAGTCTTTTATCCAATAAAAGACCCAAAAATCTCACATTATCCGCGGTTTGAAGCCGCGTACCATCAAGATAAAGAATAGGTTCCTGGTGTTGCCTGCGACGACTAAATGCTATACACTGGGTCTTCGAAGCCGAAAACTTGAAGCCCGTAGATTTGGTCCATTCTTGCAATTTATTAATTACTAATTGTAAGGATCTTTCCGCTGTTGCCATACTTCTAGAAGCCATATATATACAAAAATCGTCTACAAACAGGGAACAGTGGACCGGTGACTGTACGTTTGTTAATGGCAACAGCAAACAGCGTCACACTCAAAACGCCACCCTGTGGTACACCATTCTCTAGTTCGCAACGATCAGAATATATGCCTCCTAGACGTACACGGAAAGTCCTGTTATTCAAATAATTTTGTATAAAAGCAAGAATGTTACATTGTATACCCCAGGAAGACAGAGAATAGTGTAGATTTAACTTTGCATACAAAATCTGATGCCATCACACGTTGTGTCGATGGCAACATACATGTAGCTAATTTTGCACCTTCATCTGCTTTAGTGTTTCCAAATATTCCGCAGTGACCAGGCACCCAGAGAAATGACACCTCGATACCCTGTAATTGGAGCCTGTGTATTGAGCACAAGATGTCTCCAACTAATGGGTTCCTAGTGTACAATTCCTGAATAGCCTGGAGAGCACTTTTGGAATCGGAACATACAAGATATTTAGATGTTGCAGACGGAATTGATCTTAAAACTTGGAAAATTACATAAAGTTCTGCTGTAAAACTACTACAGGCTGAGGGTAATCCATAAGTGAAGGTTTGTCCTTCCATCTAAAATGCACAACCTATCCCATTGTCTAGTTTTGAACCGTCTGTGAATATAGTCACAGTATGTTGGTGAGTTAGTTGGATTTGCAAAAACTCCTGACGATAAATAACGTCAGGAGTATTGTGTTTTAGGTACCTGGACAATGAGAAGTCAAATTTTGGCATTCGTATTACCCATGGAGGGATGTAGCATGATGATCGCTCGAATATAGGTGGAAGTTCTAAATTTAGATTGCTAAAAATACGAAACGTTCTTATTCCGAAGGGAGCTGTTGAACGTTGACGCTCATTGTAACGATCCTCGAGGTGGTTATCAAAAACTGCTATGAATGCCGGATGTTTAGGTTTGCATCGAAGACCAGTGTAGTATGAAATCTGTAGCTTTTGACGTCGCATTGAGAGAGATGGTTCTCCAGTTTCAACTAGAAGGCTGGAGATTGGGCTTGATCTAAAAGCACCAGTAGAAAATCTAAGACCAGCGTGATGAATTGAATCAAGGAGTTTTAAAACCGTAGGTCGAGCAGATGAATAGGCTATACAGCCGTAATCTAAGCGCGATCTTACAACGGCGCGATAGTAGCGGAGCATACAGGTTCTGTCTGCTCCCCATTTTGTACCACTTAGAACTCTCAACATATCCAATATCTTGCGGCACCGGGTCCTTAAATCACGCACATGCGGACTCCAGAAAGTCTTTTATCTAATAAAAGACCCAAAAATCTCATATTATCCGCGGTCTGAAGCCGCGTACCACCAAGATAAATAATAGGTTCCTGGTGTTGCCTGCGACGACTAAATGCTATACACTGGGTCTTCGAAGCCGAAAACTTGAAGAACTTAGATTTGGTCCATTCTTGCAATTTGTTAATGACTAATTGTAAGGACCTTTCCGCTGTTGCCATACTTCCAGCAGCCACATATATGCAAAAATCGTCTACAAACAGGGAACAGTGGACCGGTGACTGTACGTTTGAAGTGACTCTGTTAATGGCAACGGCAAACAGCGTCACACTCAACACGCCACCCTGTGGTACACTATTCTCTAGTTCGTAACGAAGTATATATGCCTCCTAGACGTACACGAAAAGTCCTGTTATTCAAATAATTTTGTATAAAAGCAAGAATGTTACCTTGTATACCCCATGATTTCAATACGTTCAAAATTCCTCTTCTCCATGCCATGTCATATCCCTTCTCGAGGTCGAAGAAAACAGCTACCAGTGTTTGTCGTAAGATGAAGGCATTCTGTATAGCTGACTCCAACAAAACCAATTGGTCAACTGATGAACGTCCTTGTCTGGAACCATACTGGACGGTAGTAAGAAGTTTGATTGTTTCTAGATACCAGACAAGACTACGGTTGACCATCTCTCCAGTAGTTTGCATAAGCAGATGGTGAGAGAGATGGGTCTGTAACTACTGGGATTAGTTTTGTCCTTTCCTTGTTTTAGAAGAGGAATTATAGTCGCTTCTAACCATGCATCGGGAAAACCGTGCTCCCCGAATATACGATTGTATATCCGAAGAACTAGTTTTGCCTACTGTGGTAGATTTTTAATCATGAAGTACACATGAATATCGTCCGGGCCTGGAGCTGCATCCTTCGTTGACGAGAGAGCCGACTCTAGTTCATCGATAGAGAAATGGATAGTCAAACACGTGTCTCCTGACAATCCAACGGTGAACGGTAAGGCTTCCTGTTTACGTTTGTACACCTGGAAAGCGTTCTTGTATGCAGAAGATGAAGAATATTTTGAGAACGATAACGCCAGCACATTGGCAATATCCTCACTGTCCGTAGTCATAACTCCATCCGGATGCCTTAGTGAAATTAATGGCATCAGAACGGAAATGCCACAGACGGATCGTAATTTCTTCCATACTGTAGATGGAGCTGTAGTTCTTGTATTTTTCCAGGTTTTCACTCGTTGGATGTCTCTTGAACTGGTTCAGAGCTTTTCTCCGTTGACGAATTATCACAGTGCACTCATCATTCCACCACGGAACAGGTGGTCGCCGTGGTTTTGATGAGGTTTTCTGTATTGCCTTTTAGATGGCATTCAAAATAGTTTTGGTAATTGAATTTACGATGTCATTAATTGGAGCCAGGTCTTCCATTTCCAGTGACTCTAGATCTTGTGAGAATTGTTCCCAGTTGGCTTTTTCCAAGATCCAACGGGGATGTCGATCACAACAGGGTGAGGAGTCATACAAAGAGATCTCAATGGGAGTATGACCGCTACTGTAAAGATCAGGCAATGCTGACCATGTTAACCTTGTAGCCAGAGCAGGACTGCACAATGACAAGTCAACAGCTGTCCACCTGCCTGTAGACGCTGCTAAATGTGTCGGAGAACCGTCATTTAGCAGGTATAAATCCAGTTCCGATCTGATGCTTTCGATCAGATTACCTCGCAGGTTGCATTCTGGGGAACCCCATGAAACATGGTGGGCATTGAAATCGCCCACTAATAAAAACGGAGTCAGTAACTGATTTATAAGGTCTACAAGATCTCTCTGTTGCAGTTTGTCACTTGGTGGGAGGTAGACACAACAGAGAGTGAGTTTGTATGGAACAGCTGTTTGAATTGCTACTGCTTGTAAGGGAGTTATTAAGTTCAGAGAAACGGCGTCGACACAGTCACGGGCTAGAATGGCTACGCCACCCCTAGCTGGATTTTCTGTAACGAAGTCCGATCTGTAAACTGAACACTCCCTTAGTTGGAAATTGTGCGATTCATGGAGATGTGTCTCCTGAATACAAATGTACATAGGGGACACATCCCTTACAATTAATTTGAGATCCTCAATGTGACTTCTAACTCTGTTAATGTTCCACTGAATCACGGATTGTTTAGGTGTTTACATTGCTACTTAGTGAAAAGGATTGACCTGGCTCTCATTGTTGGCATTAAATGCTAATTTACCTGGAACGTCAGGAGACGCTTCAGGCAATGTATCATTGGATTCCATCACCGCTATTGCAGTGGTGGAACTCGAGGAATTTGTATGCTCAGGGGGTGAGATGGAATGGGCCCCTCCTTTTGCCATTGCTTTTTTTCTTTTTTCCCCCAACTTTAATTGAGCCATTCTTTTTTAAAATATCAAAATTTGATTAATTTTTTCTACCTTCTGATGTTACGGACTTAACGCTTTCAGACTTATTACTTGTTCTAAGAGTCTTTCCTTTGTGGAGAGATACCTGTGCAGGAATGCCTGTATCGTCTGATTTGCTACGTACTAGCAGATTACTCGGCGTAGTCGCTGATTGTACTACACTTACTGAAGGTCCATTTGTCACTAAAGACAGAAGGCGAGCAACCTGCTCAGTAAGGGCTTCAATTTTTCCGGTAAGGTCTGCGCAGTTGGCACAGGACGACTTCGTAGCGCTCGCGGAAGCAGCATACGTTTTATTGACAACATTTGGTTGGGAAGCTTTAAAGATCTTCTTAGCTTCAGCAAATCATATCCTCTGGTTAGCCATAATGCCAAGGATTGCTTTCTCCTCCTTAAAGTGAGGACAGTTGTAAGATCGCGCCGGATGATCGCCCAACAATTAGCGCACTTCGGGGGGTTACCGCAATCTTTTTCATCATGACCTTCCATGCTACACTTGCACTCTGTTTAGAACACGCAGAACTAATGTGCCCAAAACGCTGACACTTGAAGCATCGCCGAGGATTAGCTACGTAAAGCCTCACTGTCAGCCTTTGATAACCTACATTAACATATTCAGGAATCTGTTGTTTCCCAAAAGTAAGTATGAAAGAGGCTGTTTTAATTTTCTCGCCTTTTTCAGATTTCATAATAACAGCAACATCCGTAACAGACGGAGAGTTCGGCCTTGATTTTATTTATTGGGACGTGCATCAAGTCCCTACATGTAATGACCCTTTTAGAGAAATTCGACGATCTATGGGGAGCCACAGACACCTTGACTTGGTCAAAGAAGGAAGTCGTTTTTAGAAGAGATCTGGTCTGTTTTTCACTACTAGTAGCAACAAGCAGTGTCCCATTTCTTAATTTTTTGATAGATGAGACAGGACTTCCAGCACAGGCAGTAATTACTTTATTTATAAGAACCGGCGAAACTCTAGACAAATCCTTTCCATCTTTGGCACTAAAAATTATTAAATATTTGGGCGATGGCAATGCTTGTGACGTTGCCACCATCATCTTCTTCCTCAAATCATCAACTTTAGGTTCATCAGGTGAATCCTGACGAGTCCTCTTTAAACTCAAACAATTTGACTTAGTTTTAGGATCCATAGAATGCTTTTAGCCAACCATCGTGTCTGGCATTACGGGCGAGACTATAGGAACGGGTACACCCTTGGATCACTTGCGATCATTTCCAATCTCCAGAACTCTGGAGCCTATAGTATTCTCTTTAGCTCGATTGGATGGTCATCAGTCGAGAACTCGTAATACTGTGCACAAGCTCCGACACCTGTGCACCGCGGACACTCCCTGACCAAGGATCGAAGCGGCTGGTAGACCAGAAACCGCGCTTACGTCTTCGGCAGAACAAGCTCACATCCCAGACCAGAGTTTGTCAAGCTCTGGAATTTTCAGCACTCCCGACGCGCAACGGTTCTGACCAGTCAAAATCCCTGAGAAGATGTGTTTAAATGTTTAGAGTGTGTGTGTGTGTGTGCTTTGTGAGTGGTGTAGTGTTAGGCTAGGGTACCGCGAAGGATGCTGAACCCCTCGTAGGTGCGGCTAGTCCGCACCTTCTGCGGGTGAATGTGGGTATAATTGTATATGTTGCAACCCTTTGCTCATTTTTATTTTTCATAGTCCGAACATGTCCAGTAATAGCCTACTTTATTAAAAACGGTAACACTTTTAAAAGATCATTTCCATCTTCTTCGGACTCAACAATTAAAAATGTTGGTGCTGCTTGACGAATTTTTTCAAGTACGTCCTTCTGAGCATTATCTAATACTTTAGACGCACTCACCGAAGCCGCACGGCGCCTCTCTTCTCTAAGGTGATTTGACGTTTTTATTTTTCCCAGAAATATTATTAAGCCATCCATTGTGTCGGGCGTTACGGGCGAGACTACGAGAACGGGTGTATACCCATGGATCACTTTCGATCATTTCCAACTCCCAGTACTCTGGGGTTCATAGCTTCCTCCTTAGCTTGACTGGATAAGCATCAGTTAAGAACTCGTAATAGTGTACATAGGCTCAGACACCTGTGCACCACGGACACTTCCTGACCAAGGACCGAAGTGGTTGGCGGACCAGCGACCGCGCATACGTCTTCGTCAGAGCAAGCTCACATCAGCTTCATAGTCCAGAGTTGTCAAGCTCTGGACTTTTCAGCACTCACAGCGCGCAACGGTTCTGACCCATCAAATTCCCTAAGTGAAGATGTTAGTGTATGTGTATGTGCGTGCGTGTGTGTCTATGTGAATGTGTGTGCGCGAGATAGAATCGTGTAATTTAAAAATGAACGTTTTTAATCATTTATATTATTTGTCTTTGTTCTAGATATATCGCTGATATAAGCTGACCTATGATATCGTTACAGGATAATCAATGGAAAACAACAATGGTCAACCAAACTGATGGAGGAGATCGAAACTTTCTCGAACCTATCAAACGTCATTTCATTCAAGCCCTTTGAAGTTCTTCCTTTGTTTATCGACGAAACGTACCGTCTTTCTGAGCACAATGTCAACTCACGTTGTTTTAACATTTCTGGGAATTTCAAACTATGAATGTAGAACATAAAATAGTAACTTTGTATGCCAACAAATCGAAAACTGTGAGGAAAGAGTAATCAGTTTCGGTTTAAATGAAATACTTAGGCAGACAAGTTTGTTTTTATTTCTACCCGAGTTTAACAATTCTCTCTGCTCAACTGTTTTATCAATGAACTGCACTTTTAAGAATTATAGTGACTGTTTATGTTTATTCCCTGGGAACGATGACGTAAACGAGCCTTACGAGACGTCAAGACAGAATCACGATTGGAGTTTTCTTTTTGTGTTGGTGTTTATTGTGGCGGGAGGGGTTGGAAATATCCTGGTGTGCCTCGCCGTATGTTTGGACAGGAAACTGCAGAACGTCACTAACTACTTCCTCTTGTCTTTAGCCGTAGCAGATCTACTAGTTAGTCTTTTTGTAATGCCATTGGGAGCAATTCCAGGATTTTTAGGTATGGTCTTTAAATTATTTTTATGATAAGTAAGCTGTAATTTATTGTAGATGTGACTGGATTGTTTTGCGAACAACCATTTCTGTTATTATCAACAGTGTTGAAATTCCTAGAAATTTGAAAATTAAATTTTAATTCCAACTACTACTACAAATATAACAAAACCAAAACTTAGAATAATTGAAGTTAAGGTGAATATTCGACCAGAGGTTTAAAAATTTTTTAAAAACTATATTTAAATTAAACACAAATATATTTAAATTAAATTTACTAAAACTACACAAAACATTCAATTCTATTGAATAAATAAAGCTAATGTAAAACGGCGTTGACACTACGCACGCTTGATATCTATGTTAACATCAGTTTTAATTTTTTATACTTTTCTAGATTTTCAGTTATTAGTTTTTTAAATCTGTTTATAGCTTTACGTCGCAAAAAGGATATCAGTTCATTTATTATTCATTCTACCAAAACAGAATTTAAAACAAGATTAATACATCTATTTATTATGTAATCAATAATATAAGGAATATAGTTTTTAATAACTGTTTGTGAAGAATTGAAACAAAATGGTCGTTCGAATGTAGGTGTAAAATTAGGTTATAAAGAACGCACAACGTTATTATTAAAGGAGCTGTCGAATGTTGACGCACGTCGATCCTTGAACAAGTTATTAAAAACTATTTTGAAATTATTAACTATTATTAAAATTATTTGTTAATAAAATTATTTGTTAATAAATTTCCTATAAATAACGAAGCATATGACGTTGCTAGGAATACATTTTTATAATCGTTTTATGATTCTACAAAACTGAAAACTATCTTAATCGTTATTTCCTTTGTCATGCGTTTGAAAATAAACATTATACGGAACCAGAGTAAATAAAAAATTTAATGGAATTGTTATAAAATATGTTAATAATAAAATTGTAAATTAGGTTTAATAAAGACGCTACCGTTCAACATTATGTACTTAAAATGCACTTGTAGTTAAAATTTAAAACCTTTCAACAAAACTTAGATCCAGCCCCTCTAATAAAATCAATGGATTCTGTAAAGCCTATGTGGTTCTCTAGGTTACTGGCCACTGGGAATTGTTTGGTGCAATATCTATGTAACATGTGATGTCCTCGCCTGCTCTTCGAGTATAATGCATATGTGTTTCATTAGCTTGGGTCGTTACCTTGGCATTAGGAACCCGCTTAAGACCAGGCACACCTACTCCACAAAGCGATTGGTGGGATTTAAAATTGCGTTGGTATGGGCACTGTCGATGTTGGTGTCCAGCTCTATCACAATACTAGGTAAGTACAAAGGAGGCTTTTGTGTGTCAATTTTGTAATAGAAACTCTAGTAGATTTTTTGCCTGTAATCTTTGTGTGTATGTCTGTTAACTTTGTTAAATACCACGCTATATATACCCAGTTTTTACTTGCAGTAAACAAATAAGTTCATCACCACCGATAGGAATTCTTAAAATCATTAACAACTATTATTTAGTTTCATAAGATCAAACGGCTACAAACTTATAACTAAACGCTTATCTCAAATAACAAAATAAATAATGAATAACTTTTATACAAACTAATAAAAAAATCATGCCGACTAACTACACTAAATAAACTACACAGATTATATGTAGCAACAAAATTAAAGAATTAAATTAAATTTATAAAGTAAATGTTATTGGAATTTTTTCTCTCCTTAATTGAGAAAAAATGTTTCCAAGTTACTAGTAACTAAGCAAAATAAATATCAATAAACTAAAAACTGCTATTATTCCTAGCTAAAGTAATAAATACTCAATCTACAGCCGTTAATTTAGTAAAAAATATATACTAACGTTAAGGGAAAAACTTCAACAAAGTAAAAATCAAAATAAAAATATATTAAACTATATTAAAAATATGTATGTGGCATTATAATTTTTTCTTGGTGAGAAACCAGTTCAGTTTATCATCGCCAATTAAAAATAGCGTTTGGAAAACTCAAATTAAAATAAAATCACGTAAGTATATAACTTTATACTTGCAACAAATAACGGGCAAATTTTCAGAAAGAAAAAAAGTAAAAATATAACAAATAAACAATATGATTAAATAACAACATAACAAAAAATTAGAAATAGCAGTATAATAATAAATAAATCATACGAATACAATAAGTATTCTGTATTAAAACAAACAACCGAAATAAATAACAGTCAATACCTAAAAACTAAAAAGGTATTTAACAATAAGTATAACATTGAATAAATAATTATTAAATAAAAATTTAAGCAATTGCTATCCCAGATCCACTGTTACAAAATTCCTGTATACATTATCAGGCGTAAAACAAATTAAGGTTATCATCTCCTACCTAAAAAGCAAAAACCTTCCTGTAAATTAAAACTCATGAAGATGCTTCGGACCACCACAACCGACTAGTATATGGCTGGTGGTATTTCAACAGAACTGACAATATTGGGTCCACGTTATCGCATTAGATAACGGTGAGTAAAACAAGAGTAGCCAACGCGAAAACGGGTAGTCACGACTTCCTCTTTTCGTTTTGAACGACTAAAAAACCACCATGGACGGACGAACCATCATTAATTTCCTTTACCTTATTGTGATTCACACATTGCATTAGTCATTCGAAACAGCGAGCAATAAATGTTTTTTAAAACACACATAATCAAATGGCCCATCTCAATGTGTAATTGGCCCCCACACATGTAACAATCTTCGCCGCTTCATCTGCTTTTGTGTTTTCCATAATTGCAATGACCAGGAGCCCAACAGAATGCTACCCTAACACGCTCTTAATCCAGTTTGAGTACTGCACACAAAATATCCCTAACTAGAGGGCTCACATATATGACATCTTGAAGAGCACTTTTAGAATCGTAAAATAAAAGGTAGCGTTAAGAACTAAATTGAACTATAGTTATGGTTAATAAGGGCAAATTAGTCTGTTGTGAAAACACAGCAGGGGCACATGTAGGTACTTTCCTGATGCATAAAACTCCATTCTCCAGTTTATACCCACCAGTAAAAATAATTTCACTGTGTTGGTGGGGTCTGAGAATTGCCAAAACCTCCTAGTGGTAAATCAAATCAGTAGTGCTTTAGATGTGACAGGCAGTCAGAATGTCGTTTTTATTATTCATGGAGGCAGATAGCACACGGATCATTCGAATATAGGTGGAAGTTGAAACTCAAGCTAATCCGTAATTCGAAGGACTAGTATAGTTGTCAACTTATCACTCATAAGTTAAAGAAAGAGCTGTTTCTAATTCGTTTATAAAGAAAGTGGTGTTTAAAAGAGATATTATTCGCTGACAAGAAAGCAATTTTGGTAATCATCGCCAATCAACGGCAATGACTAAAGCGAAAATATCCAAATACAATTTTAAAAAAATATTTTAAAATTAATTTAATATTATTCCAAGCAACAAATATTTATATTTCTTTTCAGGTGAAAAACCGGACATGGTTATCATTGTCTAACTTTTATTTTCTTTACAATATGGAGTTTACAAAGGTAAAAGTCAAAATAGTGAAAATAAAAATATCACAAAAATTTTATTGTGAGATTTTGAGTTCACTATTTTGACTTTTACCTTTGTGAATAGTTCTCACTAGCTAAGCTCTAATTAACTAAATAATTTGGAATTTAATTAACTAAAACATAGTAAAATAAAATATAGATAGAACTAATTTTATTATTTTATTTTTACAAAATTTTTTTCTAAATTATCTAAAACAATAAAATTACTGAATTAATTTAGACAAAATCAAAATTTAAAAAATTAAATTAACACACAATATTTTAAATATAGTTTATATTCAGGTGACGTAAGAAAGCGTTGACAAGGTCGTAACGTGCATATAAATTGGTTAACACATCACTATCAAGCAGAATATAATTGATTTTGATGATACCGCCACAAAATTTACATAGTGGATCCTCATATCGCAATAACCATCCATCCGTTAACAAAGAGTGGTCGAGAACCCACCACTTCTTCCTACGATTTAAAGGAATAAATTACCTCCAAGGTATGACTTTGTTCTTGATGTCCCCCATCTTGTGTTCATTCAGCGAAATAGAAACGGTTGTGATAGATATACAGGTTGTGCCTGCTCCCCAATTAGTACCACTAAGGACTCTCCTCATATCCAATATCGTGTTGCAGCGCGTCCTCTAATCACGCTCATTTGGGATCCATAAGTTTTTTATCCCATAAAAACAATAAGGTCTCACACTATCCGCGGTTTGAAACAGTATACCATCAATTAAAGGATAGGCTCTTAGTGTTCCCTGCAACGACAAAATGCGACGCAATGGATTTTTGTTGCCATACTTATAGCAGCAACATACATACTTAAATTTCGATTTAGGATTCATTGAATTTAAATTCTTGTCGGTGATATTGAATAGTATAATTTTATAAAGGGGTGATAACGATATTTGGTTTTCGCCATAAAAAACAAAACTACTGTATCTGTTACAGGAATCCATGACCCTCTTAACATCATGCCTAAAAAAAGGCTGTGTGTTATCAACAACAGGACGTTCTGGGTGTTTGGATCTTTGGTAGCATTTTATATTCCTATGATGATCATGATCGTGACATACACTCTGACTGTGCAGCTCTTGCGGCAGAAAGCAAGGTTTGTCGAAGAGGATCCCACTGAAGAAGTCTCCGACATCTTCCGACGTTTGGGAGGACGTATCCAGAAGTCGTCTAGTAATCGTCGTCACAGATCAATGAGCACGTCACACAAGTTGCTTTACAGGACGTCAGGCAAAGCAACAGACAAGTAATGACTTTTTTGAACGAAAGTATTTCGTTACACACCCATAAAATAAGCCTAAATTATAAATTATAACTTTTACAAAGTAATTTATTGTTTTACAATAATATTTCATTTGACTTTCGTTAAATTTATTATTACGCTAAATATGCACCTACATAAAGTTTATTGTGATGCAATTCATATTTTTCCCAGACGAAAAACCAATTGAGGTTTTCATCACCGACCTCAAGTGTTATATAAAATTTAAAATAAATGTTCCATAAATGAACCTAGTCAAAATAAAATAATTGTTTAAGACTAATTATAATTATCTAAAACTAAAGAAACTAAAATTATACAAAAGTTAAATATAATTAAACAGATTCAGGTAGCTTAAGAAAGCTACCTTAAATCGACCCTTAAAACCACCTTTAAACTACCTCGAAGACTGGTAACGTATATACAAATCACTCAACTCATCACAATCAAGCAGAATGTGCCTAATTGTGATGTACATCCACAAAACTGACATAGTGGCGGATCCTCATGTCGCGTCAACCATCCATAACAAAGAGTAGCCGATGCGAAGTCGATTTACCACCACTTCCTCCCTACAATTGGAACATACAGATGTCCTCCAAGGTCGGACGGTATTTTTGATGCTCCTCAACTTGTTTCTATTTACATTTTGAAATTCTTCATTCCAAACAGAGAATAGTGAAGATTTAACATTGCGTACAAAAGCTGATGTCATCACACGTGTCGATGGCACCATACTTGTAGCTAATTTTGCACCTTCATCTGCTTTAGTGTTTCCGAATGTTCCGCAGTGACCAGGCATCCAGAGAAATTACACCTCGTAATTGAAGGCTGTGTATTGAGTACACGATGTCTCCAACTAGTGGGTTCTTAGTGTACATTTCCTGAATTGCCTAGAGAGCACTTTTGGAATCGGAACATAACAAGATATTTAGATATTGCAGACGGAATGATCTTAAAGCTTGGAAAATTAAATTAAGTTCTGCGGTAAAAACGGAAGTTTTGTCCTTCTATATAAAATGCACAACCTATCCCATTGTCGAGTTTTGAACCGTCTGTGAATATAGTTACAGTATGTTGGCGAGTTAGTTGGATCTGCAAAAACTCCTGACGATAAATAACGTCAGGAGTATTGTATTTTAGGTATCTGGACAATGAGAAGTCAAATTTTGGCATTCGTGTTAACCATGGAGGGATGAAGCATGATGTTCGTTCGAATATAGGTGGATGTTCTAAATTTAGATTACTAAAAATACGTAACGTTTTTATTCCGAAGGGAGCAGTAGGAATGTTTAAAAATAAACATTACGCCACAGTTGCTTCATACAGTTATTAATTGTATTATTTGATAATTTTTTATTATTTTTGTGGTATTGGAGTTATTTCCAATATTTCATTGTAAAATATAAATATGCTAAAATATATTTATTTATTTTTTTTTCATATAAAATAGGTTTTCATGACACGTAATTAAAATCAAAGATCTTAACACTAATACTACAACTCAGCTACTATCTAAACTAAATACACACATTAAGATTGAAAAATTAGGTATAAACAATTTTGAATTAAACTAGTAAGAATTGAACACAATGTAATAAAATTGTAATACATAGGCTTAGGCGGAGGAAAAAGGCGATGACACTGCCAAAAGCCGTATCATCGTCCCTCAACACAATTATTATATTGTACACGTTTCTGAAAATCTTTTTTCTTTTTAGCAACAAACCGTAAAACACTGTACAAAATTATGTTTATAAAAAAAGACAATGAAGTTGTTTAAAACTAATGTCTTGCATGTAAAATTTCTTATTAAAGTTGAAAGTTTTTGTTTTTCATTTCAATAGGCATACGAGTAGCATACGAGTCATTAGTTCCTCTCAGCCTACGTTATCATACGGAAACGTCAGTGGTTCTAGTGGAAGAAACAGTAACAGAAAACAATCTTGTGATCAAGGAACACAGACATCGGAAAACATAACACGGGAAACACGGAACTGCAGGCTAAGAAGTCTAAGGTTACAGCTTAATATGACCCCCGCTACACTTAATTTAAGGTTAGTTAGAATATTAAGAGAAGTATGAATATATTTGTTTAAAAATATTTGATCCAATAAAAATATTTGTTTTTTGTCTATCTATCTTGTGCAAATATCTATCTTTTTCATGCTTGCATCTGTAGAGAAACAATCTGCTCCTTTTTGGTTTTTATAATCAAAACTACCTGAAGGGGTGCAGACTAGCAGCACCTACGAAGAGGCGTTTGGGGCTTATTGTGGTACCCACACTCTAACATAAACGGTAATGACAACTCTAACTTTAATACTACACTGTATTTGATACAGCAATGTTATAAAAATTATTATTCGTATAAACCAGCTGACCTGTTACGTACTTGACACGTCGTAACGACATGCGGCGTTAGGTCACTGTTGCTGGATAAACGTCCCACATACTGTGTGGGTCCAAGCTCCGTGTGGTTGCGGGGTGAGGTGCGGGGGAAGAGGGGCTACACGGCCTTGTAACTGTTATGTGCGTGTATTCCTTTTCAAATAACATTCGGCCAGTTAAGCTAGTGGAAGTGTGTGTGTTAATAGTATTGTGCGTGTTTATTCTATCGTCTAGCCTAGTGTTTTTGTTTAGTGTTGATAATTATACAACACTAATTTTAATTTTTAATTAGTGTTGATGTTTTAATTTTTTAATTTAGTGTTGATTATAGTTAGTCATGTCTCAAAGTTCGTCAAGTGGAAGTAGCCGTAAAAGAAGTTTTGTTGTACATAGTGAAGCTCGAACATTAATTAGTAAAATAATTGAAAAATGTGACGAAGAAGCAAAAACTAATTCATTGCGTTTCCCATAAAACAGGCCACAAAAAGAGCAGCAGATTAATGTGGAAAGTCAGATAATTTTATTCTGAAAGTCCGTAAAGAGGCTAGGCACTTGAAAGAACAAGGTTCAAGCAGTAAGCTCTCCTCGCCTGGTAAAAAAAGAAAAACCAGGTTCAATGACAGAAAAGTTTCTGTTGATGACTTCGATAAGTGTGTCATTAGAAATATAACTCAAGACTTTTATAAAAGTGAAAAGGTTGTACCGACAGCACGAAAACGGCTACCCATAGTGAAAAAAAGAATTCAATTTCCATGGGGAAAGAAATCTTTGATAAGAATTATAAGGGGAATGGGTTTCAAATGGAGAAAGTGTAGAAGTAGGAGAAAAATTCTTATAGAAAAATCGGAAATTCGGGAATGGCCGCGCGACACAGATATTTAGTGCAAATAAAAGCCTTACGTCAATCTGGAAGTGATATTTTTTACGTGGACGAGACATGGGTAGACAGTAATATAACTGTTAAAAAATGTTGGCAGTCAGATGATGTTTTCGGTGTATCAGAAAACTATAGAGCAGGATGCCGCCTTATACTTCTACATGCTGGTGGCAAAAATGGATTTGTGAAAGGAACCCAGCTTCTTTATAAGGCAGGAACCACTTCCGGTGACTATCACGGTCAAATGAACCAAAATAATTTTGAGAAGTGGCTCAAAGAGATGCTTTTGCCAAACATTCCACCCGCCTCTGTAATTATAATGGACAATGCACCATATCATTCTGCTGTAGCAGAAAAGTTTCCAACCAAATATTCAGTAAAAATGGAAATGATAAATTTTTTGAGGAAACGTGGTATTAACTGTAACGAAACAACGAAAAAAGAAGAGCTCATTCCTTTAATTAACATTCACCGACCGAAAGAAAAAGTTTTTAAAATAGACCAGTTTCTCTGTAGTTTAGGCCATACTGTCGTTAGAACTCCACCTTACTTGTGTGACCTAAACCCTATCGAACTAGCTTGGGCTAAAATAAAGAACTTTTTGAGAGAACACATCCCTGACGGCAACTTAAGTTTAATAAGGTTACAGGAATTAACCGAATTGGGAATAGAAGAAGTGACTGAAAATGACTGGATCGGATATTGCAACAAAGTCGAAGACCTTGAGAAATAATACTGGGAAACTGATGGCATAGTATCAGATGTAATAGACGAACTAATAATTAATATTAATGCTCAAGACGACAGCAGTACAGACGATACTACCAGTGACAGCGATTCCAGCATCAGTGACGCAGATAGCACACTTGCTAGGTCACTGTAATACGTAAGTACATGTTATCAGTATTTGAATAGATGTTTTTTTTATGGGTAGTAGCTTTACCCTCACTTAGCCTGTGTTTACGCATTCCTCGAATTCCTAGCAAACACGGAGTTTGGACCCGCACAGTATCCACCACTTGGGGTAGTTTAAATGGACTTGCCGGCTCATATTTGGAATACTGTTTACGTGTTAATTTTATTCCTCTTACAAATCAGTTGTTTAAACAGCTTCATATATTTTTAGACATATGCGATGTTAATTGGGACATTTCGTCTTTTTTTTCTGGCGAAAAATCAAATGCGGTTATCATGCCCAATCAAAACCTGAAACAAAACGCAACAATTTAAATAAGGGAGAATAACAAACACAATTTTATTCAAAACAAAAAATTGAAAACAAAGTACCAAACCTAAAACAGTTTTATAACCATAAATATACAACAATTAAAAAAACATAAGAAAATAACAAAAAACAAAAATAAATCTATAACAATAAAAAATATAAAAATATAAATAACAAAATAACAACTACGAACAATATAACAATGAATAAATATTAACGATATTTAAAACAACAATATTCATTTTTAAAGTGATTGAAATACAGTATGTATTACCTATAAAAATACCCACTTGTATATTTCTTTGTGCTACTGCGACAGTTTCTGTTTTAAATGATCGTTTTACTAGGTTTACTCTAAATGACATTTATGACAAAAAAGATGTAAACTTTTTTATTAAATCGAAAACTAAAAATTGTAATCACGGCGTATTAGGTTAAAGTACCCTAAAACATGAATAAAAAAATCAATTCCAGGATAAAGAACTTGCTGAAACAGTGGTGCATCTTCCATCCATGCAACCATCCATGCGTTAAAAAAGAGTGACCGATGCGAATACGAGTAACCACCACTTTATCTCTAAGAGTTTATTTTCAGGCGAAAATCCCACATGGTCACTATCCCTTAACTTAAAATGTTATTTCAAATGTTATCAAAAGTAAATTTATTATAAAACGAATAATTTTAATCAAACAAAATAAGTAGTAAAAACTAATTTTGATCATCTAAAACTAAGCAAAATAAAATTTAAATTATACAGATTTCAATTATCATTACATAGATTTAGGTGGCGTAAGAAAGCGATGATACGGTCGATATAGCCGTGACATCTTTCCTTAAAACCACCTTTTAACTTCTTTGAAGATCGTAACGTAAATACAAATCGGTCAACTCATCACAGTCAAGCACAATATGTGATGGTACCTCCACAAAACCCTTATAGTGGTGGATCCTCGTGTCGCATCAACCATCCATGTGTTAACAGAGAGTGAACGATGCGAAGACGAGTAACCGCCACTTTCTCCCTACGATTCGAACGAACAGATGACTTCCATGGTAGGTCTTCTCTACGATTTGAACAAACTGAGGTCAACTGAATGGCCTGAAGAGCACTTTTCTAATCGGAATACACAAGATATAATCCTCTCCTCCATGCTATATCATATGCCTCCTTAAGGTCAAAAAACGCAGCGACCACTGTTTTACGCGAGAGAGTCATTCTGATTGCTGACACACACAAAATTGTTCAACTGATGAACGTCATTTTCTGGAACCACACTTATCGTTAGAAAAAAGTTTGTTTTTAGATACCAGACAAGACGTCGGTTGACAATCTTCTCCAGTAGTGCATAAGCAGCTGGTTGGAGATATTTGTCTATAACGACTGGATTAGTTTTGTCATTCCTTGTTTTGAAAGAGGATTCATAGTACCTCTAACCATACATCGGGAAAAACCGTGCTCCTTGAATATACCATTGTGCTAAAGGCTTAAAAGCAATTGACATTCAACGTGAAATCAGTGAAGTTTATGGTGAAAACATTATGAGTGAAGGAATGGTGCGGAAATGGGTTAGGGCCTTCAAAGATGGCCGCACAAACGTTCATGATGAGGAACGAAGTGGGCGACCTTCAGTCATTACCGATGATCTCATTCAAAAAGTGGACTGTAAAGTGAAAGAGAACAGACGGTTCACAATTTCGTCCTTAGCTGTAACATTTCCTGCTGTATCAAGAAGTGTTCTCTACGAAATTGTGTCTGAACGTTTAAATTATCGGAAACTGTGTTCACGGTGGGTACCGAAAATGTTGACTGATACGCACAAAACCAAACGATTGGGCAGTGCATTGAGCTTTCTCGAGCGTTACCGTAACGAGGGCGATGATTTTTTAAGCCATATCGTTACAGGTGATGAAACGTGGGTAGCCTACGTTACACCAGAATCAAAACAACAGTCAATGGAATGGCGGCATTCAACATCCCCTAGGAAAGTCAAATTCAAGCAAACAATTTCTGCCCAGAAAATCATGTGCACTGTCTTTTGGGACAGAAAGGGTGTGTTGTTGGTCGATTTTCTGCCTCGCGGTGAAACGATCAATGCAGCCGAGTACTGTGAAACTTTAAAAAAACTGCGCCGCGCAATCCAAAACAAAAGACGTGGCATGTTGAGTGCAGGCATCGTTTTGCTCCACGATACTGCTCGTCCACATTCAGCAAATCTAACGCAAGAGCTCATCACTTCATTTGGCTGGGAAGAATTGGACCATCCTCCATACAGTCCCGATCTAGCGCCTAGCGACTACCATTTGTTTCTACACTTGAAGACGCATTTAGCGGGGAAGCGTCATTCCAATGATGAAGAAGTAAAAACGTCTGTGCAGCAGTGGTTGTCCAGTCTGGCGGCAAGCTTCTATGACGACGGCATACAAAAGCTGGTCCCAAGATACGACAACTGCCTTAATAATAATGGAAATTATGTAGAGAAGTAGAGGAAAGAATGCTCTTTCAGGTAAATAAAGTTTTGTTTGAAAAAATTTACTTGTTCATTTTTTATATCAAAACGGTACTTACTTCAAAAACATGCCTCGTATATTGGAAGGAGAACTAGGTTTTCCGACGGTGGTATATATTTATTCATGAAGTATATAATATCATCTGGGCCTATAGCTAAATTATTCGTTGTTGAAAAGCAGGCTATTGTTCATCAATGAAGAAATGTATATTTAAACTTGAATCTCAAAACAATCCAACTGTGAAATGTAAAACGCTTCCTGATTACGCTTTTAAGCCTGGAAAGCGTCTTTATGCAAAAGGTGATGCAAACGATGATCCCAGTACATTAGCAATTTCCGCGCTGTGGTCAAATGTTCATCTCGATACCTTAATAAAATTAATGGCATCGGAATGTAAGAACCACAAACTGATCGTAATTTCTTCTGCGCCGTGTTTGGAGCTGTTGTTCTTGAAAGAGTGGTTATGAA
This sequence comes from Prosapia bicincta, assembly GCA_036971475.1. Taxonomy (NCBI): domain Eukaryota; kingdom Metazoa; phylum Arthropoda; class Insecta; order Hemiptera; family Cercopidae; genus Prosapia; species Prosapia bicincta. Next base: position 2,728,529 of record JBAIZL010000001.1, on the reverse strand, counting down.
CTGAGATTATATTTCGCATCTACTTTGCCTAAATATTTTATATTTTTTCAGATTATTACACGATAGTTATCTTCGAACCTGTTTAAAGATTTAAACCGTAAACGGTATTAATTGTAACCTTTTTTTAGTGCACTTATCATTTTATTACGGAACAAAAGGTCATCGTGGATTCGAAGACGGCTTCGCGATTGTTACCGGCGGTATACAATACAGTTTTTGTAAATGTATCCACGAAAGGCTTCTTTCAAAATATTTAACATAACAATGAAGAGTCACGATGAGATATCAATAGAAATGTGATTACGACTGAGCAGATCAGGCAATGCTTAAGAAGTTAGACTTGTAGACAAAGCAGTGCTGCACATCAACATGCTGACCAACCGCCTGTATCGGAGAACCGCCATTTAACGGGTATAAATCCAGTTCCGATTTGATGCTGTCAACATCTGTTATAAGTAGGATTTTGGCAAACCCTATGAAACGGAAAAGCGTTGATTTTTTCCTGAGGAAAAACCAATTGTGTTTATCATCGCCAATCACAAACTAATAAAAAACCACATATTTTCAATAAAACAAAATTAAAATAAATTTTATATGAAACAAAATTTACAAAACAAACAAAACTTGAACAAAGCAGCAATATATAAAACAATTTTTTTCCCGGCGAAAAACCTATCAAGGTTATCATCGCCTAACTAAAGTTTGATTTTAAATGTTTCAAAATAAAACTAACCAAACTAAACAAAATAAAATAAAATAAATGTTTATTACTAATTGTAACTAAAACTAATGAAACTAAAAATACACATAATTTAAATATTATTAAATAGATTCAGGTGGCATAAGAAAGCGATGACACGGTCGATACTCGGGACATCGTCCCTTAAAACCACCTTTAAACTACCTCGAAGACCGGTAAAGTATATACAAATCGCTCAACTCATCACAATCAAGCAGAATATGCTTGATTGTAATATTGCTTCTACAAAACGGACATAGTGGTGGATTTTCAACCATCCATGCGTTAACAAAGAGTGGCCGATGCGAAGTCGAGTAACCACCACTTCCTCCCTACGATTCGAACGAACAGATGTCCTCCATGGTCGGAGGGTATATTTGATGTCCCTCAGCTAGTTTCTATTTACATTTTGCCATTCTTCATTCTAAACATAGAATAGTATAGTTTTAACATTGCATACAAAATCTGATGCCATCACACGTTGTGTCAATGGTACCATACTTGTAGCTAATTTTGCACATTCATCTGCTTTAGTGTTTCCAAATATTCCGCAGTGAGTAGGCACCCAGAGAAATGACACCCCGATACCCCGTAATTGAAGCCTGTGTATTGAGCACAAGATGTCTCCAACTAATGGGTTCTTAGTGCACATTTCCTGAATAGCCTGGAGAGCACTTTTGGAATCGGAACCTACAAGATATTTAGATGTAACTGACTGAGAAGACAGTTCGGACTTAATTTCATCGATTCGAAGGTACATTATATCCCTACATGTGATGACCCCCTTTGAGTAATTCAAGGATCTGTTGGGAGCCACAGATACCATGACCTGGTCAAAGAAAAAGGTCATTTTTGATAGCGAACGTGTTTGTCTCTCGATAGAAGTCGCAACTAACATTGATCCGATTCTAATTTTTTTTTTTTAGAGGCTACTGGACCTCCAGCACAGGCAATAATAGCCTTGTTAATCAGGAAAGGAGAACCTTTAGAAAGATCTTTCCCTTCTTTGGCACTAGAAACAACAAAATACTTTACTGATGGCAAAGTCTGTGACGTTGCCACCATCAACGTTTTACTCAAATCCTTATTATTATGATCGTCAGGAGAATCCTGGCGTGTCCTCTTCAAACTAGTCATATTTGACGGGGATTTTGAATCCATAATGTTTTAAGCCAGCTATCGTTTCAAGCGTTACGGGCGAGACTATGGGAACGGGTAAACCCTTGGATAACATTAAGATCATTTCCAAACCTCAGAAAAAAAATCAAGCCTATAACTTTTCTCCTTAGCTCGACTGGATGGGCATCAGTCAAGAACTCGTAATACTGTTCACAGGCTCCGACACCCATGCACCGCGGTCACTCTCTGACCAAGGACCGAAGCGGCTTGTAGACCAGAAACCGCGCTTACGTCTTCGGTAGAGCAATCTCACATCAGCGTCCCAGACCAGAGATTGTCAAGCTCTGGACTTTTCAGGACTCCCAACGCGCAACAGTTCTGACCAGTCAAATTCCCTAACTTTAGATGTTAGTGTATGTGTATGTGCGTGCGCGTGGGTGCTTTGTTAGTGATGTAGTGCTAGGCTAGGGTACTGCGAGGGACGACAAACCCCTCGTAGGTGCGACTAGTCCTACCCCCCTGCGGGTGTGTGTATGCGTGTGAGTGGTGTATACACTAAATGTGATCTTGCAGATGGAATTGATGGTATTGGTAAAAGATTGGCAAAAAGGTCTGATGCAATAAGCAAAAAAGGCGGAAGACAACCTATGGGTTAGCAAATGTGATGAACTAGGAATTGAAGAGCGTTTACTCTATTTTTTTAACGTATTTAGTAAATTAACCTAAATCATTTCTTGCTTACTGTTACAGATTTTTGGCAAACCGTACAAAGAGGCAGTCAATAGCAGCAAACGCCGTCGCTACAGAACAAAAAGCGTCTAAAGTTTTAGGGTTGGTTTTCATCACGTTCGTATTGTGTTGGGCTCCGTTTTTTGTCCTGAATATCCTATTCGCAGTTTGCCCTGGTTGTTATGTACCTGATCACGTTGTCAACATATGTCTCTGGCTAGGTTATGTTTCTTCTACTATTAATCCGATAATATATACAATTTTCAACAAGACATTTCGTGCTGCTTTCATAAGGTAAATACAGTAAACAGTCAATAAATTATAGAAAATGCATGTCCACAAAAAAACCTTAAATGTTGATATTGGTAGCAATAAATAAGACTAATATAAAAAACGATTCTCAGATATGATTTATAATTTTGTTACAGATAATTTAAAACAGATACTTCATTCAAATTACATTAAAGAATAGATGTGAAATAAATTTTTTATTTTTTTCAGGCGAAAAACCTATCAAGGTTATCATCGCCTAACTAAAGTTTTATTTTAAATAATTATTTCAAAATAAAACTAACCAACTAAACAAAATAAAATAAAATAAATGTTTAATACTAATTGTAACTAAAATTAGAAATTAAAATTATACATAATTTAAATATTATTAGATTCAGATGGCGTAAGAAAGCGATGACACGGTCGATAGCCGTGACATCGTCCCTTAAGACCACCTTTAAACTACCTCGAAGATGGTAACGTACATACAAATCGTTTAACTCATCACAATCAAGCAGGATATGCTTGATTGTAATATTGCTTCTACAAAACGGACATAGTGGTGGATCCTCATGTCGCATCAACCATCCATGCGTTAACAAAGAGTGGCCGATGCGAAGTCGAGTAACCACCACTTCCTCCCTACGATTCGAACGAACAGATGTCCTCCATGGTCGGACTGTATTTTTGATGTCCCTCAGCCTGTTTCTATGTACATTTTGCCATTTTTCATTCAACACAGAGAATAGTATAGTTTTAACATTGCATACAAAATCTGATGCCATTACACGTTGTGTCGATGGTACCATACTTGTAGCTAATTTTGCACATTCATCTGCTTTAGTGTTTCCAAATATTCCGCAGTGACCAGGCACCCAGAGAAATGACACCTCGATACCCCGTAATTGGAGCCTGTGTATTGAGCACAAGATGTCTCCAACTAATGGGTTCCTAGTGTAAATATCCTGAATAGCCTGAAGAGCACTTTTGGAACATACAAGATATTTAGATGTTGCAGACGGAATTGATCTTAAAGCTTGGAAAATTGCATAAAGTTCTGCTGTAAAAACGCTACAGGCTGAGGGTAATCCATAAGTGAAGGTTTGTCCTTCCATATAAAATGCACAACCTATCCCATTGTCCAGTTTTGAACCGTCTGTGAATATAGTCACAGTATATGGGTGAGTTAGTTGTATCTGTAAAAACTCCTGACGATAAATAACGTCAGGAGTATTGTCTTTTAGGTACCTGGACAATGAGAAGTCAAATTTTGGCATTCGTATTACCCATGGAGGGATGTAGCATGATGATCTTTCGAATATAGGTGGAAGTTATAAATTTAGATTGCTAAAAATACGCAACGTTCTTATTCCGAAGGGAGCAGTTGAACCTTGCCGCTCATTGTAACGATCATCGAGGTGGTTATCAAAAACTGCTTTGAATGCCGGATGTTTAGGTTTGCTTTGAAGACCAGTGTAATATGAAATTTGTAGCTTTTGACGTCGCACTGAGAGAGATGGTTCTCCAGTTTCAACTAGAAGGCTGGAAATTGGGCTTGATCTAAAGGCACCAGTAGAAAGTCTAAGACCAGCGTCATGAATTTCAAAACCGTAGGTCGTGCAGATGAATAGGCTATACAGCCGTAATCTATGCGCGATCTTACAACGGCGCGATAGAAGCGGAGCATACAGGTTCTGTCTGCTCCCCAATTTGTATCACTTAGAACTCTCAACATATCCAATATCTTGCTGCACCGGGTCCTCAAATCACGCACATGCGGTTTCCATGAAAGTCTTTTATCTAATAAAAGACCCAAAAATCTCACATTATCCGCGGTCTGAAGCCGCGTACCATCAAGATAAAGGATAGGTTCCTGGTGTTGCCTGCGACGACTAAATGCTATACACTGGGTTTTCGAAGCCGAAAACTTGAAGCCCGAAGATTTGGTCCATTCTTGCAGTTTGTTAATGACTAATTGTAAGGATCTTTCCGCTGTTGCCATACTTATAGCAACCACATATATGCAAAAATCGTCTAAAACAGGGAACAGCGGACCGGTGACTGTACGTTTGAAGTGACGCTGTTAATGGCAACAGCAAACAGCGTCACACTCAAAACGCCACCCTGTGGTACACCATTCTCTAGTTCGCAACGATCAGAATATATGCCTCCTAGACGTACACGGAAAGTCCTGTTATTCAAATAATTTTGTATAAAAGCAAGAATGTTACCTTGTATACCCCATGATTTCAATACGTTCAAAATTCCTCCTCTCCATGCCATGTCATATGCCTTCTCAAGGTCAAAGAAAACAGCTACCAGTGTTTGTCGTAAGATGAAGGCATTCTGTATCGCTGACTCCAACAAAACCAATTGGTCAACTGATGAACGTCCTTGTCTGGAACCACACTGAACGTTAGAAAGAAGTTTGTTTGTTTCTAGATACCAGACAAGACGACGGTTGACCATCTTCTCCAGTAGTTTGCATAAGCAGCTGGTCAGAGAGATGGGTCTGTAACTACTGGGATTAGTTTTGTCCTTTCCTTGTTTTAGAAGAGGAATTATTGTCGCTTCTAACCATGCATCGGGAAAACCGTGCTCCTCGAATATACGGTTGTATATCCGAAGGAGAACTAGTTTTGCCGACGGTGGTAGATTTTTAATCATGGAGTATACAATATCATCCGGGCCTGGAGCAGAATCCTTCGTTGACGAGAGAGCTGACTCTAGTTCGTCGATAGAGAAATGGTTATTTAAACAAGAATCTCCAGACACTCCAACGGTGAAAGGTAAGGCTTCCTGTTTACGTTTGTACACCTGGAAAGCGTCCTTGTATGCAGAAGATGAAGAATGTTTTGAAAACGATAACGCTAGCACATTGGCCATTTCCTCACAGTCCGTGGTCAAAACACCATCCGAATGCCTTAATGAAATTAATGGCATCGGAACGGAAATGCCACAGACGGATCGTAATTTCTTCCATACTGTAGATGGAGCTGTAGTTCTTGTAATTGTGCCAATGTACTGCGACCATGATTCTCGTTTACTTTGCCTAAATATTCTCCGTGCTTTCGCACGGAAGATTTTATATTTTTCCAGGTTTTCACTCGTTGGATGTCTCTTGAACTGGTTCAAAGCTTTTCTCCGTTGACGAAGGATCACAGTGCACTCATCATTCCACCACGGAACAGGTGGTCGTCGTGGTTTGGATGAGGTTTTCGGAATTGCCTTTCCGGCGGCATTCAAAACGGTTTTTGTAAATGAATTGACAATGTCATCAATGGGAGCCAAGTAATCCACGTCCAGTGATTCTAGATCTTGTGAAAATTGTTCCCAGTTGGCTTTTTTCAGGATCCAACGGGGATGTCGAACACAACAGGGTGAGAAGTCACACAAAGAGATCTCAATAGGAATGTGGTCGCTACTGTAAAGATCAGGCAATGCTGACCATTTTAGCCTTGTAGAAAAGACAGGACTGCATAATGACAAGTCTACAGCTGTCCATCCACCTGTTGACGCTGCTAAATGTGTCGGAGAACCGTCATTTAGCAGGTATAAATCCAGTTCTGATCTGACACTCTCAACTAGTTGCCAACGTGAGTTGCATCCCCATGAAACATTGTGGGCATTGAAATCGCCCACTAATAAAAACGGAGTCGGTAACTGATTTATAAGGTCTACAAGATCTCTCTGTTGCAGGTTGTCACTTGGTGGGAGGTAGACACAACAGAGAGTGATTTTGTATGAAACAGCTGTTTGAATTGCTGCTGCTTGTAAGGGAGTTATTAAATTCAGAGAAACGGCGTCGACACAGTCACGGGCTAGAATGGCTACGCCACCTCTAGCTCGATTTTCTGTAACGAAGTCCGATCTGTAAACTGAATACTCCCTTAGTTGGAAATTGTGCGATTCATGGAGATGTGTCTCCTGAATACAAATGTACATTGGGAACACATCCCTTACAATTAATTTGAGATCCTCAATGTGACTTCTAACTCCGTTAATGTTCCACTGAATCACGGATTGTTTAGGTGTGGACATTGCTACTTAGTGAAAAGGATTGACCTGGCTCTCATTGTTGGCATTAAATGTTAATTTACCTGGAACGTCAGGAGACGCTTCAGGCAATGTATCATCGGATTCCATCACCGCTATTGCAGTGGTGGAACTCGAGGAATTTGTATGCACAGGAGGTGAGTGGAATGGGCCCCTCCTTTGCCCTTGCCTTTTTTTCTTTTTTTTCTGTACTTAAAACCACCTTCAAACTACCTCGAAGATCGTAACGTATATACAAATCGCTCAAGTAATCACAATCAGCATAATGTGCTTAATTGTGATGGTACTTCTACAAAACGAACGTAGTGGTGGATCCTCATGTCGCATCAACAATCCATGCGTTAACAAAGAGTGGCCGATGCGAAGTCGAGTTACCAACTCTTCATACCAACTGATTCGAATAGATTTCCTAAATGGTCGGACGGTATTTTTGATGTCCCTCAGCTTGTTTCTATTTACATTTTGCCATTCTTCATTCCAAACAGAGAATAGTTTAGTTTAAACAACATTGCATACAAAATCTGATGCCATCACACATTGTAATTGGAGCCTGTGTATTGAGCACAAGATGTCTCCAACTAATGGGTTCTTAGTTTTCATTTCCTGAATACCCTGGAGAGCACTTTTGGAATCGGAACATAGAAGATATTTAGATGCAACAGACGTAATTGATTTTAAAGCTTGGAAAATTGCATAAAGTTCTGGAGTAAAACCGCTAAAGGCTGAGAGCAATCCGTAAGTGAAGGTTTGTCCTTCCATATAAAATGCACAATCTGTCCCATTGTCAAGTTTTTAACCGTCTGTGAATATAGTCACAGTATGTTGGTGAGTTAGTTGTATCTGCAAAAACGTCTGACGATAAATAACGTCAGGAATATTGTGTTTTATGACAATGAGACGTCACATTTGGGCATTCGTATTATCCATGGAGGGATGTAGCATGATGTTCGTTCGAATATAGGTGGATGTTCTAAATTTAGATTACTAAAAACGCGCAACGTTCTTATTCCGAAGGGAGCGTTGAACTCAACGTTGACGCACATTGTAACGAACCTCGATGTATTTATCAAAAACTGCTTTAAATGCCGGATGTTTAGATTTACTTCGAAGTCCAGATACGTAAGATATTCGTCGTCGTCTTGAAAAAGCAGATGCCTCAGCTTCAACTAGAAGGCTGGAGATTGTTCTTGAACTAAAAGCACCAGTAGAACGTTTAAGGCCAGCGTGATGTATTGAATCCAGGAGTTTCAGAACCGTAGGTCGAGCAGATGAATAGGCTATACAGCCGTAATCTATGAGCGATCTTACAACGGCGCGATAGAAACGGAGCATACAGGTTCTGTCTGCTCCCTAATTTGTACCACTTAAAACTCTCAACATATCCAATATCTTGCTGCACCGGGGGCATCAAATCACGCACATGCGGATACCATGAAAGTCTTTTATCCAATAAAAGACCCAAAAATCTCACATTATCCGCGGTCTGAAGCCGCATACCATCAAGATAGAGGATAGGTTCCTAGTATTGCCTACGACGACTAAATGCTATACACTGGGTCTTCGAAGCCGAACACTTGAAGCTCTTATAATTTCGCCCATTCTTGCATTTTATTAATGGCTAATTGTAAGGATACAATTACCCTTTTCCCCTACGATTTGAACGAACAGATGACCTCCATGGTCATACTGTATCCTTGATGTGTCTAAGCTTGTTTTTATTTACATTTTGCTATTCTCCATTCCAAACAGAGAATAGTGTAGGTTTAACATCGCATACAATTCCTGATGCCGTCACACGTTGTGTCGATGGTAAATATTTTGAAGAAGTACAACCTTGAATAACTATGCAATTTTCGTAATAGTTTAGGCAATATCTCTGACAAAATCTCAATTACATCGTCACACTTAAGTAAGTTATGTCACGTTGTGTCGATGGCATCACACTTGTAGTTAATTTAGCCCCTTCAGTGATTCCGAATATTCCTTGTAATTAAAGCCTGTGTATTGAGCACAAGATATCCCCAATCAAAGGGTTCTTGTCGTACATTTTTTCAATAGCCTGGAGAGCACTTTTGGAATAGTAACATACAAGATAATTAGATGTTGCAGAAGGGATAGATCTTAGAGCTTGGAAAATGGCATAGAGTTCTGCTGTAAAAACGCTTCAGGCTGAGGGTAATCCGTATGAGGAATATCTCTAATGGATGGATTTCAGACGAGAGCTCGTAACATTGTACACAGGCTCCGACACCTTTTCACCGCGGACACATTCTGAGTTAGGGGACTAAGCGACAGCGCATGTCATCGGAAGAGCTAGCTCACATCAGCATCCCATACCAGTTGTCAAGCTTTGGTCTTTTCAGTACTCGAAACGCGCAAAAGGTTTTGACCACAGTAAAATAATCAGACGTAAATAATCAGTTTATTTGAATAACTAGACTTACTTATGAATGTCTAAAGTAAAGTGCTACTTAGCCAGGAAACCTCACTTCATTAACTCCATATAACATCAATCAGTAGCATAGGATTTATCAGTTGACCTCTGAAGTAATATGGTCATGCTATAATGAATTCAATTTAATACATAATCACATGATTTTAAGCTATAATGACTGTTTGGTGTTTTGCCTGGAGGAAAGTTGTAATAAACTCAGTTTTCAAGCCGTTAAGGCTAGCATTATTGATGGTTGAATCTACGTTTGACGTTCAAGCGCGGGTGTGTAAATATAATTTTATTCAAATCTATTTTAACGAAAAGCGATAAGATTTATCATCGCCTCGCCGTTACGAATTCTTATAAACTAATATAATTATAATTTATTATTAGAAAACTACTACAAACATATAACTGAACTTTTATTTATATTTCATAAAGCAAAAGATAAATACTAACATTAAAATGTGACGTATTAATGGTTTCTCGTTTTTTCTTTTTTAACGAAAAGTCAATGTCTTAATTCGTCGTGACGAAATTTATCAACTGAATATTAATAATATGATTTTATCTATAAAACTAAGAACCCTGTCTTATGGAACACCATTTTTTAGTTTGTAGCAATTAGAATATGTTTCTTCAAGATAAATGCGGTAGTATGTTACTTAGGAATTAGAAATTTCACCTTGTGTACAACATTATTTTAAAACGTTAGGTAGACGAAAACAGCGACGCGATGGTGGCATTTGGTTCATCTGTTTATAACAGAACCGATTGGTCAACTGATGAACATTTTTGTCTGGAATAACATTGGTCGTTCGAAAGAATTACTTTGGATTGTTCATACCAGACAAAACGCAATTGACAATCCTCTACAAACGCCAATCGATCATCTTCTCTATGTATTCGAAGATTAAGTTGGTAAGAGAAATTTACGGTTGAACACTTGAGAAAGAAATTTCTTCCCTATTATAAAAGATGTTTATTCATGGACTACACAACGTCATCGAGGCATACCGCTGAATCTTTTGTTGAAGAGAGCAGACTCTAGTTTGTCGATAGAGAAAGGTATTCAATTGAGAATTTCCAGACAGATCTACCGTGGAAACTATACCATCCTTTAGCATTTGTAAAAGTGCAAATATACGATGCTAAAGAAGAAAAAATTCAACCGATGAGCCTAAGTCAGTAATTATTACACTGTTTGTAAGGCTTCATCTTAATGCCGTAGTTAAGCTAATCGCAAATGAATTTTTTTTTCTTTAGGCGAAAAAAGTATTAAGGTTTTATTGGTTGCTCATGTCGCATCAACCATCCATGCGTAAACACAGAGTGGCCGATGCGAAGTCTTTTTTTTCTATTGAAGTTATCATCTCCTAACTAAAGTTAAGTTTTTTTAAATAAATATTACATAAATAAAACTAATCAAAATAAAACAAAATAAAATAAAATGAATGTTTAAAACTAATTGTAATTATCTAAAACTAAAGAACCTAAAATTATACAAAATTTAAATATTATTAAATAGATTAAGATAGCGTAAGAAAGCGAGGACACGGTCGGTAGCCGTGACATCGTCCCTTAAAACCACCTTTAAACTACCTCGAAGATTGTAACGAATATACAAATTTTTGTCAACTCATCACAATCAAGCAGAATGTGCTTGAATCGCAAATGAATGGAAGTTGCCACAAAATAATATTATTGTTATCCATATTGTAGATGGTGCTGTTGTTTTATGTTCCAACCAATTGTATTGATGTAATGCAAACATGATTTTTTTGTGTTTGTGCGTGCGCGCGCGCGCGCGTGTGTGTGTGTGTGTGTGTGTGTGTGTGTGTTTGTGTGTGTATAATCAGTGGATGGTACCTAGCATGCCAGTGAGGAATGTCAAATTCTGGGGATTAGGTAATCCATAACAATTATCTATAGTATTCGGCGATTTCGTGTTCGCATATTTAAGTATAAATATTTTTCATTAACATAAAATCTGTTGCGCCAACGATGTAGCAATATTCATCTACTTATTCAATTTGACATTTATTTTAAGTGTTAACATTAAGGACATTAGATTCATATGCATGGGTCCAATTCGCACATTATTGCCGAAAATAAACGACAATAATAACAAATTCCATACTAAATAACTATAATCCTCATTTGTTACACGTAATCTCATAATACATTTTGTTATAAATATATCGGAATGAAAAAAACTACTTATATTTTTGAAACGTTTGTATTTACAGAACTTGTTTTCTGCTAATTCTTGGTATTTTCTGATAATGCTTCTGAGCAACGTATCATTATTTAATTTATTTGCAGGTTACTGCGATGTCATTGTCAACGAGTTAATAGGCATTCGCGATACAGATCCGTAAACGACAACAGACTGGTGACGACACCATCTAGTGCAGTGTCTGGAGCTGCGGCATTGCCACTTTCCCTGTCTCTGCAGGGTACACCATTGATGACGTCATCATCTACTGGATCTTCATTCATTGTTATGCGAACACCTGCCAATTATCCAGAGTCTTGCAACATCGAACCTGATCATGATCGATAACCACTTTTCATGTGTTGCATTTCGTTCATGCAAACGTAACAAATTTCAAAATCGAATTAGGGTTTCACCTAAAATATTGAGTTTTTCAATGATCTAAACCAAACTATTGCTGTTTCACCTAGTAACTTTACAATACAAGTTTAAAATAAAAAGAGCAAATTTAAACCAAGGTATGACAATTAACTAATTCTAACACAAATATTTCATTTTTTAGTTTATTTTTTAAGAGCAAATAAAAGATACAAAAGTCGTACAATACCGAGGTTTGAAGGTAAATCACATCCCGATAAAGGATTGCCTCCTGGTGTTGCCTAAAGATTGGGTCTTCGAAACAGTTTATTTAAACTTAAAAGAATGGTACACCATTCTACTATTTATAACTGTTTGAGCCTCTAAGACGAAAGTAAAAACATTTATTTGACAGGAAGTTAGTGATGAATGCCAGGATATACCCTTGTATACCTCATGATTTTAAAAATAGGTCAACGGATGATCGATGGTCCTTGTCTGAAACCTACACTGTTCGTTGCAAGGTAGATCATTGGTTTCCTGGTACTAGACAAGAGGAATTACAGTTGCTTCTAACCAAGTATCAGAAAAAGACCGCTCCTCGAATCTACGATTGTATATTCGAAGAACAAGTTTTATCGATGATGATGTTCCAGCGTGTTTTTTTTCAATGGAATCAGGACCTGGTGCTGAATCCTTCGTTGACGCCAGAGCTGATTTATATTTATTTATAGAGAAAGGAGTGTTTAAAAGAGAGTCCCCAGACAGCCTAACAGTTTTTTTTTCGGTATTACTTCTTTTTTCAGTTTATACTTCTGGAATAATGTATTATACGCTGTAGTAGCATAAAAGTAAAAACATTATGTTCCCAGAACATTAGCAATATCAGCACTGAATGCGATCAATCTTCCATTAGGGTGCTTCAGCGCAAGGGTTGGCAACGGAATGAAAGAACGTCAAACTGAACTTTATTTCATCAATACTGTGAGGGATGGAGTTGTTAATGTGATTGTCCCAATGTACTGTGCCCAAAGAGTTCTTTCTACTTAGTCGTGCTTTCGCACGAAGTATTTTAAAATCTTAAAGATAAATACTAATTGAGTTTTGCTTAAATCTCCATAGAGCTCTTCGTCGTGAACGGAGGATTTCCGTGCAATCATTGTTCAACCACGGCACAAGCGGACTATGTGGATCCACAGAGGTTCTCGGAATAGTCTCTCTACAGCGTCTCATTGTCTTTTTAAAATTTTCAATTGTTTAGACTGAAAGGTGTAAAATATTCCATGTCAATTTTTTTTCCAGGCGAAAAACCTATATAGGTTATCATCGCCGAACTCAATTTTAATTTAAAATCAATGTTCCATACATAAAACTAAAAAAAAATACATAAATGTTTAAAACTAATTAAAATTATCTAAAACTAAAGAAACTAAAATTATACAAAATTTTAATATTATTAAAAAGATTCATGTGGCGTAAGAAAGCGATGACACGGTCAATAGCCGCGGCATCGTCCCTTAAAACCACCTTTAAACTAATTCGAAGATCGTAACGTAAATACAAATCTCTCAATTCATCACAATCAAGCAGAATGTGCTTAATTGTGATGGTACTGATACAAAACTGACATAGTGGTGGATCCTCATGTCGCATCACCCATCCATGCGTTAACAAAGAATGTCCGATGCGAAGTCGAGTAACCACCACTTCTTCCCTACGATTCGAACGAACAGATGTCCTCCATGGTCGGACGGTATTTTTGATGTCCCTCAGCTTGTTTCTATTTATATTGCATACAAAATCTGATGCCATAACACGTTGTGTCAATGGCACCATTCTTGTAGCTAATTTTGCACCTTCATCTGCGTTAGTGTTTCAAAATATTCCGTAGTGACCAGGCACCCAGAGAAATGACACCTCGTAATTTTAGCCTGCGTATTGAGCACAAGATGTCTCCAATTAATGAATTTTTAGTGTTCATTTCCTGAATAGCCTGGAGAGCACTTTTGGAATCGGAACATACAAGATATTTAGATGTAGCAGACGAAATTGATCTTAAAGCTTGGAAAATTCCATAATGTTCTGCAGCAAAAACACTACAGGCTGAGGGCAATCCGTAAGTGAAGGTATGCCTTCCATTTTTTTTCCAGGCGAAAAACCTATTGAGGTTATCATCGCCTAACTAAAGTTAAGTTTTTTAAAATAAATATTATATAAATAACACTAATCAAAATAAAATAAAATAAATGTTTAAAACTAAATGTAATTATCTAAAACTAAAGAACCTAAAATTATACAAAATTTAAATATTATTAAATAGGTTAAGGTGGCGTAAGAAAGCGAGGACACGGTCGATAGCCGGAGTATTGTGTTTTATTTTTTTTTTTTTTTTTTTTTTTTTTTTTTTTTTTTTTTTTTTTTTTTTTTTTTCCAGGCGAAAAACCTATCGAGGTTATCATCGCCTAACTAAAATTTTATTTTAAATAATTATTTCAAAATAAAACTAACCAACTAAACAAACTAAAATAAATGTTTAATACTAAATGTAACTAAAAAGAAAGAAACTAAAATTATATATAATTTAAATATTATTTAATAGATTCAGGTGGCGTAAGAAAGCGATGACACGGTCGATAGCCGTGACATCGTCCCCTAAAACCACCTTTAAACTACCTCGAAGATCGTAACGTACATACAAATCGCTCAACTCATCACAATCAAGCAGGATATGCTTGATTGTAATATTGCTTCTACAAAACGGACATAATGGTGGATCCTCATGTCGCATCAACCATCCATGCGTTAACAAAGAGTGGCCGATGCGAAGTCGAGTTATCACCACTTCCTCCCTACGATTCGAACGAACAGATGTCGAAGGGAGCAGTTGAACGTTGACGCACATTGTAACGATCCTCGAGGTAGTTATCAAAAACTGTTTTGAATGCCGGATGTTTAGGCTTACTTTGAAGACTAGTGTAATATGAAATTTGTAGCATTTGACGTCGCATTGAGAGAGATGGTTCTCCAGCTCCAAGTAGAAGGCTGGAGATTATGCTTGACCTAAAAGCAACAGTAGCAAGTCTAATACCAGCGTGATGTTTCGAATTAAGCAGTTTCAGAACCGTAGGTCGAGTAGATGAATAGGCTATACAGCAGTAATCTATGCGCGATAGAAACGGTGCATACAGGTTCTGTCTGCTCCCCAATTTGTGCCACTTAGAACTCTCAACATATCCAATATCTTGCATCGGGTCCTCAAATCACGCACATGCGGATTCCATGAAAGTCTTTTATCCAATAAAAGACCCAATAATCTCACATTATCCGCAGTCTGAAGCCGCGTACCATCAAGATAAAGAATAGGTTCCTGGTGTTGCCTGCGACGAGTAAATGTTATACACTGGGTCTTCGAAGCGGAAAACTTGAAGCCTTTAGATTTGGTCCATTCTTAAAATTTATTAATGTCTAATTATAAGGATTTTTCCGCTGTTGCCTTACTTCTAGCAGCGACATATATACAAAAATCGTCTACAAACAGGGAACAGTGGACCGGTGACTGTACGTTTGAAGTGATGCTGTTAATGGCAACAGCAAACAGCGTCACACTCAAAACGTCACCCTGTGGTACACCATTCTCTAGTTCGCAACGATCAGAATATATGCCTAATAGACGTACACGGAAAGTCCTGTTATTCAAATAATTTTGTATAAAAGCAAGAATGTTACCTTGTATACCCCATGATTTCAAAACGTTCAAAATTCCTCTTCTCCATGACATGTCATATGCCTTCTCAAGGACAAAGAAAACAGTTACCAGTGTTTGTCGTAATATAAATTCATTCTGTATAGCTGAATCCAACCAAACCAATTGGTCAACTGATGAACGTCCTTGTCTGGAACCACACTGAACGTTAGAAAGAAGTTTGTTTGTTTCTACTCATCACACAAGACGACGGTTGACCATCTTCTCCAGTAGTTTGCATAAGCAGCTGGTCAGAAAGATGGGTCAGCAACTACTGGGATTAGTTTTGTCCTTTCCTTGTTCTAGAAGAGGAATTATTGTCATATGCCTTCTCGAGGTCGAAGAAAACAGCTACCAGTGTTTGTCGTAAGATGAAGGCATTCTGTATAGCTGACTCCAACAAAACCAATTGGTCATCTGATGAACGTCCTTGTCTGGAACCACACTGAACGTTAGAAAGAAGTTTGTTTGTTTCTAGATACCAGACAAGACGACGGTTGACCATCTTCTTTAGTAGTTTGCATAAGCAGCTGGTCAGAGAGATGGGTCTGTAACTACTGGGATTAGTTTTGTCCTTTCCTTGTTTTAGAAGAGGAATTATAGTCGCTTCTAACCATGGATCGGGAAAACCGTGCTCCCCGAATATACGGTTGTATATCCGAAGGAGAACTAGTTTTGCCGCCGGTGGTAGATATTTAATCATGGAGTATACAATATCATCTAGACCTGGAGAGCTGAATCCTTCGTTGACGAGAGAGCTAGTTCGTCGATAAAAAAATGGATATTTAAAGAAGAATAGACGTAGACCAGAAACTGCGCTTACGTCTTCGGCAGAGCAAGCTCACATCAGCGTCCCAGACCAGAGTTTGTCAAACTCTGGAATTGTCAGCACTCCCAATGCGCAAAGGTTCTGACCAGTCAAATTCCCTAAATGAAGATGTTAGTGTATGTTCATGTGCGTGCGTGTGTGTGTGTGTGTGTGTGGGTATGATTTGTGAGTGGTGTAGTTTTAGGCTAGGGTACCGCGAGGGACGCCAGATCCCTCGTAGGTTCGGCTAGTCCGAACCTCCCTGCGGGGATAAATTATATATAATATAATATTGTATATTATATTATATATAATTTAATATACTTCACAAGAAAAACTTCGCATATAATTTAATAGGGCAATAATTGAGTCTACAAATAAGAATGCTAATGCGAATCATATTTTTAAACAACCTTTCTTCTAGGTGTTAAATTTAAAAAAAAAAAACTTGCGCGTTCAAATACACACACGGGCGCGCGTGTACACACACACACACGAGCACATTCACACACGCGCGCGCTAAAGATTTCATATTTTGATAACAAAAATCACATTTAATATATAATAATATATATTATATAGAATATTATATTATGTTATATATATAATTTAATATTATATAATATTAAATTTAAAATACAATATTTTCACTAATCCTTAAAGCAGTTTTATACATTTCAGTTCCATTGATTGGTTTCATATTATTTAAACTGTATTTTAGATTTTTTGTATAATTAGGCCCTCCCCATGGAGGGGAGAAGAATACAACATCACCTTTAAGAGAAGGTGCTAATTCAAAGAAGTCACCAACAATAAACTCTATCCTGTCTTCTACTCCATAGATTTGGGCATTATGTCTAGCCAGTTCTATTTTTTAGGGTCTATATCAATGGCTAATACTGTAAAAATAATATGCACAGACTTAAATACATTGCACATGACTTAACGACAATTCGTTATAAAGCAAATAGTTATTATAAAGTGGATAAAATGAAAACAAAATAGAAAAAAACTCAATGTTTAATAGAAAGAAATAAACTAATTTAAAATATGTGTAAGTTTTATTTACAGTGATTAAAAAAATCAGTTCGAATTTTTGCTGCAGCTTCTATAATGTAAAATGACAGTATTAAAACTTGTTCAATTTCTTCTATTTATTCACATGCTCCTTTTATATATCTTCTTCAAATTTTCAATTGTTAATATTTTTTTTTCCAGGCGAAAAACCTAATAAGGTTATCATCGCCTAACTACGGTTTGTTAAAAATAAATATTAAAATATTACATAAATAAGACTAAACAAAATAAATGTTTAAAACTAATTGTAATTATCTAAAACTAAAGAACCTAAAATTATACAAAATTTAAATATTACTAAATAGATTAAGATGGCGTAGGAAAGCGAGGACACGGTCGATAGCCGTGACATCGTCTCTTAAAACCACCTTTAAACTACCTCGAAGATCGTAACGTATATACAAATTTCTCAACTCATTACAATCAAGCAGGATATGCTTGATTGTAATATTATTTCTACAAAACGGACATAGTGGTGGATCCTCATGTCGCATCAACCATCCATGCGTTAACAAAGAGTGGCCGATGCAAAGTCGAGTAACCACCACTTCCTCCCTACGATTCGAACGAACAGATCTCCTCCATGGTCGGACGGTATTTTTGATATCCCTCAGCTTGTTTCTATTTACATTTTGCCATTTTTCGTTCCAAACAGAGAATAGTGTAGATTTAACTTTGCATACCAAATCTGATGCCATTACACGTTGTGTCGATGGCAACATACCTGTAGCTAATTTTGCACCTTCATCTGCTTTAGTGTTTCCGAATATTCCACAGTGACCAGGCACCCAGAGAAATGACACCTCAACACCTCGTAATTGGAGCCTGTGTATAGAGCACAAGATGTCTCCAACTAAAGGGTTCTTAGTGTACATTTCCTGAATAGCCTGGAGAGCACTTTTGGTATCACAACACACAAGATATTTAGATTTTGAAGACGTAATTGATCTTAAAGCTTGGAAAATTGCATAAAGTTCTGCAGTAAAAACGCTACAGGCTGAGGGCAATCCATAAGTGAAAGTTTGTCCTTCCATATAAAATGCACAACCTATCCCATTATCCAGTTTTGAACCGTCTGTGAATATAGTCACAGTGTGTTGGTGAGTTTGATGAATCTGCAAAAACTCCTGACGATAAATAACGTCAGGAGTATTGTGTTTTAGGTACATGGACAATGAGAAGTCACATTTTGGCTTTTGTATTGTCCATGGAGGGATGTAGCATGATGTTCGTTCGAATATAGGTGGATGTTCTAAATTTAGATTATTAAAAATGCGCAACGTTCTTATTCCGAAAGGAGCAGTTGAACGTTGACGATCTTCGAGGTGGTTATCAAAAACTGCTTTGAATGCCGGATGTTTAGGTTTACTTCGAAGACCAGTGTAATAAGAAATTTGTAGCATTTGACTTCGCATAGAGAGAGATGGTTCACCAGCTTCAACTAGAAGGCTGGAGATTGGGCTTGATCTAAAAGCACCAGTAGAAAGTCTAAGACCAGCGTGATGTATTGAATCCAGGAGTTTCAGAACCGTAGGTCGAGCAGATGAATAGGCTATACAGCCGTAATCTATGAGCGATCTTACAACGGCGCGATAGAAACGGAGCATACAGGTTCTGTCTGCTCCCCAATTTGTACCACTTAGAACTCTCAACATATCCAATATCTTGCTGCACCGGGTCCTCAAATCACGCACATGCGGATTCCATGAAAGTCTTTTATCCAATAAAAGACCCAAAAATCTCACATTATCCGCGGTTTGAAGCCGCGTACCATCAAGATAAGGAATAGGTTCCTGGTGTTGCCTGCGACGACTAAATGCTATACATTGGGTCTTCGAAGCCGAAAACTTGAAGCCCGTAGATTTGGTCCATTCTTGCAATTTATTAATTACTAATTGTAAGGATCTTTCCGCTGTTGCCATACTTCTAGCAGCAATATATATACAAAAATCAACTACAAACAGGGAACAGTGGACCGGTGACTGTATGTTTGACGTGACGCTGTTAATGGCAACAGCAAACAGCGTCACACTCAAAACGCCACCCTGTGGTACACCATTCTCTAGTTCGCAACGATCATAATATATGCCTCCTAGACGTACACGGAAAGTCCTGTTATTCAAATAATTTTGTATAAAAGCAAGAATGTTACCTTGTATACCCCATGATTTCAATACGTTCAAAATTCCTCTTCTCCATGCCATGTCATATGCCTTCTCAAGATCAAAGAAAACAGCTACCAGTGTTTGTCGTAAGATGAAGGCATTCTGTATAGCTGACCCCAACAAAACCAATTGGTCAACTGATGAACGTCCTTGTCTGGAACCACACTGAACGTTAGAAAGAAGTTTGTTTGTTTCTAGATACCAGACAAGACGACGGTTGACCATCTTCTCCAGTAGTTTACATAGGCAGCTGGTAAGAGAGATGGGTCTGTAACTACTGGGGTTAGTTTTGTCCTTTCCTTGTTTTAGAAGAGGAATTATTGTCGCTTCTAACCATGCAACGGGAAAACCGTGCTCCTCGAATATGCGGTTGTATATCCGAAGGAGAACTAGTTTTGCCGACGGTGGTAGATTTCTAATCATGGAGTATACAATATCATCCGGGCCTGGAGCTGAATCCTTCGTTGACGAGAGAGCTGACTCTAGTTCGTCGATAGAGAAATGGATATTTAAACAAGAATCTCCAGACACTCCAACGGTGAAAGGTAAGGCTTCCTGTTTACGTTTGTACACCTGGAAAGCGTCATTGTATGCAGAAGAAGAAGAATGTTTTGAGAACGATAACGCTAGCACATTGGCAATTTCCTCACAGTCCGTGGTCATAAGTCCATCCGGATGCCTTAATGAAATTAATGGCATCGGAACGGAAATGCAACAGACTGATCGTAATTTCTTCCATACTGTGGATGGAGCTGTAGTTCATGTAATTGTGCCAATGTAATGCGACCATGATTCTCGTTTACTTTGCCTAAATATTCTCCGTGCTTTTGCACGGAAGATTTTATATTTTTCCAGGTTTTCACTGGTTGGATGTCTCTTGAACTGGTTCAAAGCTTTTCTTCGTTGACGAAGGATCACAGTGCACTCATCATTCCACCACGGAACAGGTGGTCGTCGTGGTTTGGATGAGGTTTTCGGAATTGCCTTTCCGGCGGCTTTCAAAACGGTTTTTGTAAATGAATTTACAATGTCATCAATGGGAGCCAAGTAATCCACGTCCAGTGATTCTAGATCTTGTGAAAATTGTTCCCAGTTGGCTTTTTTCAGGATCCAACGGGGATATCGAACACAACAGGGTGAGGAGTCACACACGGAGATCTCAATAGGAATGTGGTCGCTACTGTAAAGATCAGGCAATGCTGACCATTTTAGCCGTGCAGCCAAGGCAGGACTGCATAATGACAAGTCTACAGCTGTCCATCCACCTGTTGACGGTGCTAAATGTGTCGGAGAACCGTCATTTAGCAGGTATAAATCCAGTTCCGATCTGATACCTTCGATCAGATTACCTCGCGGGTTGCAATCTGGGGAACCCCATGAAACATGGTGGCATTGAAATCGCCCACTAATAACTGAGTCGGTAACTGATTTATAAGGTCTACAAGATCTCTCTGATGCAGGTTGTCACTTGGTGGGAGGTAAACACCACAGAGAGTGAGTTTGTATGGAACAGCTGTTTGAATTGCTACTGCTTGTAAGGGAGTTATTAAGTTCAGAGAAACGGCGTCGACACAGTCACGGGCTAGAATGGCTACGCCACCTCTAGCTCGATTTTCTGTAACGAAGTCCGATCTGTAAACTGAATACTCCCTTAGATGGAAATTGTGCGATTCATGGAGATGTGTCTCCTGAATACAAATGTACATAGGGGACACATCCCTTACAATTAATTTGAGATCCTCAATGTGACTTTTAACACCGTTAATGTTCCACTGAATCACGGATTTTTTAGGTGTGGACATCGTATTTTAGTGAAATGGATTCACCTGGCTCTCACTGCTGTCATTGCAAATTCGCTGGCCTGGAATGTTGGACGTTCCAGGCAGAGAGTCATCAGATTCCATCACCACTATTGTAGTTGTGGGATCTGAAGAGTTTTTTTGACTCAGAAGAGGAGTTTGAAATGGTCCTCTTTTGGGTCGCTTGTGATTTTGCACCTACTTTCACAGGTGCAGCTTTTTTTTATTTTTAATACTCGTATTAGTAGTTTTAACGTTTATCGCACTTGTCTCTAATAGTGTCTTGCTTCTTCTAATTTTCGCAGAGGTAACTGGCAATGGTGATTTTTCCGCACAATTAACATTAGTGTTTGAGTTGGAAACCAAATTTTTAGTCACCAAAGCTAATAACTGGCTAACTTGCTCCGTGAGAACTTCAATTTTCTTGTTTAGCTCAACGCAGTTGGAACACGACTTCTCAGGGGTGATAGCTGAGGCATAAGATTTCGTTTCAAGTCTAGGTTGAGTTGACTTGAACTTCTTTTTCGCTTCGTGGAAAGATGTTTTGTCCCTTGCCATTATGCTGAGGATTGCTTTCTCCTCCTTGAACTTTGGGCAGTTAAAGCAGCGAGCAGGGTGATCACCAGCACAGTTTGGGCATTTCGGAGCACTTGTGCAAACCTTATCAGTATGGCCTTCAGATGCACACTGTCCGCATACCTCTGGCTTGGAGCAAGAAGAACTTACGTGTCCAAAACTTTGGCATTTAAAGCACCGGCGTGGATTGGTAACGTAGGGTCTAACAGAAACCCGTTGATAGCCAGCATATAAATATTCCGGGTTAGATGGTTTCCCGAATGTCAGGATAATTGATGTTGTTGGAACTCTCTGACCGTTTTCCATCCTCATAATTCGTACGACATCTGTTACACCTTCTGATACCAGTTCTGATTTGAGTTCGTCCTCACGGACATACAACAGATCCCTGCATGATATTACTCCCTTTGATGAGTTCAAGGTTTTGTGGGGAGCCACCGAAACCTTGACCTGATCAAAGAAGGTCATTTTTAATAATAACTGTGACTGCTTCGCATTGCTTGTTTCTATCAGCAGTGTTCCGTTCCTTAACTTCCTTATGGAAGAGACAGGTCCTACTGCGCCAGTTATAGCCTTTTGGATTACAAAGGGCGATACCTTTGAAAGATCTTTTCCAGCTTCTGCGCAAGACACAATTAAAAACTTTGGTGATTCTAAAATCATTTCTTTCCTCGTATTTACTTCTCTAGGCATTTTCGGAGAAACCTCACGAAGCCTCTTTACATTCAACTGGTTGGACATTTGTTGGTTTTCCATAATTTGTTTTTAAGCTAACCATCGTTTGCAGGCGTTACGGGCGAGACTATGAGAACGGGTACACCCATGGATCACTTTCGATCATTTCCAACCCCCGGAACTCTGGGACCCATAGTTTCCTCCTTAGCTCGACTGGATAGGCATCAGTCGAGAACTCGTAATACTGTGCACAGGCTCCGACACCTGTGCACCGCGGACACTCCCTGACCAAGGACCGAAGTGGCTAGCGGACCAGCAACCGCGCATACGTCTTCGGCAGAGCAAACTCGCAGCAGCGTCCCAGACCAGAGTTTGTCAAGCTCTGGACTTTTCAGCACTCCCAACGCGCAACGGTTCTGACCAGTCAAAATACCCTAAGAGAAGATGTAAGTGTTGAAATGTGTATAGATTGTGTTGGTGTGTGTATGTGTGTGTGTGTATGCTTTGTGAGTGGTGTAGTGTTAGGCTAGGTTACCGCGAGGGACGCCAAATCCCTCTTAGGTGCGGCTAGTCCGCACCCCCCTGCGGGATATAATTTAATATACTTCACAAGAAAAACTTCGGGTATAATTTAATAGGGCAATAATATAGTCTACCGTTAAGAACGCTAATGCGAATTATTTTTTAAACACCCTTTCTTCTAGGTGTTGAATTTATTTATTTCAAAAACACAAACATACCCGTACGAATACACACACACTCGCGCGCTAAAAATTTCATATTTTGAAAACAAAAATTACATGTATTTATATATTAATATATATTATATATAATATACTTCACAAGAAAAACTTCGGGCTTTTTCTTCTGGATTTCCGAAGAGAGATTTTTAATCTCAGCACTAAATATGTCCGCTCGTGGACAGCGTGGCGGCCGGCCAAAACGGCAAGATGATTATGAACCCGCATATCAACGGCGGATGCGCGAATTTTATTATAATCGCAAACCTGAACGTGTCACCCAACCGCGTCAAACACAGAAAAGCAATAAGATGAAAGAACGTGATCAAAATAGAGAAGAGGCTTTTAGAAAAAGAAAGGTGAAGAAGTTGTGGAAAACTACAATGCTGATATCGGAAAGAATCTGTTAAGTGGTTTCGATAATATTGATGAAGTGATAAAAGCTAAAGAATTCGAAACGCGTGAAAGACATGTACCTATCCCTGTAAGTACTAGGGTAGCTGGTTTCTCTGCTCAAGAATTATTTACAACAATAACTGGGAACCAGGCAAATCATGGATTTCTTAATAATATGACAGTGTATCAATTGTATCGGATGCAGCTTGATGCAATTGAACATAAAATTTTTCAAAATTCTCAACAATGTTTATTGGACAATGATATTATATGGTATGATTCTCAAGAATTTAACCAATTTGTCCTGCAGTTGCAAATATTAGATTAGTTTCTCGGAGAGTTGGATGCCTTATGCGCTCAATCTCAAATTTTAAATTTAAAGATAAAAATTATGTGCCTCTATTTCCTGGAAAAAGACTTGACGCTGGAGATTTTCAACCTTTACCTGAATGTATGACACTGACAAATCTACGGCAAACGGTTGTTGCATTAAACAATCCAGAAACACCAGTAGCACTTCGAACTGGTTTCCATGTCCGTAGTCCTTTACCACGAGCAGTCTGGGATGAGAATCATGTTCTCATGAATCCAGATGACATCATGCCTGTAAACTATGGATATAACGAGTTACTCAAAGAAATTGGATATGTTAAGAGTCCTTAGTGGTAAGAATTGGGGAGCAGACAGAACTAGTATGCTTCGCTTTTATCGCGCGGTCGTTAGATCGCGCATTGATTATGGCTGTCAAGCCTATTCATACGCACGACTTACAGTTCTGAAAACTCTCGATGCTGTTCACCACTCTGGACTTAGATTTGCTACTGGTGCATTTAGAACCAGCACAATCCCTAGTCTTCTTGTTGAGGCTGGGGAACCCGTTCTTTCAAGACGACGTCAGATGCTACAAATATCTTATATATCTGGTCTTCGAAGCAAACCTAAACATCCGGCATTTAATGTAGTGTTTAATAACCGCTACGAACCATCTTATATTGCACGCGAACGTTCAACCGCCCCTTTCGGTACTCGGACGTCGCGCATAATTGATAATCTAGAGTCGGAACTTCCTACTAAGTTTGAACGATCGATGTGCTATCTACCTCCATGGATAAAAAAACGCCCCACTTCGATTTTTCACTGTCCAGTTTTATAAAAACCAATACTCCTAATGTGGTGTACCACCAGGAGTTTTTGGCAATATACAGATCCCACCAGTATAGTGAGATTATTTTCACGGATGGATCTAAACTGGACCATGGCGTTGGGTGTGCGTTTTATGCGTCTGGACGTACCTACACGTACGGATTGCCCTCAGCTTGCAGTGTTTTCACGGCAGAACTATTTGCTATTTTTAAAGCTTTGACCGTCATTCAATCTCGATCTTCGCATTATCTTTTGTGTTCGGATTCCAAAAGTGCTCTTCAGGCTCTTCAGGATGTTTTCTCTAACAACCCTTTAGTTGGGGACATTTTGTGTGCTGTACACAGGCTTCAATTGAGGGGTGTGGGGGTAACTTTCTGTTGGGTTCCTGGACATTGCGGAATACTTGGAAACACAAAAGCGGATGAAGCGGCGAAGAAAGCTACATGTTTGGTGCCTATTACTCAACTAGTTATGGCATCCGATTATGTGTGTTTCGCGAAACATTTATTGCTCGCTGCTTGGAATGACGAGTGGCATACCGTGATTCAGAATAAGCTGAGGGAAATTAAAGATACCGTCCATCCATGGAGGTCTTCAATTCGTTCAAAACGTAGGGAGGAAGTGGTGGTTACACGCCTTCGCGTTGGCCACTCTTTTGCAACTCATGGATATTTGATGAGGCGTGAAGATCCACCAATATGCCAATATTGCGGTGATATCTTCACAATAAAACATATTTTAGTAGACTGTGTTAATGTAAGCAATATTCGTGACCTTTTTAATTTAAAAGGGAGTTTGAAGGTGGTGCTAAGGGACGATGCCTCGGCCATTGACCGAGTCATCGCTTTCTTGCACCACTTGAAAATATTTTTTAAAATTTAATACATAAATATATATATATATATATATTTTTATACATATAATTCTCTGTTTCTTTTATTTATTTTAATTTAATTTATTTTGTGTTCTTGTTATTGTTATTGAGATTTATTTATTGATAAATTGTTACCTATTATTGTTTTACATATTGTTATTATTTATTTACTGTTATATTGTTTTTTGTTGTAATTTTGTTATTTATTATTGTTATATATTTATTGTTGTTTTTTGTTATTTATTGTTGTTGTTTTTTGTTTTGTAATTATTGTTGTATTTAAATTTAATTGGTTTTATTTAAAATATTGCGTTGTTCCGTGTTAGATTTAGTTTGGCGATGATAACCACAAATGGTTTTTCGCCAGGAAAAAAAAAAACTTCGCGTATAAATTAATAGGGTAATAATAGTCTACAATTAAGAACGCTAATGCGAATAATTTTTTAAAAAACCTTTCTTCGAGGTGTTAAATTTATTTATTACAAAAACACAAACATGCGCGCTCGAATACACACAATCGCGCGCGTGCGCGCGCACACACACACACACACACACACACACGAGCACATACACTTACACACTCGCGCTAAAGATTTCATATTTTGAAAACAAAAATCACATTTAATATATATTAAATAGGGCAATAATATAGTCTACAATTAAGAACGCTAATGCGAATTATTTCACTCTACAATGGTATTTGTAGAGAGACTGTGGACTCTGTTATGAGAATTTATCTTTCTTAACATTTGTAATAATATTTTTGTTTAACAACTTTATTTCTTTTTAATAATATAATTATTGTAACTTGAGATTTAAAAAAAAAATATATATATATATTATGTCTTGTAGAAAAAATGTAGTTTGCGTTTGCTTTTACTAAACGTAATATTGTTTTTATTGCTCTATAACTCCTGTACCACCTCTTTGATAATTGGAGATGTATTTTTTCGGAAAGTAATCTTTTACTTGCTTTGACCCATTTTTATCATATAACTTTCAAGGTCAAATTTTTTAGGTAGAGAAAATAGCCCGATATTGTAAAGAAACTGTTTCCAGTTTATACAGTGAGGGGGTTTCCCTCCCTCACTTTGGCTTCATGTAAATGTGTACAATTTATACTGGTCTTTGCATGAATCCAATATTTCGGCTAAAGCATCACAAGGAAGCTTACTACAATTTTCTAACATTTCCATATCCTCTTGTGTCACTGGGTGTTTGGATGACTTCACCGAAATTGAAAACTCAACAGTGTCATACATTTCACGTCTTATCTCAATGCCTTGTATAACAAAGGGTATTTGATCGACGTGGGATATCACCAGCTTATAAATGATTGTAGTTTTACCCAGTTTCATGATGCAAATGCTAATGTATAAGTGAAGGCTGCACGTTAAATACTTTTGAGTTGGTAGTGGTTGATATAACTTATTTAATTGAATTTTAAAAACTTTCAAGGTTAAAATTACCTAGAGAAATATCTTTCAGTATACTCAATCTGTTTTCATTGTTTATATATATATATACTACAGAAGTGTATAATTTCCTTCCGTTTATCTGTAACGAGTGAACGGTTTCTACAAGTTTTAGTCGTTTATATATAGAGCAAATAACATTCTTTGTTTAGCGCGAAATATTTACATCTGTAGTGCTAAAACTAACACCTGCCGTACATATACTACCTCCAGCTACTATAGGTTCATTACACCTATTTTTACACAAGCGCGGAAAACCTATTTATTCCAAAACGTTCCATCCCTTTCCTTGTATTTCAACTCTTGAAACCAAGAAGTACTGCACGGCATCATGTCTCTTGAGAAATTTATTAAAGAAGAAAATATAAGACAAAAAAAATTGCAAGAAATTTTTGATTATTTAAAAATACCTGATATCATAACACCTATAGATGAACGAAAAGTTTATGATATTCATAAAATTTGTGAAGAATTCAAAATGCTAAAATTGCTGTCACCAATAAAAAAATAAAGATAAATAAATTAAAAACAAATTCAAAATACTTTTATAACAAGCCATTGATTTAAAAAAATTTTTATTTGTAGAATTGAATAATGATGATGGAAAAAAATTTATAATTAAAATGCCGACTAAAACAAACTTGCCAACAAGAATTAAAAAAAGACACTATTTAACAAAAATATTTAAAAAACAACAACCGTTTTGGGATGTCGAACACAACAGGATGAGGAGTCACACAAAGAGATCTCAATAGGAATGTGATCGCTACTGTGAAGATCAGGCAATGCTAACCATTTTAACCTTGTAGCCAAGGCAGGACTGCATAGAGACAAGTCAACAGCTGTCCATCCACCTTTGACGCTACTAAATGTGTCGGAGAACCGTCATTTAGCAGGTATAAATCCAGTTCCGATCTGATGCGAGATTACCTCGCGGGTTGCATTCTGGTGAGCCAAATAAAACATGGTGGGCATTAAAATCGCCCACTAATAAAAATGGAGAAGGTAAGTGGTTTATCAGGTCTATCAAGTCTCTCTGTTGCAGGTGGTCACATGGTGGAAGGTAGACACAACCCTAGATGAGTTTGTACGGAACAGCTGTTTGAATTGCCACTGCTTGTAAGGGAGTTATTAAGCTCACAGGAACGGCGTTGACACAGTTACGGGCTTGAATAGCTACGCCACCCCTAGCTCGAGTTTCTTTAACGAAGTCCGATCTGTAAACCGAATCCTCCCTTAGATAGAAATTGTGCGATTCATGGAGATGGGTCTCTTGAATACAGATGTACATAACTATTTACAAAACTGTGTAAAACAATTACGTAAAATGTAGTTATCACATTTTAAACACAAAAATCTATTGCAAAATAGTTGTGCTGTCCCTGCGGGATGTAGCTGTGGAACGGTTGTATTACCACATCTTGCTATTGTATAATAGGTTTTATCATATGGAATTATTGCCTTTGGCAATGCTAATTCTATACGTTATAATTACAGAATCTTACGGCACATGTAACACGAGTATTAAAATCACAGAAATTGAGGTTTTTTATAGTAACAAAAATTATTTAAGAAATAATAATTAGTAGGTATAATTATAATAATAGTAGGTATAATAATTAGTAGATATCGATTTTCTCCCAGCAGACACCCTCTTATCTAGCCTTGAGGTATCTGACATCCTAGTAGAAAATGATGAAGTCATCGAATCTCCACTTTGCTCACCACAAGAAGTTCCTGACGCTGATAAAGCACATAATGTTCAATTTGACAATGACCAGACTTTGTGCAGACCGTCCACATCTCGACAAGCAAATGATACCTTGAGGCAGGATCTGACACTGGAAAATTTGATACCACTGCCAAAAAAAATGCCTGTAGGAAAAAAAGGGGTAAAAAAACAACGCTCAGAAATATTAACCTCAACTCCACAAAAGAATCTACTATTAGAAAGGATGAAGATAAAACACGAGAAAGAACGGGAAAAAGATTTGAAAAGAAAACGAATAATTGAGAATGCAAAAATAAATGACGTGACTCACAGAGATAAGAAAATTAAAAAAATAAACAAAAGAAAGAAAGCTAGGCGAAACCTAAATTTCTTTACAGAGAGTGAAGAAGAGGAAGAAAACGTTGACGAAAATCTCTTATGTGACGATGACGAATTGGATGAGCTGTCCGGAGAAGAAAACGAAACCTGCTTCATATGTGGAGACTATGGAAAAGACAAAGAGGAGTGGTACAGATGCACTTCTTGTGGCAATTGGGTGCATGCACTCTGCAGTGGCTTCGACACTCCAAACAATTATATTTGTGACAAATGTCGTTGAAAAATTACATACTTTTCTTAATTTCATTAATTTTTATTGTTTATTGTGTTTAATAAAAGTTTATCTTTTGTAAAATGTTATTTTTGTATTTTCCCATTTGTTTTACATTAGGAAATATTTGACCACCATTACCCCAAAGGTGGGGGAAAACGGGTCAAAACACATTTTTTACTTTTTACATTATAATATAGGTTACCATTATCGTGACATATTCCAATAATCATATGTTATAACTAATAACATTATACATCAAATGACTGACTTCTAAAAGATTATTCACAGATTTTCTATTTTTTATTGAATATCTCCCTTATGTGACCCGCATTACCCCAATCTCCCCTACGTTTTAAACTGAGTTTATTGTTGGCTTTTAGCGCTAAAGAGGTGAACAACAATACTTTTCCTACTATTACAACGTTATTGGTACCTATCCAGCATATAAAAAAAGAAAAAAACCTGTCCCAAGTTTCTGCGCAGTGTTAAAATTTATATAGCAAATTGGTCAATTTCATGAGTATGACCGGTATAGATTATGTCCGGTTGCCACAAATGACAGTCGAATTCTTTACTTCATTTGGTTGAAGACGAAATAGGATGTAATCGAAGAACTGATAAAGGTTCATTTATTTATTATGAAGTTATATAATAATAATAAAGAAGAATATTACAATATAAACCTTTATTATTTTACTAAAAATTATATTAAACGTTAAACATATTACAGGAATAAAAATAAGAATTAATAATAGATATGGTGAATCTAGTACTGAGTACTATGAGCCTCGAGAATCTCGAGCATTTAAGAGGAAGAATAATCCACCCATGAAAACAAGTCACGAGAAGACAGTGGTGGAGAGTGCCCCGAGCGTGCCAAAACCGCAGCACTTATCTAAAGTGCCTAGTACGGAAAAGAATGATCCTCTTTACCGTGAAGCGGTGTTCCCAGACTCAGGCGAAGAGTTCATGGAAATGGCTAATCGTTACAACTATAGCCCTGGCTTGACTGGATTGCGCAGTCTTGTCGATGATACTCACGCTAATCTGGTGTCTAAGTCATCTGGCTACGCGAAAAGAGTGCCTGTTGAGGCACTACAATATTATGCAGCAACAATAGCCTATGCTAGGCTACTTAAAGTTCACCGACAGAATGGGTATTCGATAACTACCCTAGAGACACAGTTTTTGGAGAGTGTAGATGAGTTTATGTTTATTGAAAATGCAGCGACGAACTGGAAATGGAAGACATTTCGGACAAATCACACATTTAAATCATTTTCTTTATCAATCTTATCCGTGCTTCGAAATTTATTATCAGTACTCACCCCTTAAATCAGGATTCCGCCGTGAATGTGATTTGTACATGAGGTCGTCTAACCTCCTGAAGATAACACCATACGAAATAGCTGGGCTCTTTAATAAAGCCTATTGTAAAGTTGCGACAATGACGAATGCAATAGCCGGTTTCAAAGACACTGGAATTCATCCAGTTAATCCTGATGTCTTTACAGATATCGATTTTCTCCCAGCAGACACCCTCTTATCTAGCCTTGAGGTATCTGACATCCTAGTAGAAAATGATGAAGTCATCGAATCTCCACTTTGCTCACCACAAGAAGTTCCTGACGCTGATAAAGCACCTAATGTTCAATTTGACAATGACCAGACTTTGTGCAGACCGTCCACATCTCGACAAGCAAATGATACCTTGAGGCAGGATCTGACACTGGAAAATTTGATACCACTGCCAAAAAAAATGCCTGTAGGAAAAAAAGGGGTAAAAAACAACGCTCAGAAATATTAACCTCAACTCCACAAAAGAATCTACTATTAGAAAGGATGAAGATAAAACACGAGAAAGAACGGGAAAAAGATTTGAAAAGAAAACGAATAACTGAGAATGCAAAAATAAATGACGTGACTCACAGAGATAAGAAAATTAAAAAAATAAACAAAAGAAAGAAAGCTAGGCGAAACCTAAATTTCTTTACAGACAGTGAAGAAGAGGAAGAAAACGTTGACGAAAATCTCTTATGTGACGATGACGAATTGGATGAGCTGTCCGGAGAAGAAAACGAAACCTGCTTCATATGTGGAGACTATGGAAAAGACAAAGAGGAGTGGTACAGATGCACTTCTTGTGGCAATTGGGTGCATGCACTCTGCAGTGGCTTCGACACTCCAAACAATTATATTTGTGACAAATGTCGTTGAAAAATTACATACTTTTCTTAATTTCATTAATTTTTATTGTTTATTGTGTTTAATAAAAGTTCATCTTTTGTAAAATGTTATTTTTGTATTTTCCCATTTGTTTTACATTAGGAAATATTTGACCACCATTACCCCAAAGGTGGGGGAAAACGGGTCAAAACACATTTTTTACTTTTTACATTATAATATAGGTTACCATTATCGTGACATATTCCAATAATCATATGTTATAACTAATAACATTATACATCAAATGACTGACTTCTAAAAGATTATTCACAGATTTTCTATTTTTTATTGAATATCTCCCTTATGTGACCCGCATTACCCCAATCTCCCCTACGTTTTAAACTGAGTTTATTGTTGGCTTTTAGCGCTAAAGAGGTGAACAACAATACTTTTCCTACTATTACAACGTTATTGGTACCTATCCAGCATATAAAAAAAGAAAAAAACCTGTCCCAAGTTTCTGCGCAGTGTTAAAATTTATATAGCAAATTGGTCAATTTCATGAGTATGACCGGTATAGATTATGTCCGGTTGCCACAAATGACAGTCGAATTCTTTACTTCATTTGGTTGAAGACGAATAGGATGTAATCGAAGAACTGATAAAGATTCATTTATTTATTATGAAGTTATATAATAATAATAAAGAAGAATATTACAATATAAACCTTTATTATTTTACTAAAAATTATATTAAACGTTAAACATATTACAGGAATAAAAATAAGAATTAATAATAGATATGGTGAATCTAGTACTGAGTACTATGAGCCTCGAGAATCTCGAGCATTTAAGAGGAAGAATAATCCACCCATGAAAACAAGTCACGAGAAGACAGTGGTGGAGAGTGCCCCGAGCGTGCCAAAACCGCAGCACTTATCTAAAGTGCCTAGTACGGAAAAGAATGATCCTCTTTACCGTGAAGCGGTGTTCCCAGACTCAGGCGAAGAGTTCATGGAAATGGCTAATCGTTACAACTATAGCCCTGGCTTGACTGGATTGCGCAGTCTTGTCGATGATACTCACGCTAATCTGGTGTCTAAGTCATCTGGCTACGCGAAAAGAGTGCCTGTTGAGGCACTACAATATTATGCAGCAACAATAGCCTATGCTAGGCTACTTAAAGTTCACCGACAGAATGGGTATTCGATAACTACCCTAGAGACACAGTTTTTGGAGAGTGTAGATGAGTTTATGTTTATTGAAAATGCAGCGACGAACTGGAAATGGAAGACATTTCGGACAAATCACACATTTAAATCATTTTCTTTATCAATCTTATCCGTGCTTCGAAATTTATTATCAGTACTCACCCCTTAAATCAGGATTCCGCCGTGAATGTGATTTGTACATGAGGTCGTCTAACCTCCTGAAGATAACACCATACGAAATAGCTGGGCTCTTTAATAAAGCCTATTGTAAAGTTGCGACAATGACGAATGCAATAGCCGGTTTCAAAGACACTGGAATTCATCCAGTTAATCCTGATGTCTTTACAGATATCGATTTTCTCCCAGCAGACACCCTCTTATCTAGCCTTGAGGTATCTGACATCCTAGTAGAAAATGATGAAGTCATCGAATCTCCACTTTGCTCACCACAAGAAGTTCCTGACGCTGATAAAGCACCTAATGTTCAATTTGACAATGACCAGACTTTGTGCAGACCGTCCACATCTCGACAAGCAAATGATACCTTGAGGCAGGATCTGACACTGGAAAATTTGATACCACTGCCAAAAAAAATGCCTGTAGGAAAAAAAGGGGTAAAAAACAACGCTCAGAAATATTAACCTCAACTCCACAAAAGAATCTACTATTAGAAAGGATGAAGATAAAACACGAGAAAGAACGGGAAAAAGATTTGAAAAGAAAACGAATAACTGAGAATGCAAAAATAAATGACGTGACTCACAGAGATAAGAAAATTAAAAAAATAAACAAAAGAAAGAAAGCTAGGCGAAACCTAAATTTCTTTACAGACAGTGAAGAAGAGGAAGAAAACGTTGACGAAAATCTCTTATGTGACGATGACGAATTGGATGAGCTGTCCGGAGAAGAAAACGAAACCTGCTTCATATGTGGAGACTATGGAAAAGACAAAGAGGAGTGGTACAGATGCACTTCTTGTGGCAATTGGGTGCATGCACTCTGCAGTGGCTTCGACACTCCAAACAATTATATTTGTGACAAATGTCGTTGAAAAATTACATACTTTTCTTAATTTCATTAATTTTTATTGTTTATTGTGTTTAATAAAAGTTTATCTTTTGTAAAATGTTATTTTTGTATTTTCCCATTTGTTTTACATTAGGAAATATTTGACCACCATTACCCCAAAGGTGGGGGAAAACGGGTCAAAACACATTTTTTACTTTTTACATTATAATATAGGTTACCATTATCGTGACATATTCCAATAATCATATGTTATAACTAATAACATTATACATCAAATGACTGACTTCTAAAAGATTATTCACAGATTTTCTATTTTTTATTGAATATCTCCCTTAGGTGACCCGCATTACCCCAATCTCCCCTACGTTTTAAACTGAGTTTATTGTTGGCTTTTAGCGCTAAAGAGGTGAACAACAATACTTTTCCTACTATTACAACGTTATTGGTACCTATCCAGCATATAAAAAAAGAAAAAAACCTGTCAAGTTTCTGCGCAGTGTTAAAATTTATATAGCAAATTGGTCAATTTCATGAGTATGACCGGTATAGATTATGTCCGGTTGCCACAAATGACAGTCGAATTCTTTACTTCATTTGGTTGAAGACGAAATAGGATGTAATCGAAGAACTGATAAAGATTCATTTATTTATTATGAAGTTATATAATAATAATAAAGAAGAATATTACAATATAAACCTTTATTATTTTACTAAAAATTATATTAAACGTTAAACATATTACAGGAATAAAAATAAGAATTAATAATAGATATGGTGAATCTAGTACTGAGTACTATGAGCCTCGAGAATCTCGAGCATTTAAGAGGAAGAATAATCCACCCATGAAAACAAGTCACGAGAAGACAGTGGTGGAGAGTGCCCCGAGCGTGCCAAAACCGCAGCACTTATCTAAAGTGCCTAGTACGGAAAAGAATGATCCTCTTTACCGTGAAGCGGTGTTCCCAGACTCAGGCGAAGAGTTCATGGAAATGGCTAATCGTTACAACTATAGCCCTGGCTTGACTGGATTGCGCAGTCTTGTCGATGATACTCACGCTAATCTGGTGTCTAAGTCATCTGGCTACGCGAAAAGAGTGCCTGTTGAGGCACTACAATATTATGCAGCAACAATAGCCTATGCTAGGCTACTTAAAGTTCACCGACAGAATGGGTATTCGATAACTACCCTAGAGACACAGTTTTTGGAGAGTGTAGATGAGATGTGGTTGAGTTTACCGACACCATTGCAGTCATACGTCGACGGCCTAGGCAACACTACCATGCCAGGCGGGCGTTTATGTTTATTGAAAATGCAGCGACGAACTGGAAATGGAAGACATTTCGGACAAATCACACATTTAAATCATTTTCTTTATCAATCTTATCCGTGCTTCGAAATTTATTATCAGTCATTGCGCCATCTTCTTGATTATAATGAAAATCCGCAACTACCAGCGCATTGGCAACTTCCAGGTCATTTGATTCCTAACGTTGAAAATGCTGGCCTTCCCACTGAATCATTGATGGGATATTTTATATCTAGGCGTTTGAATCGCGAGTCATCATCTTGGTTGGCTTAGAAATTACATGTTACGCCAAGAAATCAATTTATTTATCTTGAGCCAGATTTGCTTAGAGGAGTGGAGGTTGAGTTAAAAGCAACTACAACTTTCAAGATTGCAACCTCAGCTTATGCAGCGACCGGATCCTTGGCTATGAACCTTTTTGTTGAGCAAATGGGTGAGCCTGATGTACCGTTTAATAGCGACAGTTTTAGAGGAAATTGTTTGAACCGACTCCCAATCTCAGTCGGCTATACTGGAAGAATTAATAACTTTATTAACTTATGAAGAGATTAAATCACTGGTGAGATAAAGATCAAGACTTATAAAGGAAATAAATGTGAGTCTTTTACAATTAAATATAAGTCTTTATTTATAAACATGATTATTTAAACGTTTATTCAATTATAAAATTCTATCAATACTATAACTACAAATAGATTGTAAAGAGGAAGAAAGCATCAACAAAATATACCAGAATGGTTAACAATGCTGCGGAAAGGAAGAAGTAGTAAAACATAAAATGAGCAAATAAATACAAACAACATAATGCTATTGGTGAGCATAAAACACCATAAATTACACATAAACCATTTATTAAATCTGTACAATTGACTAGGGGGGTAACACTTAATAATTAACTTCGTAATTGCAATTTCAAAAACATTAAAAACATAATTTAAATTATTAAGAACGCTATTTCGTCCAAAGAATTTTAATGTAAATAATCCAGTCTTACATTAGATAACTATTATAACAGAAAAAGAAATCTAAATCGAATAACATTAAAATTCAGAAATGTCTATATTGTTGGGCAGATATATATACTTGTGATATGCAGTGCAGACAGAGTTGGCATTGTTAGGTCTCTTTTATCAATTTGTTTTCAAGAAATAACATTATTTAGCGATCTACAAATAATACTTTTTTAATTTTACGAAAGTATATGTAATAGAGTGTATTTCTTAACACTCATAAATTGTCGTAAAGGTTATTTTAAGCAAAATTTACGATTTTGTGAACTTTTTGTATGTTATATTCTTGAACAAAAGTTTGTGATGTTAGTATAACTCTCGGTTGGGGTCAGTACATCTGACAGATCCAGCATACCTCCCTTAACGTAAAAGCGCATGCGCGAGTAATGTCTTCAAACTAAGAGAAGTTATACACAGCAGTTCGGTATATTAGACTCCTAAAGTCTAATATTACCGAGACAATATTTCCATCTGAAGAGATTGATTGGCTTCTAGCCCTGAATGAAAATATCATGCAAGTTCTTTTACTAGTTTTACATACTGGCAAATTCTTAATTTTTTTTTATTAATTTAAGTAGTTGGAGAATTCTCAGATCCAATGCTGTTACGAAAATCAGCCTTCGTTTCAACGCCAACAATACCAACCCAGCCAGCATTCTGACTTTGACTAACATACACGTACACTACAATTCTATTAAACGAAATGCATTTGTATGTGCGTCCTACAAAATAAGCCGGCAATTTACAAGTAACAAGGATACAAATAATGGGTGTATTTGTTAGGCTGTAAAATCTGAAGCAACTCTGGTTTTTACAAAACATCTTGGCAACAAAAACATAACTACATCCTGTCCATTCTAGATGTTGTTTTGTAGAACATTCACTGAAATTTTTAAATCTCACATATTCGTGACAAAACCAGTATTAATATCTTTTACATTATTAGAAATTAAATCAAACCTTTCAAACGGGCTATTTCTTGATTCGAAAATCTTTGTTACCATAATATTATAGTTAAAAGTATTTATTAATTCTAATGTATTTAGTTTATTTTGTTTAGGTAAAAAAATTTAAAAAGTAAATATAACAGGTATTTGTGAACTCGACCAACAGTTTAAGTTCCCTAACAAACTTATTAGTGGCCTGTGAATATTTCAATATAAACGTGTGGGAGGAATATCCTCTCCTTTCCCTCAAATTCCATTGGATAATGATAAACACAGGGCTATAAACCCCTTAGACCTTTTAAATAAATGTAATTAGATGACCGATTTGGACAGTAGTCTAAACTATTTTATAAAAAAAACTAGTTTATGCACTTGTTCACAATTTTACATTTATTAGTTTTTTATTCATTTAACGGCATTATTCTTGAAAACGTTCCCACTGGTAATTTTGTTTTACAAACATATAATTCAATAGCTTACTCATCGCTTTATTCGTACATTTTACTGAATGTAATCGAGTGTAAAATTTCTCTTCCCACATTCTGCATATAGGTAGTAGTAGTAGGTAACTGGATCAGTTCGAGAGAAAGCTCAACTAGCTAATTACCGCCGCATCAGGAACAGAGCAACAATATTTTCAAACAAATCAGCCTTCTAACCAGCTCGCGTTTATAAAGAAATTAATTCGAAAGAGTTTACTTAATATAAAAGTTAACGAAATGAAAACTTATTTGCAAACTCTTCCAACAAAACTACCATATTAACATTGTTAGAATAATATTTTCTTCAAGCGATTGAAAAAAGGTAAAACTAACACTTAAAAAAAAGGTATAACATAATTGTGGTCATAACTTAGGAAAAACAAAGAAACACAAGAATGTTAAACATACTTTTACAAACCT
The DNA here is from genome assembly GCA_036971475.1 of Prosapia bicincta. Lineage (NCBI taxonomy): Eukaryota > Metazoa > Arthropoda > Insecta > Hemiptera > Cercopidae > Prosapia > Prosapia bicincta. Next base: position 2,690,239 of record JBAIZL010000001.1, on the reverse strand, counting down.
GTTATCTTTAAAAACTAATTATCGCAGTAAATGCATTTTCAACTGTTAAAACAAAAACGATTAATCGGATGCTGAAGGTTCAACATTAAAATCGTAATACGAGGGACAAATGTAACAATCCTACAAAACAACATTTGTAAAGCAAATGACACCAGCTATACATAAAACTATAGCTACCTTTAATCGGAGAAATCATTCATCGATTTACTTACTATACTTAGTGATTGTAATGATTAAATAGTACAGTCTGTTCTTGGTATAAAATTGGTCTGATACAATTTATAGGTGGGTCCTCTAACAATTATCTATATTAAAGCGTGTACAATACAACGGGGGATATCTAGAGACGTATAATTTGTAATAGTACGGTCATTAATTGGCATTATTCTGTCTCCCGAGTTCAATAAATTGCTTATAGTTAACACACTTACAATATTAAAATGTAGATGAGAAAAAGCCTACTAAAACAGTATTACCTTTTATACCGAATTAAACCTATAAATGAAAAATAAATTACAGACTTTCATAAATAAACGAAATCAAATAAACAAATAACACATTTAAACAAAACAAAAAAATTACCTAAATTTACCAAAATTTTAAAAAATACATTTTTTTACAAAAATTTGTTTAAAAAAATACTTGCCAAGAAATATTTAATAAAATTTTAATGATTCTCATCTAAATTTCAACATTTATGAACACTGTTAGACAAAGCCCCTAACCACCATCTGCAAGTACTTGCTCCTCGTGGGCCACTATTTCCAAATCGACATTGCCTGCTTGCGACGACGACGGTTGTGACATAACTATTAGGAAAAAAAATTATATTAATTGAGGCCAGTTGATCCAAAACCCTTATCTCCCCTTTCCGTAGTTTCATCTAAATTAATTATTTCAACTAATTTAGGATAAACACACATCTCACAAATTAGTTGGGCCACTTTATCACCCCGTTTTATAAAAACATCTTTATTTGAATGATTAAATAACAGAACTTTATTTAAGACCACCCGTAAAATCTTTGTCAATTACCCCCGCACCCACATCTAGAAAATATGTCAATGCTAGCCCAGAACGAGGCGCTATGCGACCATAACATTGGGGGGGGGTATTTTAATGGCTACATCTGTGTTTACTAGATACTTTCCAAATTTAGGCACTACGTAATCATAAGCACTTCTGAGGTCAAAACCGGCTGCATTTACAGTTGCCTTTTCAGGAGCATAAGCATTTTCGGTCAATTTTGTGTACCCTAATTCCATACTGAAATGATATGAAACAAATTATAATTAATATTTAAAAGCAAATGTAGGAAAAACATTTTTTGACAACTTTTTAGAGAACAAATATTCAAATACTATTTATTAGGACTTTATTTTTTTGACAATTATAACAATGCCAACGAATTACAAAAAGCTCTGATTAAATGAGACTTTATTTTACAGTCAAATTTCTATACCCTAATTCCCTAATGAAATAATATTTACCTGCAAAATGATATGAAACAAATTACAATTATTATTTAAAAGCAAATGTAGGAAAAACATTTTTTTGACAACCATGTTAACGAAATGACAATTATAGCTCTGATTAAATGAGACTTTATTTTACAGACAAATTTCTAAACCCTAATGAAATATTTAGAAACACTACGAATTACAAAAAGCTCTGATTAAATGAGACTTTATTTTAGAGTCAAATTTCTATACCCTAATTCCCTAATAAAATAATATTTACCTGCAATATCTTCTTGCAACTAACAGACACTAAGAACTGGAAATTAATTCTGATGGCTCTTACTGACTCTCAACGTATTTAAATACAGTTCCAACACCTAATTATGCAGGCTCATTCAATTATTCTAAGATCTGTACTTACATTCACGAGTTCCGCATGCTGATATTTATAGTTTAATGACAGTTTAAAATGCTCACGAAGTATTTATTACTGCTTGGTCTTTTCCTATTACATAATCAATTATTAAAAACACTTGCATTATGCTGGTTATCCTTGAAGCTATATTGTAGAAGGCAGTTATTTGAAATAATGTACACAAGGAAAATTACAAAAATATTTATTCTCAGAGTACAATTACAAAACTTCTTTACTCCTTCAGCTTACAACAATTGCAAAACCAATTTTTTTAATTTATTTAAAACAGAGACATTATTTGCGACGGTGTTTAAACATGTTATTCCAAAGACGTCTAAATTATTTTCAATCGTTTGTTGTATATTTTTCGTAAATTCGTTATATTGCACAATAATATTGTTTTTAAAAAAATATAACAATCCGTTTGTATATCTAAATGCAGACTCCATATAGGTCGGTAAAAATGGAAAGTTGTTTGAAATTTGACCGTATTTCTTGACATGAAATACTTTTTCATCTAGTTCCAAAAAGTAAATGTCATTGAAAAAGATATAAGTTATGCCCCTATACGAATTCACAACCCGTGTATTTTCATCTGGCTTCCACCACCCAAAAAGGAAATATGTTTCGGGTAATCTTTAACTAATTTTAGAGAAGATATCCTATCATAAATATCTGCTCTTCTGCGAAGAATACAATTTCACCAGATGGTCTCTGATAAAGCGTCTCTGATGAGCACTTCATTCACCACTCAAATGAAAGCGTAGAACGTAAAGTTCTATTAGTACTTGATAACCACGCAAGCCATGTGACTTTGGAATCCCTGGAGTTGTGCAGACAAAACGGTATTACGATGCTATCCATTCCTCCACACACCTCTCACAGGATGCAGCCCCTTGATGTGGCTTTCTACTCACCCCTTAAATCAGGATTCCGCCGTGAATGTGATTTGTACATGAGGTCGTCTAACCTCCTGAAAATAACACCATACGAAATAGCTGGGCTCTTTAATAAAGCCTATTGTAAAGTTGCGACAATGACGAATGCAATAGCCGGTTTCAAAGACACTGGAATTCATCCAGTTAATCCTGATGTCTTTACAGATATCGATTTTCTCCCAGCAGACACCCTCTTATCTAGCCTTGAGGTATCTGACATCCTAGTAGAAAATGATGAAGTCATCGAATCTCCACTTCGCTCACCACAAGAAGTTCCTGACGCTGATAAAGCACCTAATGTTCAATTTGACAATGACCAGACTTTGTGCAGACCGTCCACACCTCGACAAGCAAATGATACCTTGAGGCAGGATCTGACACTGGAAAATTTGATACCACTGCCAAAAAAAATGCCTGTAGGAAAAAAAGGGGTAAAAAAACAACGCTCAGAAATATTAACCTCAACTCCACAAAAGAATCTACTATTAGAAAGGATGAAGATAAAACACGAGAAAGAACGGGAAAAAGATTTGAAAAGAAAACGAAGAATTGAGAATGCAAAAATAAATGACGTGACTCACAGAGATAAGAAAATTAAAAAAATAAACAAAAGAAAGAAAGCTAGGCGAAACCTAAATTTCTTTACAGACAGCGAAGAAGAGGAAGAAAACGTTGACGAAAATCTCTTATGTGACGATGACGAATTGGATGAGCTGTCCGGAGAAGAAAACGAAACCTGCTTCATATGTGGAGACTATGGAAAAGACAAAGAGGAGTGGTACAGATGCACTTCTTGTGGCAATTGGGTGCATGCACTCTGCAGTGGCTTCGACACTCCAAACAATAATATTTGTGACAAATGTCGTTGGAAAATTACATACTTTTCTTAATTTCATTATAATTATTATTGTTTATTGTGTTTAATAAAAGTTTATCTTTTGTAAAATGTTATTTTTGTATTTTCCCATTTGTTTTACATTAGGAAATATTTGACCACCATTACCCCAAAGGTGGGGGAAAACGGGTCAAAACACATTTTTTACTTTTTACATTATAATATAGGTTACCATTATCGTGACATATTCCAATAATCATATGTTATAACTAATAACATTATACATCAAATGACTGACTTCTAAAAGATTATTCACAGATTTTCTATTTTTTATTGAATATCTCCCTTATGTGACCCGCATTACCCCAATCTCCCCTACGTTTTAAACTGAGTTTATTGTTGGCTTTTAGCGCTAAAGAGGTGAACAACAATACTTTTCCTACTATTACAACGTTATTGGTACCTATCCAGCATATAAAAAAAGAAAAAAACCTGTCAAGTTTCTGCGCAGTGTTAAAATTTATATAGCAAATTGGTCAATTTCATGAGTATGACCGGTATAGATTATGTCCGGTTGCCACAAATGACAGTCGAATTCTTTACTTCATTTGGTTGAAGACGAAATAGGATGTAATCGAAGAACTGATAAAGATTCATTTATTTATTATGAAGTTATATAATAATAATAAAGAAGAATATTACAATATAAACCTTTATTATTTTACTAAAAATTATATTAAACGTTAAACATATTAAAGGAATAAAAATAAGAATTAATAATAGATATGGTGAATCTAGTACTGAGTACTATGAGCCTCGAGAATCTCGAGCATTTAAGAGGAAGAATAATCCACCCATGAAAACAAGTCACGAGAAGACAGTGGTGGAGAGTGCCCCGAGCGTGCCAAAACCGCAGCACTTATCTAAAGTGCCTAGTACGGAAAAGAATGATCCTCTTTACCGTGAAGCGGTGTTCCCAGACTCAGGCGAAGAGTTCATGGAAATGGCTAATCGTTACAACTATAGCCCTGGCTTGACTGGATTGCGCAGTCTTGTCGAAGATACTCACGCTAATCTGGTGTCTAAGTCATCTGGCTACGCGAAAAGAGTGCCTGTTGAGGCACTACAATATTATGCAGCAACAATAGCCTATGCTAGGCTACTTAAAGTTCACCGACAGAATGGGTATTCGATAACTACCCTAGAGACACAGTTTTTGGAGAGTGTAGATGAGATGTGGTTGAGTTTACCGACACCATTGCAGTCATACGTCGACGGCCTAGGCAACACTACCATGCCAGGCGGGCGTTTATGTTTATTGAAAATGCAGCGACGAACTGGAAATGGAAGACATTTCGGACAAATCACACATTTAAATCATTTTCTTTATCAATCTTATCCGTGCTTCGAAATTTATTATCAGTCATTGCGCCATCTTGATTATAATGAAAATCCGCAACTACCAGCGCATTGGCAACTTCCAGGTCATTTGATTCCTAACGTTAAAAATGCTGGCCTTCCCACTGAATCATTGATGGGATATTTTATATCTAGGCGTTTGAATCGCGAGTCATCATCTTGGTTGGCTCAGAAATTACATGTTACGCCAAGAAATCAATTTATTTATCTTGAGCCAGATTTGCTTAGAGGAGTGGAGGTTGAGTTAAAAGCAACTACAACTTTCAAGATTGCAACCTCAGCTTATGCAGCGACCGGATCCTTGGCTATGAATCTTTTTGTTGAGCAAATGGGTGAGCCTGATGTACCGTTTAATAGCGACAGTTTTAGAGGAAATTGTTTGAACCGACTCCCAATCTCAGTCGGCTATACTGGAAGAATTAATAACTTTATTAACTTATGAAGAGATTAAATCACTGGTGAGATAAAGATCAAGACTTATAAAGGAAATAAATGTGAGTCTGTTACAATTAAATATAAGTCTTTATTTATAAACATGATTATTTAAACGTTTATTCAATTATAAAATTCTATCAATACTATAACTACAAATAGATTGTAAAGAGGAAGAAAGCATCAACAAAATATACCAGAATGGTTAACAATGCTGCGAAAAGGAAGAAGTAGTAAAACATAAAATGAGCAAATAAATACAAACAACATAATGCTATTGGTGAGCATAAAACACCATAAATTACACATAAACCATTTATTAAATCTGTACAATTGACTAGGGGGGTAACACTTAATCATTAACTTCGTAATTGCAATTTCAAAAACATTAAAAACATAATTTAAATTATTAAGAACGCTATTTCGTCCAAAGAATTTTAATGTAAATAATCCAGTCTTACATTAGATAACTATTATAACAGAAAAAGAAATCTAAATCGAATAACATTAAAATTCAGAAATGTCTATATTGTTGGGCAGATATATATACTTGTGATATGCAGTGCAGACAGAGTTGGCATTGTTAGGTCTCTTTTATCAATTTGTTTTCAAGAAATAACATTATTTAGCGATCTACAAATAATACTTTTTTAATTTTACGAAAGTATATGTAATAGAGTGTATTTCTTAACACTCATAAATTGTCGTAAAGGTTATTTTAAGCAAAATTTACGATTTTGTGAACTTTTTGTATGTTATATTCTTGAACAAAAGTTTGTGATGTTAGTATAACTCTCGGTTGGGGTCAGTACATCTGACAGATCCAGCATACCTCCCTTAACGTAAAAGCGCATGCGCGAGTAATGCCTTCAAACTAAGAGAAGTTATACACAGCAGTTCGGTATATTAGACTCCTAAAGTCTAATATTACCGAGACAATATTTCCATCTGAAGAGATTGATTGGCTTCTAGCCCTGAATGAAAATATCATGCAAGTTCTTTTACTAGTTTTACATACTGGCAAATTCTTAATTTTTTTTTATTAATTTAAGTAGTTGGAGAATTCTCATAGATCCAATGCTGTTACGAAAATCAGCCTTCGTTTCAACGCCAACAATACCAACCCAGCCAGCATTCTGACTTTGACTAACATACACGTACACTACAATTCTATTAAACGAAATGCATTTGTATGTGCGTCCTACAAAATAAGCCGGCAATTTACAAGTAACAAGGATACAAATAATGGGTGTATTTGTTAGGCTGTAAAATCTGAAGCAACTCTGGTTTTTACAAAACATCTTGGCAACAAAAACATAACTACATCCTGTCCATTCTAGATGTTGTTTTGTAGAACATTCACTGAAATTTTTAAATCTCACATATTCGTGACAATAACCAGTATTAATATCTTTTACATTATTAGAAATTAAATCAAACCTTTCAAACGGGCTATTTCTTGATTCGAAAATCTTTGTTACCATAATATTATAGTTAAAAGTATTTATTAATTCTAATGTATTTAGTTTATTTTGTTTAGGTAAAAAAATTTAAAAAGTAAATATAACAGGTATTTGTGAACTCGACCAACAGTTTAAGTTCCCTAACAAACTTATTAGTGGCCTGTGAATATTTCAATATAAACGTGTGGGAGGAATATCCTCTCCTTTCCCTCAAATTCCATTGGATAATGATAAACACAGGGCTATAAACCCCTTAGACCTTTTAAATAAATGTAATTAGATGACCGATTTGGACAGTAGTCTAAACTATTTTATAAAAAAAACTAGTTTATGCACTTGTTCACAATTTTACATTTATTAGTTTTTTATTCATTTAACGGCATTATTCTTGAAAACGTTCCCACTGGTAATTTTGTTTTACAAACATATAATTCAATAGCTTACTCATCGCTTTATTCGTACATTTTACTGAATGTAATCGAGTGTAAAATTTTTCTTCCCACATTCTGCATATAGGTAGTAGTAGTAGGTAACTGGATCAGTTCGAGAGAAAGCTCAACTAGCTAATTACCGCCGCATCAGGAACAGAGCAACAATATTTTCAAACAAATCAGCTTTCTAACCAGCTCGCGTTTATAAAGAAATTAATTCGAAAGAGTTTACTTAATATAAAAGTTAACGAAATGAAAACTTATTTGCAAACTCTTCCAACAAAACTACCATATTAACATTGTTAGAATAATATTTTCTTCAAGCGATTGAAAAAGGTAAAACTAACACTTAAAAAAAGGTATAACGTAATTGTGGTCATAACTTAGGAAAAACAAAGAAACACAAGAATGTTAAACATACTTTTACAAACCTGTTATCTTTAAAAACTAATTATCGCAGTAAATGCATTTTCAACTGTCAAAACAAAAACGATTAATCGGATGCTGAAGGTTCAACATTAAAATCGTAATACGAGGGACAAATGTAACAATCCTACAAAACAACATTTGTAAAGCAAATGACACCAGCTATACATAAAACTATAGCTACCTTTAATCGGAGAAATCATTCATCGATTTACTTACTATACTTAGTGATTGTAATGATTAAATAGTACAGTCTGTTCTTGGTATAAAATTGGTCTGATACAATTTATAGGTGGGTCCTCTAACAATTATCTGTATTAAAGCGTGTACAATACAACGGGGGATATCTAGAGACATATAATTTGTAATAGTACGGTCATTAATTGGCATTATTCTGTCTCCCGAGTTCAATAAATTGCTTATAGTTAACACACTTACAATATTAAAATGTAGATGAGAAAAAGCCTACTAAAACAGTATTACCTTTTATACCGAATTAAACCTATAAATGAAAAATAAATTACAGACTTTCATAAATAAACGAAATCAAATAAACAAATAACACATTTAAACAAAACAAAAAAATTACCTAAATTTACCAAAATTTTAAAAAATACATTTTTTTACAAAAATTTGTTTAAAAAAATACTTGCCAAGAAATATTTAATAAAATTTTAATGATTCTCATCTAAATTTCAACATTTATGAACACTGTTAGACAAAGCCCCTAACCACCATCTGCAAGTACTTGCTCCTCGTGGGCCACTATTTCCAAATCGACATTGCCTGCTTGCGACGACGACGGTTGTGACATAACTATTAGGAAAAAAAATTATATTAATTGAGGCCAGTTGATCCAAAACCCTTATCTCCCCTTTCCGTAGTTTCATCTAAATTAATTATTTCAACTAATTTAGGATAAACACACATCTCACAAATTAGTTGGGCCACTTTATCACCCCGTTTTATAAAAACATCTTTATTTGAATGATTAAATAACAGAACTTTATTTAAGACCACCCGTAAAATCTTTGTCAATTACCCCCGCACCCACATCTAGAAAATATGTCAATGCTAGCCCAGAACGAGGCGCTATGCGACCATAACATTGGGGGGGGGGTATTTTAATGGCTACATCTGTGTTTACTAGATACTTTCCAAATTTAGGCACTACGTAATCATAAGCACTTCTGAGGTCAAAACCGGCTGCATTTACAGTTGCCTTTTCAGGAGCATAAGCATTTTCGGTCAATTTTGTGTACCCTAATTCCATACTGAAATGATATGAAACAAATTATAATTAATATTTAAAAGCAAATGTAGGAAAAACATTTTTTGACAACTTTTTAGAGAACAAATATTCAAATACTATTTATTAGGACTTTATTTTTTTGACAATTATAACAATGCCAACGAATTACAAAAAGCTCTGATTAAATGAGACTTTATTTTACAGTCAAATTTCTATACCCTAATTCCCTAATGAAATAATATTTACCTGCAAAATGATATGAAACAAATTACAATTATTATTTAAAAGCAAATGTAGGAAAAACATTTTTTTGACAACCATGTTAACGAAATGACAATTATAGCTCTGATTAAATGAGACTTTATTTTACAGACAAATTTCTAAACCCTAATGAAATATTTAGAAACACTACGAATTACAAAAAGCTCTGATTAAATGAGACTTTATTTTAGAGTCAAATTTCTATACCCTAATTCCCTAATAAAATAATATTTACCTGCAATATCTTCTTGCAACTAACAGACACTAAGAACTGGAAATTAATTCTGATGGCTCTTACTGACTCTCAACGTATTTAAATACAGTTCCAACACCTAATTATGCAGGCTCATTCAATTATTCTAAGATCTGTACTTACATTCACGAGTTCCGCATGCTGATATTTATAGTTTAATGACAGTTTAAAATGCTCACGAAGTATTTATTACTGCTTGGTCTTTTCCTATTACATAATCAATTATTAAAAACACTTGCATTATGCTGGTTATCCTTGAAGCTATATTGTAGAAGGCAGTTATTTGAAATAATGTACACAAGGAAAATTACAAAAATATTTATTCTCAGAGTACAATTACAAAACTTCTTTACTCCTTCAGCTTACAACAATTGCAAAACCAATTTTTTTAATTTATTTAAAACAGAGACATTATTTGCGACGGTGTTTAAACATGTTATTCCAAAGACGTCTAAATTATTTTCAATCGTTTGTTGTATATTTTTCGTAAATTCGTTATATTGCACAATAATATTGTTTTTAAAAAAATATAACAATCCGTTTGTATATCTAAATGCAGACTCCATATAGGTCGGTAAAAATGGAAAGTTGTTTGAAATTTGACCGTATTTCTTGACATGAAATACTTTTTCATCTAGTTCCAAAAAGTAAATGTCATTGAAAAAGATATAAGTTATGCCCCTATACGAATTCACAACCCCGTGTATTTTTATCTGGCTTCCACCACCCAAAAAGGAAATATGTTTCGGGTAATCTTTAACTAATTTTAGAGAAGATATCCTATCATAAATATCTGCTCTTCTGCGAAGAATACAATTTCACCAGATGGTCTCTGATAAAGCGTCTCTGATGAGCACTTCATTCACCACTCAAATGCAAGAGTAGAACGTAAAGTTCTATTAGTACTTGATAACCACGCAAGCCATGTGACTTTGGAATCCCTGGAGTTGTGCAGACAAAACGGTATTACGATGCTATCCATTCCTCCACACACCTCTCACAGGATGCAGCCCCTTGATGTGGCTTTCTACTCACCCCTTAAATCAGGATTCCGCCGTGAATGTGATTTCTACATGAGGTCGTCTAACCTCCTGAAGATAACACCATACGAAATAGCTGGGCTCTTTAATAAAGCCTATTGTAAAGTTGCGACAATGACGAATACAATAGCCGGTTTCAAAGACACTGGAATTCATCCAGTTAATCCTGATGTCTTTACAGATATCGATTTTCTCCCAGCAGACACCCTCTTATCTAGCCTTGAGGTATCTGACATCCTAGTAGAAAATGATGAAGTCATCGAATCTCCACTTTGCTCACCACAAGAAGTTCCTGACGCTGATAAAGCACTTAATGTTCAATTTGACAATGACCAGACTTTGTGTAGACCGTCCACATCTCGACAAGCAAATGATACCTTGAGGCAGGATCTGACACTGGAAAATTTGATACCACTGCAAAAAAAAATGCCTGTAGGAAAAAAAGGGGTAAAAAAACAACGCTCAGAAATATTAACCTCAACTCCACAAAAGAATCTACTATTAGAAAGGATGAAGATAAAACACGAGAAAGAACGGGAAAAAGATTTGAAAAGAAAACGAAGAATTGAGAATGCAAAAATAAATGACGTGACTCACAGAGATAAGAAAATTAAAAAAATAAACAAAAGAAAGAAAGCTAGGCGAAACCTAAATTTCTTTACAGACAGTGAAGAAGAGGAAGAAAACGTTGACGAAAATCTCTTATGTGACGATGACGAATTGGATGAGCTGTCCGGAGAAGAAAACGAAACCTGCTTCATATGTGGAGACTATGGAAAAGACAAAGAGGAGTGGTACAGATGCACTTCTTGTGGCAATTGGGTGCATGCACTCTGCAGTGGCTTCGACACTCCAAACAATTATATTTGTGACAAATGTCGTTGAAAAATTACATACTTTTCTTAATTTCATTATAATTTTTATTGTTTATTGTGTTTAATAAAAGTTTATCTTTTGTAAAATGTTATTTTTGTATTTTCCCATTTGTTTTACATTAGGAAATATTCGACCACCATTACCCCAAAGGTGGGGTAAAACGGGTCAAAACACATTTTTCACTTTTTACATTATAATATAGGTTACCATTATCGTGACATATTCCAATAATCATATGTTATAACTAATAACATTATACATCAAATGACTGACTTCTAAAAGATTATTCACAGATTTTCTATTTTTTATTGAATATCTCCCTTATGTGACCCGCATTACCCCAATCTCCCCTACGTTTTAAACTGAGTTTATTGTTGGCTTTTAGCGCTAAAGAGGTGAACAACAATACTTTTCCTACTATTACAACGTTATTGGTACCTATCCAGCATATAAAAAAAGAAAAAAACCTGTCCCAAGTTTCTGCGCAGTGTTAAAATTTATATAGCAAATTGGTCAATTTCATGAGTATGACCGGTATAGATTATGTCCGGTTGCCACAAATGACAGTCGAATTCTTTACTTCATTTGGTTGAAGACGAAATAGGATGTAATCGAAGAACTGATAAAGATTCATTTATTTATTATGAAGTTATATAATAATAATAAAGAAGAATATTACAATATAAACCTTTATTATTTTACTAAAAATTATATTAAACGTTAAACATATTAAAGGAATAAAAATAAGAATTAATAATAGATATGGTGAATCTAGTACTGAGTACTATGAGCCTCGAGAATCTCGAGCATTTAAGAGGAAGAATAATCCACCCATGAAAACAAGTCACGAGAAGACAGTGGTGGAGAGTGTCCCGAGCGTGCCAAAACCGCAGCACTTATCTAAAGTGCCTAGTACGGAAAAGAATGATCCTCTTTACCGTGAAGCGGTGTTCCCAGACTCAGGCGAAGAGTTCATGGAAATGGCTAATCGTTACAACTATAGCCCTGGCTTGACTGGATTGCGCAGTCTTGTCGATGATACTCACGCTAATCTGGTGTCTAAGTCATCTGGCTACGCGAAAAGAGTGCCTGTTGAGGCACTACAATATTATGCAGCAACAATAGCCTATGCTAGGCTACTTAAAGTTCACCGACAGAATGGGTATTCGATAACTACCCTAGAGACACAGTTTTTGGAGAGTGTAGATGAGATGTCGTTGAGTTTACCGACACCATTGCAGTCATACGTCGACGGCCTAGGCAACACTACCATGCCAGGCGGGCGTTTATGTTTATTGAAAATGCAGCGACGAACTGGAAATGGAAGACATTTCGGACAAATCACACATTTAAATCATTTTCTTTATCAATCTTATCCGTGCTTCGAAATTTATTATCAGTCATTGCGCCATCTTGATTATAATGAAAATCCGCAACTACCAGCGCATTGGCAACTTCCAGGTCATTTGATTCCTAACGTTGAAAATGCTGGCCTTCCCACTGAATCATTGATGGGATATTTTATATCTAGGCGTTTGAATCGCGAGTCATCATCTTGGTTGGCTCAGAAATTACATGTTACGCCAAGAAATCAATTTATTTATCTTGAGCCAGATTTGCTTAGAGGAGTGGAGGTTGAGTTAAAAGCAACTACAACTCTCAAGATTGCAACCTCAGCTTATGCAGCGACCGGATCCTTGGCTATGAACCTTTTTGTTGAGCAAATGGGTGAGCCTGATGTACCGTTTAATAGCGACAGTTTTAGAGGAAATTGTTTGAACCGACTCCCAATCTCAGTCGGCTATACTGGAAGAATTAATAACTTTATTAACTTATGAAGAGATTAAATCACTGGTGAGATAAAGATCAAGACTTATAAAGGAAATAAATGTGAGTCTGTTACAATTAAATATAAGTCTTTATTTATAAACATGATTATTTAAACGTTTATTCAATTATAAAATTCTATCAATACTATAACTACAAATAGATTGTAAAGAGGAAGAAAGCATCAACAAAATATACCAGAATGGTTAACAATGCTGCGAAAAGGAAGAAGTAGTAAAACATAAAATGAGCAAATAAATACAAACAACATAATGCTATTGGTGAGCATAAAACACCATAAATTACACATAAACCATTTATTAAATCTGTACAATTGACTAGGGGGGGTAACACTTAATCATTAACTTCGTAATTGCAATTTCAAAAACATTAAAAACATAATTTAAATTATTAAGAACGCTATTTCGTCCAAAGAATTTTAATGTAAATAATCCAGTCTTACATTAGATAACTATTATAACAGAAAAAGAAATCTAAATCGAATAACATTAAAATTCAGAAATGTCTATATTGTTGGGCAGATATATATACTTGTGATATGCAGTGCAGACAGAGTTGGCATTGTTAGGTCTCTTTTATCAATTTGTTTTCAAGAAATAACATTATTTAGCGATCTACAAATAATACTTTTTTAATTTTACGAAAGTATATGTAATAGAGTGTATTTCTTAACACTCATAAATTGTCGTAAAGGTTATTTTAAGCAAAATTTACGATTTTGTGAACTTTTTGTATGTTATATTCTTGAACAAAAGTTTGTGATGTTAGTATAACTCTCGGTTGGGGTCAGTACATCTGACAGATCCAGCATACCTCCCTTAACGTAAAAGCGCATGCGCGAGTAATGCCTTCAAACTAAGAGAAGTTATACACAGCAGTTCGGTATATTAGACTCCTAAAGTCTAATATTACCGAGACAATATTTCCATCTGAAGAGATTGATTGGCTTCTAGCCCTGAATGAAAATATCATGCAAGTTCTTTTACTAGTTTTACATACTGGCAAATTCTTAATTTTTTTTTATTAATTTAAGTAGTTGGAGAATTCTCATAGATCCAATGCTGTTACGAAAATCAGCCTTCGTTTCAACGCCAACAATACCAACCCAGCCAGCATTCTGACTTTGACTAACATACACGTACACTACAATTCTATTAAACGAAATGCATTTGTATGTGCGTCCTACAAAATAAGCCGGCAATTTACAAGTAACAAGGATACAAATAATGGGTGTATTTGTTAGGCTGTAAAATCTGAAGCAACTCTGGTTTTTACAAAACATCTTGGCAACAAAAACATAACTACATCCTGTCCATTCTAGATGTTGTTTTGTAGAACATTCACTGAAATTTTTAAATCTCACATATTCGTGACAAAACCAGTATTAATATCTTTTACATTATTAGAAATTAAATCAAACCTTTCAAACGGGCTATTTCTTGATTCGAAAATCTTTGTTACCATAATATTATAGTTAAAAGTATTTATTAATTCTAATGTATTTAGTTTATTTTGTTTAGGTAAAAAAATTAAAAAAGTAAATATAACAGGTATTTGTGAACTCGACCAACAGTTTAAGTTCCCTAACAAACTTATTAGTGGCCTGTGAATATTTCAATATAAACGTGTGGGAGGAATATCCTCTCCTTTCCCTCAAATTCCATTGGATAATGATAAACACAGGGCTATAAACCCCTTAGACCTTTTAAATAAATGTAATTAGATGACCGATTTGGACAGTAGTCTAAACTATTTTATAAAAAAAACTAGTTTATGCACTTGTTCACAATTTTACATTTATTAGTTTTTTATTCATTTAACGGCATTATTCTTGAAAACGTTCCCACTGGTAATTTTGTTTTACAAACATATAATTCAATAGCTTACTCATCGCTTTATTCGTACATTTTACTGAATGTAATCGAGTGTAAAATTTTTCTTCCCACATTCTGCATATAGGTAGTAGTAGTAGGTAACTGGATCAGTTCGAGAGAAAGCTCAACTAGCTAATTACCGCCGCATCAGGAACAGAGCAACAATATTTTCAAACAAATCAGCTTTCTAACCAGCTCGCGTTTATAAAGAAATTAATTCGAAAGAGTTTACTTAATATAAAAGTTAACGAAATGAAAACTTATTTGCAAACTCTTCCAACAAAACTACCATATTAACATTGTTAGAATAATATTTTCTTCAAGCGATTGAAAAAGGTAAAACTAACACTTAAAAAAAGGTATAACGTAATTGTGGTCATAACTTAGGAAAAACAAAGAAACACAAGAATGTTAAACATACTTTTACAAACCTGTTATCTTTAAAAACTAATTATCGCAGTAAATGCATTTTCAACTGTCAAAACAAAAACGATTAATCGGATGCTGAAGGTTCAACATTAAAATCGTAATACGAGGGACAAATGTAACAATCCTACAAAACAACATTTGTAAAGCAAATGACACCAGCTATACATAAAACTATAGCTACCTTTAATCGGAGAAATCATTCATCGATTTACTTACTATACTTAGTGATTGTAATGATTAAATAGTACAGTCTGTTCTTGGTATAAAATTGGTCTGATACAATTTATAGGTGGGTCCTCTAACAATTATCTATATTAAAGCGTGTACAATACAACGGGGGATATCTAGAGACATATAATTTGTAATAGTACGGTCATTAATTGGCATTATTCTGTCTCCCGAGTTCAATAAATTGCTTATAGTTAACACACTTACAATATTAAAATGTAGATGAGAAAAAGCCTACTAAAACAGTATTACCTTTTATACCGAATTAAACCTATAAATGAAAAATAAATTACAGACTTTCATAAATAAACGAAATCAAATAAACAAATAACACATTTAAACAAAACAAAAAAATTACCTAAATTTACCAAAATTTTAAAAAATACATTTTTTTACAAAAATTTGTTTAAAAAAATACTTGCCAAGAAATATTTAATAAAATTTTAATGATTCTCATCTAAATTTCAACATTTATGAACACTGTTAGACAAAGCCCCTAACCACCATCTGCAAGTACTTGCTCCTCGTGGGCCACTATTTCCAAATCGACATTGCCTGCTTGCGACGACGACGGTTGTGACATAACTATTAGGAAAAAAAATTATATTAATTGAGGCCAGTTGATCCAAAACCCTTATCTCCCCTTTCCGTAGTTTCATCTAAATTAATTATTTCAACTAATTTAGGATAAACACACATCTCACAAATTAGTTGGGCCACTTTATCACCCCGTTTTATAAAAACATCTTTATTTGAATGATTAAATAACAGAACTTTATTTAAGACCACCCGTAAAATCTTTGTCAATTACCCCCGCACCCACATCTAGAAAATATGTCAATGCTAGCCCAGAACGAGGCGCTATGCGACCATAACATTGGGGGGGGGGGGTATTTTAATGGCTACATCTGTGTTTACTAGATACTTTCCAAATTTAGGCACTACGTAATCATAAGCACTTCTGAGGTCAAAACCGGCTGCATTTACAGTTGCCTTTTCAGGAGCATAAGCATTTTCGGTCAATTTTGTGTACCCTAATTCCATACTGAAATGATATGAAACAAATTATAATTAATATTTAAAAGCAAATGTAGGAAAAACATTTTTTGACAACTTTTTAGAGAACAAATATTCAAATACTATTTATTAGGACTTTATTTTTTTGACAATTATAACAATGCCAACGAATTACAAAAAGCTCTGATTAAATGAGACTTTATTTTACAGTCAAATTTCTATACCCTAATTCCCTAATGAAATAATATTTACCTGCAAAATGATATGAAACAAATTACAATTATTATTTAAAAGCAAATGTAGGAAAAACATTTTTTTGACAACCATGTTAACGAAATGACAATTATAGCTCTGATTAAATGAGACTTTATTTTACAGACAAATTTCTAAACCCTAATGAAATATTTAGAAACACTACGAATTACAAAAAGCTCTGATTAAATGAGACTTTATTTTAGAGTCAAATTTCTATACCCTAATTCCCTAATAAAATAATATTTACCTGCAATATCTTCTTGCAACTAACAGACACTAAGAACTGGAAATTAATTCTGATGGCTCTTACTGACTCTCAACGTATTTAAATACAGTTCCAACACCTAATTATGCAGGCTCATTCAATTATTCTAAGATCTGTACTTACATTCACGAGTTCCGCATGCTGATATTTATAGTTTAATGACAGTTTAAAATGCTCACGAAGTATTTATTACTGCTTGGTCTTTTCCTATTACATAATCAATTATTAAAAACACTTGCATTATGCTGGTTATCCTTGAAGCTATATTGTAGAAGGCAGTTATTTGAAATAATGTACACAAGGAAAATTACAAAAATATTTATTCTCAGAGTACAATTACAAAACTTCTTTACTCCTTCAGCTTACAACAATTGCAAAACCAATTTTTTTAATTTATTTAAAACAGAGACATTATTTGCGACGGTGTTTAAACATGTTATTCCAAAGACGTCTAAATTATTTTCAATCGTTTGTTGTATATTTTTCGTAAATTCGTTATATTGCACAATAATATTGTTTTTAAAAAAATATAACAATCCGTTTGTATATCTAAATACAGACTCCATATAGGTCGGTAAAAATGGAAAGTTGTTTGAAATTTGACCGTATTTCTTGACATGAAATACTTTTTCATCTAGTTCCAAAAAGTAAATGTCATTGAAAAAGATATAAGTTATGCCCCTATACGAATTCACAACCCCGTGTATTTTTATCTGGCTTCCACCACCCAAAAAGGAAATATGTTTCGGGTAATCTTTAACTAATTTTAGAGAAGATATCCTATCATAAATATCTGCTCTTCTGCGAAGAATACAATTTCACCAGATGGTCTCTGATAAAGCGTCTCTGATGAGCACTTCATTCACCACTCAAATGCAAGAGTAGAACGTAAAGTTCTATTAGTACTTGATAACCACGCAAGCCATGTGACTTTGGAATCCCTGGAGTTGTGCAGACAAAACGGTATTACGATGCTATCCATTCCTCCACACACCTCTCACAGGATGCAGCCCCTTGATGTGGCTTTCTACTCACCCCTTAAATCAGGATTCCGCCGTGAATGTGATTTGTACATGAGGTCGTCTAACCTCCTGAAGATAACACCATACGAAATAGCTGGGCTCTTTAATAAAGCCTATTGTAAAGTTGCGACAATGACGAATACAATAGCCGGTTTCAAAGACACTGGAATTCATCCAGTTAATCCTGATGTCTTTACAGATATCGATTTTCTCCCAGCAGACACCTTCTTATCTAGCCTTGAGGTATCTGACATCCTAGTAGAAAATGATGAAGTCATCGAATCTCCACTTTGCTCACCACAAGAAGTTCCTGACGCTGATAAAGCACTTAATGTTCAATTTGACAATGACCAGACTTTGTGTAGACCGTCCACATCTCGACAAGCAAATGATACCTTGAGGCAGGATCTGACACTGGAAAATTTGATACCACTGCAAAAAAAAATGCCTGTAGGAAAAAAAGGGGTAAAAAAACAACGCTCAGAAATATTAACCTCAACTCCACAAAAGAATCTACTATTAGAAAGGATGAAGATAAAACACGAGAAAGAACGGGAAAAAGATTTGAAAAGAAAACGAAGAATTGAGAATGCAAAAATAAATGACGTGACTCACAGAGATAAGAAAATTAAAAAAATAAACAAAAGAAAGAAAGCTAGGCGAAACCTAAATTTCTTTACAGACAGTGAAGAAGAGGAAGAAAACGTTGACGAAAATCTCTTATGTGACGATGACGAATTGGATGAGCTGTCCGGAGAAGAAAACGAAACCTGCTTCATATGTGGAGACTATGGAAAAGACAAAGAGGAGTGGTACAGATGCACTTCTTGTGGCAATTGGGTGCATGCACTCTGCAGTGGCTTCGACACTCCAAACAATTATATTTGTGACAAATGTCGTTGAAAAATTACATACTTTTCTTAATTTCATTATAATTTTTATTGTTTATTGTGTTTAATAAAAGTTTATCTTTTGTAAAATGTTATTTTTGTATTTTCCCATTTGTTTTACATTAGGAAATATTTGACCACCATTACCCCAAAGGTGGGGTAAAACGGGTCAAAACACATTTTTCACTTTTTACATTATAATATAGGTTACCATTATCGTGACATATTCCAATAATCATATGTTATAACTAATAACATTATACATCAAATGACTGACTTCTAAAAGATTATTCACAGATTTTCTATTTTTTATTGAATATCTCCCTTATGTGACCCGCATTACCCCAATCTCCCCTACGTTTTAAACTGAGTTTATTGTTGGCTTTTAGCGCTAAAGAGGTGAACAACAATACTTTTCCTACTATTACAACGTTATTGGTACCTATCCAGCATATAAAAAAAGAAAAAAACCTGTCCCAAGTTTCTGCGCAGTGTTAAAATTTATATAGCAAATTGGTCAATTTCATGAGTATGACCGGTATAGATTATGTCCGGTTGCCACAAATGACAGTCGAATTCTTTACTTCATTTGGTTGAAGACGAAATAGGATGTAATCGAAGAACTGATAAAGATTCATTTATTTATTATGAAGTTATATAATAATAATAAAGAAGAATATTACAATATAAACCTTTATTATTTTACTAAAAATTATATTAAACGTTAAACATATTAAAGGAATAAAAATAAGAATTAATAATAGATATGGTGAATCTAGTACTGAGTACTATGAGCCTCGAGAATCTCGAGCATTTAAGAGGAAGAATAATCCACCCATGAAAACAAGTCACGAGAAGACAGTGGTGGAGAGTGTCCCGAGCGTGCCAAAACCGCAGCACTTATCTAAAGTGCCTAGTACGGAAAAGAATGATCCTCTTTACCGTGAAGCGGTGTTCCCAGACTCAGGCGAAGAGTTCATGGAAATGGCTAATCGTTACAACTATAGCCCTGGCTTGACTGGATTGCGCAGTCTTGTCGATGATACTCACGCTAATCTGGTGTCTAAGTCATCTGGCTACGCGAAAAGAGTGCCTGTTGAGGCACTACAATATTATGCAGCAACAATAGCCTATGCTAGGCTACTTAAAGTTCACCGACAGAATGGGTATTCGATAACTACCCTAGAGACACAGTTTTTGGAGAGTGTAGATGAGATGTCGTTGAGTTTACCGACACCATTGCAGTCATACGTCGACGGCCTAGGCAACACTACCATGCCAGGCGGGCGTTTATGTTTATTGAAAATGCAGCGACGAACTGGAAATGGAAGACATTTCGGACAAATCACACATTTAAATCATTTTCTTTATCAATCTTATCCGTGCTTCGAAATTTATTATCAGTCATTGCGCCATCTTGATTATAATGAAAATCCGCAACTACCAGCGCATTGGCAACTTCCAGGTCATTTGATTCCTAACGTTGAAAATGCTGGCCTTCCCACTGAATCATTGATGGGATATTTTATATCTAGGCGTTTGAATCGCGAGTCATCATCTTGGTTGGCTCAGAAATTACATGTTACGCCAAGAAATCAATTTATTTATCTTGAGCCAGATTTGCTTAGAGGAGTGGAGGTTGAGTTAAAAGCAACTACAACTCTCAAGATTGCAACCTCAGCTTATGCAGCGACCGGATCCTTGGCTATGAACCTTTTTGTTGAGCAAATGGGTGAGCCTGATGTACCGTTTAATAGCGACAGTTTTAGAGGAAATTGTTTGAACCGACTCCCAATCTCAGTCGGCTATACTGGAAGAATTAATAACTTTATTAACTTATGAAGAGATTAAATCACTGGTGAGATAAAGATCAAGACTTATAAAGGAAATAAATGTGAGTCTGTTACAATTAAATATAAGTCTTTATTTATAAACATGATTATTTAAACGTTTATTCAATTATAAAATTCTATCAATACTATAACTACAAATAGATTGTAAAGAGGAAGAAAGCATCAACAAAATATACCAGAATGGTTAACAATGCTGCGAAAAGGAAGAAGTAGTAAAACATAAAATGAGCAAATAAATACAAACAACATAATGCTATTGGTGAGCATAAAACACCATAAATTACACATAAACCATTTATTAAATCTGTACAATTGACTAGGGGGGGTAACACTTAATCATTAACTTCGTAATTGCAATTTCAAAAACATTAAAAACATAATTTAAATTATTAAGAACGCTATTTCGTCCAAAGAATTTTAATGTAAATAATCCAGTCTTACATTAGATAACTATTATAACAGAAAAAGAAATCTAAATCGAATAACATTAAAATTCAGAAATGTCTATATTGTTGGGCAGATATATATACTTGTGATATGCAGTGCAGACAGAGTTGGCATTGTTAGGTCTCTTTTATCAATTTGTTTTCAAGAAATAACATTATTTAGCGATCTACAAATAATACTTTTTTAATTTTACGAAAGTATATGTAATAGAGTGTATTTCTTAACACTCATAAATTGTCGTAAAGGTTATTTTAAGCAAAATTTACGATTTTGTGAACTTTTTGTATGTTATATTCTTGAACAAAAGTTTGTGATGTTAGTATAACTCTCGGTTGGGGTCAGTACATCTGACAGATCCAGCATACCTCCCTTAACGTAAAAGCGCATGCGCGAGTAATGCCTTCAAACTAAGAGAAGTTATACACAGCAGTTCGGTATATTAGACTCCTAAAGTCTAATATTACCGAGACAATATTTCCATCTGAAGAGATTGATTGGCTTCTAGCCCTGAATGAAAATATCATGCAAGTTCTTTTACTAGTTTTACATACTGGCAAATTCTTAATTTTTTTTTTATTAATTTAAGTAGTTGGGTAATTCTCATAGATCCAATGCTGTTACGAAAATCAGCCTTCGTTTCAACGCCAACAATACCAACCCAGCCAGCATTCTGACTTTGACTAACATACACGTACACTACAATTCTATTAAACGAAATGCATTTGTATGTGCGTCCTACAAAATAAGCCGGCAATTTACAAGTAACAAGGATACAAATAATGGGTGTATTTGTTAGGCTGTAAAATCTGAAGCAACTCTGGTTTTTACAAAACATCTTGGCAACAGAAACATAACTACATCCTGTCCATTCTAGATGTTGTTTTGTAGAACATTCACTGAAATTTTTAAATCTCACATATTCGTGACAAAACCAGTATTAATATCTTTTACATTATTAGAAATTAAATCAAACCTTTCAAACGGGCTATTTCTTGATTCGAAAATCTTTGTTACCATAATATTATAGTTAAAAGTATTTATTAATTCTAATGTATTTAGTTTATTTTGTTTAGGTAAAAAAATTAAAAAAGTAAATATAACAGGTATTTGTGAACTCGACCAACAGTTTAAGTTCCCTAACAAACTTATTAGTGGCCTGTGAATATTTCAATATAAACGTGTGGGAGGAATATCCTCTCCTTTCCCTCAAATTCCATTGGATAATGATAAACACAGGGCTATAAACCCCTTAGACCTTTTAAATAAATGTAATTAGATGACCGATTTGGACAGTGGTCTAAACTATTTTATAAAAAAAACTAGTTTATGCACTTGTTCACAATTTTACATTTATTAGTTTTTTATTCATTTAACGGCATTATTCTTGAAAACGTTCCCACTGGTAATTTTGTTTTACAAACATATAATTCAATAGCTTACTCATCGCTTTATTCGTACATTTTACTGAATGTAATCGAGTGTAAAATTTCTCTTCCCACATTCTGCATATAGGTAGTAGTAGTAGGTAACTGGATCAGTTCGAGAGAAAGCTCAACTAGCTAATTACCGCCGCATCAGGAACAGAGCAACAATATTTTCAAACAAATCAGCTTTCTAACCAGCTCGCGTTTATAAAGAAATTAATTCGAAAGAGTTTGCTTAATATAAAAGTTAACGAAATGAAAACTTATTTGCAAACTCTTCCAACAAAACTACCATATTAACATTGTTAGAATAATATTTTCTTCAAGCGATTGAAAAAAGGTAAAACTAACACTTAAAAAAAAGGTATAACGTAATTGTGGTCATAACTTAGGAAAAACAAAGAAACACAAGAATGTTAAACATACTTTTACAAACCTGTTATCTTTAAAAACTAATTATCGCAGTAAATGCATTTTCAACTGTTAAAACAAAAACGATTAATCGGATGCTGAAGGTTCAACATTAAAATCGTAATACGAGGGACAAATGTAACAATCCTACAAAACAACATTTGTAAAGCAAATGACACCAGCTATACATAAAACTATAGCTACCTTTAATCGGAGAAATCATTCATCGATTTACTTACTATACTTAGTGATTGTAATGATTAAATAGTACAGTCTGTTCTTGGTATAAAATTGGTCTGATACATTTTATAGGTGGGTCCTCTAACAATTATCTATATTAAAGCGTGTACAATACAACGGGGGATATCTAGAGACATATAATTTGTAATAGTACGGTCATTAATTGGCATTATTCTGTCTCCCGAGTTCAATAAATTGCTTATAGTTAACACACTTACAATATTAAAATGTAGATGAGAAAAAGCCTACTAAAACAGTATTACCTTTTATACCGAATTAAACCTATAAATGAAAAATAAATTACAGACTTTCATAAATAAACAGAATCAAATAAACAAATAACACATTTAAACAAAACAAAAAAATTACCTAAATTTAACAAAATTTTAAAAAATACATTTTTTTTACAAAAATTTGTTTAAAAAAATACTTGCCAAGAAATATTTAATAAAATTTTAATGATTCTCATCTAAATTTCAACATTTATGAACACTGTTAGACAAAGCCCCTAACCACCATCTGCAAGTACTTGCTCCTCGTGGGCCACTATTTCCAAATCGACATTGCCTGCTTGCGACGACGACGGTTGTGACATAACTATTAGGAAAAAAAATTATATTAATTGAGGCCAGTTGATCCAAAACCCTTATCCCTCCTTTCCATAGTTTCATCTAAATTAATTATTTCAACTAAAATAGGATAAACACACATCTCACAAATTAGTTGGGCCACTTTATCACCCCGTTTTATAAAAACATCTTTATTTGAATGATTAAATAACAGAACTTTAAGACCACCCGTAAAATCTTTGTCAATTACCCCCGCACCCACATCTAGAAAATATGTCAATGCTAGCCCAGAACGAGGCGCTATGCGATCATAACATTGGGGGGTATTTTAATGGCTACATCTGTGTTTACTAGATACTTTCCAAATTTAGGCACTACGTAATCATAAGCACTTCTGAGGTCAAAACCGGCTGCATTTACAGTTGCCTTTTCAGGAGCATGAGCATTTTCGGTCAATTTTATGTACCCTAATTCCATACTGAAATGATATGAAACAAATTATAATTAATATTTAAAAGCAAATGTAGGAAAAACATTTTTTGACAACTTTTTAGAGAACAAATATTCAAATACTATTTATTAAGACTTTATTTTTTTGACAATTATAACAATGCCAACGAATTACAAAAAGCTCTGATTAAATGAGACTTTATTTTACAGTCAAATTTCTATACCCTAATTCCCTAGTGAAATAATATTTACCTGCAAAATGATATGAAACAAGTTACAATTATTATTTAAAAGCAAATGTAGGAAAAACATTTTTTTGACAACCATGTTAACGAAATGACAATTATAGCTCTGATTAAATGAGACTTTATTTTACAGACAAATTTCTAAACCCTAATGAAATATTTAGAAACACTACGAATTACAAATAGCTCTGATTAAATGAGACTTTATTTTAGAGTCAAATTTCTATACCCTAATTCCCTAATAAAATAATATTTACCTGCAATATCTTCTTGCAACTAACAGACACTAAGAACTGGAAAGTAATTCTGATGGCTCTTACTGACTCTCAACGTATTTAAATACAGTTCCAACTCTTACGTCAACACCTAATTATGCAGGCTCATTCAATTATTCTAAGATCTGTACTTACATTCACGAGTTCCGCATGCTGATATTTATAGTTTAATGACAGTTTAAAATGCTCACGAAGTATTTATTACTGCTTGGTCTTTTCCTATTACATCATCAATTATTAAAAACACTTGCATTATGCTGGTTATCCTTGAAGCTATATTGTAGAAGGCAGTTATTTGAAATAATGTACACAAGGAAAATTACAAAAATATTTATTCTCAGAATACAATTACAAAACTTCTTTACTCCTTCAGCTTACAACAATTGCAAAACCAATTTTTTTAATTTATTTAAAACAGAGACATTATTTGCGACGGTGTTTAAACATGTTATTCCAAAGACGTCTAAATTATTTTCAATCGTTTGTTGTATATTTTTCGTAAATTCGTTATATTGCACAATAATATTGTTTTTAAAAAAATATAACAATCCGTTTGTATATCTAAATACAGACTCCATATAGGTCGGTAAAAATGGAAAGTTGTTTGAAATTTGACCGTATTTCTTGACATGAAATACTTTTTCATCTAGTTCCAAAAAGAAAATGTCATTGAAAAAGATATAAGTTATGCCCCTATACGAATTCACAACCCCGTGTATTTTCATCTGGCTTCCACCACCCAAAAAGGAAATATGTTTCGGGTAATCTTTAACTAATTTTAGAGAAGATATCCTATCATAAATATCTGCTCTTCTGCGAAGAATACAATTTCACCAGATGGTCTCTGATAAATAAAATCTATTTTTGTAAAATTCGGTGATAAAAACGGCAACCATTCTACAATTTTTTGAACTTTGTCAACATATTTATTACCCAACATTACTGACCAAATCCATTTTTCGTAATATTGTTTTCTAAACACCAATCTGCATCGCTATTTAAATGGATTTCTCGAGTTGATTGGTCCATATGGGGTAAAAACGCATGTCCCAGTAAATTGGCGTCAAGTGGATATGAACAATAATTTGGAGATTTTTCAAACGTGTGCCTGGTCCGTTTAAAGGAAAGTAATATATCCGGTTGGACCCTATCTTTCACAAAAACCAAATCGGTATGTTTTTCCCAAGCGTTAAAAGCCTGTCTTGTTAACTCATTTATTTGGGTCGTTGCTAAAACAAAATGATAGCCCAATACTTTTTTACGCCATTTCACATGATGGAGTTTAAAAGGCAGTATAGAGTCTTTAAGACCACATCGCGGTTTTTTCATAAATTCTAAAGTAGCATTGTCAATTTTTCCATTAGTTTTTATATTATATGTCTCTTGAAAGAGATGTAAAGCATCAGTCACAAATGTTGAATTGATGTTCGCCAAACCAATTGATGGTTTTGACACGTTCAAATATCCAAATTTATGTAAATAACTTACAACAAAATTATAATTCTTATCCGTACAGCTTTTTCCTTTCCCTACACACACATTAGCATCAAACAATTCTTCTCTAACAGGATACGTATTTACAAACGCAATAATCACAAAATATATCATTAGAAAAAACATTCTTGTGTTGAACTCGCGGCGTCGTTCAACGAACTGACAAAATATAACGAAATAATTCATCATAACCAAATTTCAGTCGTTCAACGAACTGACAAAAAATAACAAAATTTCTCTCTTGACTCTGAAAGCATTCATGACTCATTTATGTGTATATTATTTGTTGCACAAACAATACTACTGACCAAGGTGATGACGCAATTAATCTGTTGCACAACGCGATAGACTTTTCTGAATCAGAGAACTGAGAGGGGGGAGAGCTGGGGCTCGCTCTTCGGACGGTACAGAGATCTAAGAGAATTGGGGGGCCGAGGGGCTCCCCGCACACCCCGCCAAGGAAGGAAAAAATATGAGAAACGAGAAGGGGGGCCAATCGGAAAGCTGATAAGTGAATGAGTACCCCTGAAACGGTGGGAGAAATGAGGGGGGCGACCGTGAGCGGTCAAGACGTATAGGTACCCCTGAAATGCTCTTCGAGCTAAATTTTGGAGATTGGCTCCGCTAAGCCCAGCAACTCCTTACTAATTTTCGTTTTCTCTTTTCACTATCATTATTACTAAAGTTTAGGTTTGGTAGTAAACCGGAATTATTTCCTTTAACCTCTTCCAAAGCAGGTCGTATACAGGCAAGAGCCCTCTGCACAATTTGTATAGAAAACTTAACAGGTATTTGAGCTAGGCCGACATTTCCACCCAATATTTCAATAATCTCTTCAATTGTTAATTCTTTGTCTAAATATTTAGGTATTTTATACTGCGAATTTACGGTAGAGTGGAAATGTTCATTAAGATTTATATAAATTTGTTTTAAATGTAAATATAATGAGGTTAACTCATTCTCTACAATCTTATTTTTTTGTATGTTAATAAAAATAGCAGCTACTCCTATTTCCCATTTACTAACGGACGTTAATCCTGCGAGGAATAAAGTTTCAATTAATGCTAAAAATGTTACATTTTTGTCATGTTGACCAACATCTGCAAGTACTTTCTCCTCGTGGGCCACTATTTCCAAATCGACATTGCCTGCTTGCGACGACGACAGTTGTGACATAACTATTAGGAAAAAAAATTATATTAATTGAGGCCAGTTGATCCAAAACCCTTATCTCCCCTTTCCGTAGTTTCATCTAAATTAATTATTTCAACTAATTTAGGATAAACACACATCTCACAAATTAGTTGGGCCACTTTATCACCCCGTTTTATAAAAACATCTTTATTTGAATGATTAAATAACAGAAGTTTAAGACCACCCATAAAATCTTTGTCAATTACCCCCGCACCCACATCTAGAAAATATGTCAATGCTAGCCCAGAACGAGGTGCTATGCGACCATAACATTGGGGGGGGGTATTTTAATGGCTACATCTGTGTTTACTAGATACTTTCCAAATTTAGGCACTACATAATCATAAGCACTTCTGAGGTCAAAACCGGCTGCATTTACAGTTGCCTTTTCAGGAGCATAAGCATTTTCGGTCAATTTTGTGTACCCTAATTCCATACTGAAATGATATGAAACAAATTATAATTAATATTTAAAAGCAAATGTAGGAAAAACATTTTTTGACAACAATGTTAACGAAATGACAATTATAGCTCTGATTAAATGAGACTTTATTTTACAGACAAATTTCTAAACCCTAATGAAATATTTAGAAACACTACGAATTACAAAAAGCTTTGATTAAATGAGACTTTATTTTAGAGTCAAATTTCTATACCCTAATTCCCTAATAAAATAATATTTACCTGCAATATCTTCTTGCAACTAACAGACACTAAGAACTGGAAAGTAATTCTGATGGCTCTTACTGACTCTCAACGTATTTAAATACAGTTCCAACTCTTACGTCAACACCTAATTATGCAGGCTCATTCAATTATTCTAAGATCTGTACTTACATTCACGAGTTCCGCATGCTGATATTTATAGTTTAATGACAGTTTAAAATGCTCACGAAGTATTTATTACTGCTTGGTCTTTTCCTATTACATCATCAATTATTAAAAACGCTTGCATTATGCTGGTTATCCTAGAAGCTATATTGTAGAAGGCAGTTATTTGAAATAATGTACACAAGGAAAATTACAAACATATTTATTCTCAGAGTACAATTACAAAACTTCTTTACTCCTTCAGCTTACAACAATTGCAAAACCAATTTTTTTAATTTATTTAAAACAGACATTATTTGCGACGGTGTTTAAACATGTTATTCCAAAGACGTCTAAATTATTTTCAATCGTTTGTTGTATATTTTTCGTAAATTCGTTATATTGCACAATAATATTGTTTTTAAAAAAATATAACAATCCGTTTGTATATCTAAATACAGACTCCATATGGGTCGGTAAAAATGGAAAGTTGTTTGAAATTTGACCGTATTTCTTGACATGAAATACTTTTTCAACTAGTTCCAAAAAGTAAATGTCATTGAAAAAGATATAAGTTATGCCCCTATACGAATTCACAACCCCGTGTATTTTCATCTGGCTTCCACCACCCAGTGCCTAAATTTGGAAAGTGTCTATTAAACACAGATGTAGCCATTAAAATACCCCCCCTAATGTTATGGTCGCATAGCGCCTCGTTCTGGGCTAGCATTGACATATTTTCTAGATGTGGGTGCGGGGGTAATTGACAAAGATTTTACGGGTGGTCTTGAAGTTCTGTTATTTAATCATTCAAATAAAGATGTTTTTATAAAACGGGGTGATAAAGTGGCCCAACTAATTTGTGAGATGTGTGTTTATCCTAAATTAGTTGAAATAATTAATTTAGATGAAACTACGGAAAGGGGAGATAAGGGTTTTGGATCAACTGGCCTCAATTAATATAATTTTTTTTCCTAATAGTTATGTCACAACCGTCGTCGTCGCAAGCAGGCAATGTCGATTTGGAAATAGTGGCCCACGAGGAGCAAGTACTTGCAGATGGTGGTCAACATGACAAAAATGTAGTAACATTTTTAGCATTAATTGAAACTTTATTCCTCGCAGGATTAACGTCCGTTAGTAAATGGGAAATAGGAGTAGCTGCTATTTTTATTAACATACAAAAAAATAAGATTGTAGAGAATGAGTTAACCTCATTATATTTACATTTAAAACAAATTTATATAAATCTTAATGAACATTTCCACTCTACCGTAAATTCGCAGTATAAAATACCTAAATATTTAGACAAAGAATTAACAATTGAAGAGATTATTGAAATATTGGGTGGAAATGTTGGCCTAGCTCAAATACCTGTTAAGTTGTCTATACAAATTGTGCAGAGGGCTCTTGCCTGTATACGACCTGCTTTGGAAGAGGTTAAAGGAAATAATTCCGGTTTACTACCAAACCTAAACTTTAGTAATAATGATAGTGAAAAGAGAAAACGAAAATTAGTAAGGAGTTGCTGGGCTTAGCGGGGCCAATCTCCAAAATTTAGCTCGAAGAGCATTTCAGGGGTACCTATCCGTCTTGACCGCTCACGGTCGCCCCCCTCATTTCTCCCACCGTTTCAGGGGTACTCATTCACTTATCAGCTTTCCGATTGGCCCCCCCTTCTCGTTTCTCATATTTTTTCCTTCCTTGGGGGGGTGTGCGGGGAGCCCCTCGGCCCCCCAATTCTCTTAGATCTCTGTACCGTCCGGAGAGCGAGCCCCAGCTCTCCCCCCTCTCAGTTCTCTGATTCAGAAAAGTCTATCGCGTTGTGCAACAGATAAATTGCGTCATCACCTTGGCCTTTAGTAATGTAAACAATTGCACCAGGAAATGTTGCGATTGTAAAACGCCATCATTAAAATAATTGTCCAGGAAGGTCGCGATTGTAAACAACCGTCATTCGATACGCGGAACTCATTCAAAGTAATTGCGCTGGGTGTGTAATAGATAAATTGCATCAGGACCTTGGGCTTTAGTATTAATATTTATTGCCTTGTGTAATAGATAAATTGCATCAGGACCTTGGACTTTAGTATTATTTGCGCAACGCCGCTAATATGTTATCCACAGCAGAACGCGTGTTTCCATTATCGGCACATCCAAACCTTTGTGCATGCGGAAAAACCTTGGCTCATTATTACATAAGCAAGGCCAACGCCTATGTAGAGAATTATGGTTTGGAAGACTATGATATGGCTAGTAAGCACTATAAAAGCTGTGCATGGTCCTGTCAGTCGTTTACAGGAGACGGCCCAGACACTTGTGCGTGTGCGTTATTTGAGGAAGCTTTGAGAAAAGCTCTAGAAGTTTTGGAAGGCAGCTTTGAGGGTGTGTTACAAGAAAAATGGAGTTTGTAGTTGATTTTCAAGGTTTTCGAGGTTTAAATAATGACTTTATAATAAAAGAGTTGGCGATTGTTAGAAAAGGTGACGGTGAAGAAGGAGAGTGCCAGTCATTCCTGTTTGAGCCACCGAGAGACTTCAATGATTTAAGCAAGAATTTGCAGAAGCAAGCGATTTGGCTGGAGCGAAATTTACACGACTTAGCCTGTTATATCTTATCACAAGGTAAAGGACATTTTTATTGATTTAAAAATTAATGGTAAAATTTTTGTTAAAGGTTTGGAAAAACAAACATTTTTATAACATTTTTTAAAAGATATTAATGTTACAGTGATAAATATAGAGGATCATAATTGTCCAACATTAAGTATTTTAAAAAAACTTTTTCATAACAATTTTATTAAAAAGTGTAAATTTAATCATTTAA
This sequence comes from Prosapia bicincta, assembly GCA_036971475.1. Taxonomy (NCBI): domain Eukaryota; kingdom Metazoa; phylum Arthropoda; class Insecta; order Hemiptera; family Cercopidae; genus Prosapia; species Prosapia bicincta. The sequence continues at coordinate 2,658,672 of JBAIZL010000001.1, read as the reverse complement.
TTGATAATTGTGCTTACATAAATGTGTTCGTTATTAATCAATGGTTGAAATGTGAGACACTAATTAAAGATAGATTAAACGCTGTAGACTTAAGTATAAACGAATGTTTTAATAAAGGGTATACTAATATACAAGACTGTAAAACCAATTTTTTTTAAATTTATTTAAAACAGAGACATTATTTGCGACGGTGTTTAAACATGTTATTCCAAAGACGTCTAAATTATTTTCAATCGTTTGTTGTATATTTTTCGTAAATTCGTTATATTGCACAATAATATTGTTTTTAAAAAAATATAACAATCCGTTTGTATATCTAAATACAGACTCCATATGGGTCGGTAAAAATGGAAAGTTGTTTGAAATTTGACCGTATTTCTTGACATGAAATACTTTTTCAACTAGTTCCAAAAAGTAAATGTCATTGAAAAAGATATAAGTTATGCCCCTATACGAATTCACAACCCCTGTGTATTTTCATCTGGCTTCCACCACCCAGTGCCTAAATTTGGAAAGTGTCTATTAAACACAGATGTAGCCATTAAAATACCCCCCCCCCCAATGTTATGGTCGCATAGCGCCTCGTTCTGGGCTAGCATTGACATATTTTCTAGATGTGGGTGCGGGAGTAATTGACAAAGATTTTACGGGTGGTCTTAAAGTTCTGTTATTTAATCATTCAAATAAAGATGTTTTTATAAAACGGGGTGATAAAGTGGCCCAACTAATTTGTGAGATGTGTGTTTATCCTAAATTAGTTGAAATAATTAATTTAGATGAAACTACGGAAAGGGGAGATAAGGGTTTTGGATCAACTGGCCTCAATTAATATAATTTTTTTTCCTAATAGTTATGTCACAACCGTCGTCGTCGCAAGCAGGCAATGTCGATTTGGAAATAGTGGCCCACGAGGAGCAAGTACTTGCAGATGGTGGTCAACATGACAAAAATGTAGTAACATTTTTAGCATTAATTGAAACTTTATTCCTCGCAGGATTAACGTCCGTTAGTAAATGGGAAATAGGAGTAGCTGCTATTTTTATTAACATACAAAAAAATAAGATTGTAGAGAATGAGTTAACCTCATTATATTTACATTTAAAACAAATTTATATAAATCTTAATGAACATTTCCACTCTACCGTAAATTCGCAGTATAAAATACCTAAATATTTAGACAAAGAATTAACAATTGAAGAGATTATTGAAATATTGGGTGGAAATGTTGGCCTAGCCCAAATACCTGTTAAGTTTTCTATACAAATTGTGCAGAGGGCTCTTGCCTGTATACGACCTGCTTTGGAAGAGGTTAAAGGAAATAATTCCGGTTTACTACCAAACCTAAACTTTAGTAAAAATGATAGTGAAAAGAGAAAACGAAAATTAGTAAGGAGTTGCTGGGCTTAGCGGAGCCAATCTCCAAAATTTAGCTCGAAGAGCATTTCAGGGGTACCTATCCGTCTTGACCGCTCACGGTCGCCCCTCTCATTTCTCCCACCGTTTCAGGGGTACTCATTCACTTATCAGCTTTCCGATTGGCCCCCCCTTCTCGTTTCTCATATTTTTTCCTTCCTTGGGGGGGTGTGCGGGGAGCCCCTCGGCCCCCCAATTCTCTTAGATCTCTGTACCGTCCGGAGAGCGAGCCCCAGCTCTCCCCCCTCTCAGTTCTCTGATTCAGAAAAGTCTATCGCGTTGTGCAACAGATAAATTGCGTCATCACCTTGGCCTTTAGTAATGTAAACAATTGCACCAGGAAATGTTGCGATTGTAAAACGCCATCATTAAAATAATTGTCCAGGAAGGTCGCGATTGTAAACAACCGTCATTCGATACGCGGAACTCATTCAAAGTAATTGCGCTGGGTGTGTAATAGATAAATTGCATCAGGACCTTGGGCTTTAGTATTAATATTTATTGCCTTGTGTAATAGATAAATTGCATCAGGACCTTGGACTTTAGTATTATTTGCGCAACGCCGCTAATATGTTATCCACAGCAGAACGCGTGTTTCCATTATCGGCACATCCAAACCTTTGTGCATGCGGAAAAACCTTGGCTCATTATTACATAAGCAAGGCCAACGCCTATGTAGAGAATTATGGTTTGGAAGACTATGATATGGCTAGTAAGCACTATAAAAGCTGTGCAGGGTCCTGTCAGTCGTTTACAGGAGACGGCCCAGACACTTGTGCGTGTGCGTTATTTGAGGAAGCTTTGAGAAAAGCTCTAGAAGTTTTGGAAGGCAGCTTTGAGGGTGTGTTACAAGAAAAATGGAGTTTGTAGTTGATTTTCAAGGTTTTCGAGGTTTAAATAATGACTTTATAATAAAAGAGTTGGCGATTGTTAGAAAAGGTGACGGTGAAGAAGGAGAGTGCCAGTCATTCCTGTTTGAGCCACCGAGAGACTTCAATGATTTAAGCAAGAATTTGCAGAAGCAAGCGATTTGGCTGGAGCGAAATTTACACGACTTAGCCTGTTATATCTTATCACAAGGTAAAGGACATTTTTATTGATTTAAAAATTAATGGTAAAATTTTTGTTAAAGGTTTGGAAAAACAAACATTTTTATAACATTTTTTAAAAGATATTAATGTTACAGTGATAAATATAGAGGATCATAATTGTCCAACATTAAGTATTTTAAAAAAACTTTTTCATAACAATTTTATTAAAAAGTGTAAATTTAATCATTTAATTGATAATTGTGCTTACATAAATGTGTTCGTTATTAATCAATGGTTGAAATGTGAGACACTAATTAAAGATAGATTAAACGCTGTAGACTTAAGTATAAACGAATGTTTTAATAAAGGGTATACTAATATACAAGACTGTAAAACCAATTTTTTTTAAATTTATTTAAAACAGAGACATTATTTGCGACGGTGTTTAAACATGTTATTCCAAAGACGTCTAAATTATTTTCAATCGTTTGTTGTATATTTTTCGTAAATTCGTTATATTGCACAATAATATTGTTTTTAAAAAAATATAACAATCCGTTTGTATATCTAAATACAGACTCCATATGGGTCGGTAAAAATGGAAAGTTGTTTGAAATTTGACCGTATTTCTTGACATGAAATACTTTTTCAACTAGTTCCAAAAAGTAAATGTCATTGAAAAAGATATAAGTTATGCCCCTATACGAATTCACAACCCCTGTGTATTTTCATCTGGCTTCCACCACCCAGTGCCTAAATTTGGAAAGTGTCTATTAAACACAGATGTAGCCATTAAAATACCCCCCCCCCAATGTTATGGTCGCATAGCACCTCGTTCTGGGCTAGCATTGACATATTTTCTAGATGTGGGTGCGGGAGTAATTGACAAAGATTTTACGGGTGGTCTTAAACTTCTGTTATTTAATCATTCAAATAAAGATGTTTTTATAAAACGGGGTGATAAAGTGGCCCAACTAATTTGTGAGATGTGTGTTTATCCTAAATTAGTTGAAATAATTAATTTAGATGAAACTACGGAAAGGGGAGATAAGGGTTTTGGATCAACTGGCCTCAATTAATATAATTTTTTTTCCTAATAGTTATGTCACAACCGTCGTCGTCGCAAGCAGGCAATGTCGATTTGGAAATAGTGGCCCACGAGGAGCAAGTACTTGCAGATGGTGGTCAACATGACAAAAATGTAGTAACATTTTTAGCATTAATTGAAACTTTATTCCTCGCAGGATTAACGTCCGTTAGTAAATGGGAAATAGGAGTAGCTGCTATTTTTATTAACATACAAAAAAATAAGATTGTAGAGAATGAGTTAACCTCATTATATTTACATTTAAAACAAATTTATATAAATCTTAATGAACATTTCCACTCTACCGTAAATTCGCAGTATAAAATACCTAAATATTTAGACAAAGAATTAACAATTGAAGAGATTATTGAAATATTGGGTGGAAATGTTGGCCTAGCCCAAATACCTGTTAAGTTTTCTATACAAATTTTGCAGAGGGCTCTTGCCTGTATACGACCTGCTTTGGAAGAGGTTAAAGGAAATAATTCCGGTTTACTACCAAACCTAAACTTTAGTAAAAATGATAGTGAAAAGAGAAAACGAAAATTAGTAAGGAGTTGCTGGGCTTAGCGGAGCCAATCTCCAAAATTTAGCTCGAAGAGCATTTCAGGGGTACCTATCCGTCTTGACCGCTCACGGTCGCCCCTCTCATTTCTCCCACCGTTTCAGGGGTACTCATTCACTTATCAGCTTTCCGATTGGCCCCCCCTTCTCGTTTCTCATATTTTTTCCTTCCTTGGGGGGGTGTGCGGGGAGCCCCTCGGCCCCCCAATTCTCTTAGATCTCTGTACCGTCCGGAGAGCGAGCCCCAGCTCTCCCCCCTCTCAGTTCTCTGATTCAGAAAAGTCTATCGCGTTGTGCAACAGATAAATTGCGTCATCACCTTGGCCTTTAGTAATGTAAACAATTGCACCAGGAAATGTTGCGATTGTAAAACGCCATCATTAAAATAATTGTCCAGGAAGGTCGCGATTGTAAACAACCGTCATTCGATACGCGGAACTCATTCAAAGTAATTGCGCTGGGTGTGTAATAGATAAATTGCATCAGGACCTTGGGCTTTAGTATTAATATTTATTGCCTTGTGTAATAGATAAATTGCATCAGGACCTTGGACTTTAGTATTATTTGCGCAACGCCGCTAATATGTTATCCACAGCAGAACGCGTGTTTCCATTATCGGCACATCCAAACCTTTGTGCATGCGGAAAAACCTTGGCTCATTATTACATAAGCAAGGCCAACGCCTATGTAGAGAATTATGGTTTGGAAGACTATGATATGGCTAGTAAGCACTATAAAAGCTGTGCATGGTCCTGTCAGTCGTTTACAGGAGACGGCCCAGACACTTGTGCGTGTGCGTTATTTGAGGAAGCTTTGAGAAAAGCTCTAGAAGTTTTGGAAGGCAGCTTTGAGAGTGTGTTACAAGAAAAATGGAGTTTGTAGTTGATTTTCAAGGGTTTCAAAGTTTAAATAATGACTTTATAATAAAAGAGTTGGCGATTGTTAGAAAAGGTGACGGTGAAGAAGGAGAGTGCCAGTCATTCCTGTTTGAGCCGCCGAGAGACTTCAATGATTTAAGCAAGAATTTGCAGAAGCAAGCGATTTGGCTGGAGCGAAATTTACACGGCTTAACCTGGGATCAGGGTTTTATATCTTATCACAAGGCAAAGGACATTTTTATTGATTTAAAAATTAATGGTAAAATTTTTGTTAAAGGTTTGGAAAAACAAACATTTTTACAACATTTTTTAAAAGATATTAATGTTACAGTGATAAATATAGAGGATCATAATTGTCCAACATTAAGTATTTTAAAAAAACTTTTTCATAACAATTTTATTAAAAAGTGTAAATTTAATCATTCAATTGATAATTGTGCTTACATAAATGTGTTCGTTATTAATCAATGGTTGAAATGTGAGACACTAATTAAAGATAGATTAAACGCTGTAGACTTAAGTATAAACGAATGTTTTAATAAAGGGTATACTAATATACAAGACTGTTTAGTTAATTATATACCTAAAAGTTTTATTATTAACCATTCAGAAAATGTAGAACACATTTATGATAGATTGCCAGAACATTTGAAAACGGATTTAGAAATATTAGATAATTTACCTTGTGATAGGCATAAAGTACAAGTTTTACATAACTTTTATTTTGTACAAAAAAAATATTGCACATTTTGTAATCACCGAGTATTGATTTTTCCTGATGACCTCTCTGAACCCCCCTCCCTTCAATTTCTACAGTTCTTTCCGCTTCAACACATTGGGAGAAGTTTCGTGGCTCTCGGCTAGTGCAGTCCTGTGTTAAACCGCGCCGCTTAATCCGCATGGGCTTTGTTTCGGACAATTTAAAAGTACCGCATTCGTTCATTAATATGTGCGTAAGGTTCGGACCGCGTCGATGAACATTTTGAACTATATCTTTGCCGTTTCGTTAAAGTGTCGCTCGATCACGCCGGTTGTGCAACCTAAGTGCGTAGACTCGCGGCAAGAACTTAAGTGCTTTGTAAGGTAAACTTTTACTTGTTACTCATGACTTAAATTGAGTTTTTAGTTACGTTACTGCCTTCAAGACTTCTATGCTGCCTCTGACGACCACAGTACTGTGGAAGCTTCAACCTCGCTCCTTCGAACGTTGCTTCACTTCTTACCTAGGGTAAGTGCGTAACTAAGGATTATTTAGAACTTGTATTTTATATTCATGTTAAATTCAGTGTCGTCGTGCTTTTATTTCTAAATGGTTAGATTTGCTCAGAGCAGTTATTAAACTTTCTATGTTAATTGTGATTCACGATTGCGCAACTTTAAGTAACCTGGTAGACAATGCTTTGCCGCCCCGCGTTTCATTTCTTTTAGTCTCTACACAGACTAATCATTGGTCCCCACTGGGCCGGATAGTGAATTATTTCAGCAATAAAATTTATAAATTTAAAATTTTGAATTTGTGACTAACTTAACCATGTGCTTACCGCGACGTGAAAGAATGTGCGTCACATCGATACAGGAAAACGTTAAGGATAAATATCGATGCCAGATTGCGCAATAAGCCACGTGGCTCATAGTCGTATCGATCGATACACGATTACGAACAAGGAAGTGTTGGTGTTTATTACCGCTTACAAACTATATACAGTCCACTCTATTACCGCGTTTGAACTTAGTGTGAGTTTAAAATTTCAATTGATTGTGTTTTAAAAATTTATTATTAAAATGGAGATTAACAGAATATTACTTGTCTAAGTTGAAAAATATTGTAGGCGAGTTGGAACAAGTGAAAAATGTGCTTAACGACAAAGAAATACCAGAAGGCCTCGCACGGGAAATTCGACGTATTCAGTCCAATTTTATTGAACCCTTTGATATATTGGAAAAAACGTTCGCCAGTCAGGTCGCTGATCTTGCTGAAAACGCCTTTAAAATTAAAAAGCAATTTCAGGATATGTATTTGCCGATGTTGGCCAAATATCCGAATATTATTAAGACTGAGGTGAAGTCAACCTCGCATACTAACCCCGGTACAAGTTCGCCCAACTTACCTAACCTTACAATGCCTAGCTTTTCAGGCAATAGTAACGAATGGACAGATTTCATAACAATGTTTGACTCAATGGTGCATTGCAATAGCAGTATTAATGCAATACAGAAATTTCAATATTTAAAGTCAGCGCTTAAAGGAGACGCGTTAGCCATTGTCACCGGACTTACAATATCTGAGCATAATTATGATATCGCATATCAAGCCTTACGCAATCGTTATGCTAACCCTCGCCGTTTAGCCGATCATTATTTTCAAATCATTAAGGACTTTAAACCTATTAAGAACGCGTCTCAGAATGAACTTAATCGATTTTTAACCGCACATTCAAATGCTGTGTGCGCACTAAAGGCTGTCCAGTTAGACGACTTGGCGGACTTCTTGCTTTTTCAAATGTCTGTTGGTAATTTAGACGCACAGACTCGACTTAATTTCGAAACTAGATTGGGAACAAATCAAATGCCCACATATAGACTTTTAAATGATTTCGTCACTGAGCAGGCTAGGGCCTTGGAATTACTCAACCAACCTTCTGCCGCGGCTTCTACTAACACGAAATTCACTCAGCAACCCCGCGTAGTAATTTCCTCCGTAAATGAACCTGATTCACAAGGGGCCCATTGTATGAACTTTGACCATGCCGAAACTAACCTCGAAGCTGAACACAGTCTAACGGTCCAGCCGTCGACGTCTTATGTTAATATAGCTACGTCTCAAATTCTACCACGCACTTATGAGCCCAGACCTGTGATGCAGAGCCCTATGCGGCCGTCTGCAGGAGGGAGACAAGGAAATGTGCCGCCAGTTATGAGCGCGCCTAGGCTATCAGTGTTCCGACATCGGTTACCCCCGCTTCACATGGCTCAAGCCAACATCTCAACTAGTCATACTGGGATGTGTTATTATTGCGGCTCAAACCATAATGTGTTTAACTGCCAGTCGTTTTTGGAATTAACTGTGTCCGACCGTAAAAGTGCCATTAGCAAATTACGACGTTGTTTTAACTGTCTGGGATCGAACTTTCAGGCTAAATGCAAATCTCTGAAACAGTGTAAACAGTGTGGAGAGTCACACCACACATTGTTACACGACAACTCTCCTGCACAACAATGACTATTTTCACCGCGACACCCTCGTTCAACAGCTAGACCTGACCTTGCTACTCAATCGCTACCGCATGCTCTTTCTTGCAATATTAAGCTTCTCTTGCCCTGTTAGGCACCGCGCAGGTCATCATTCAGGACCAATTTGGTCAACCGCTTCTATTTAGAGCACTTATAGATCCAGGCAGTCAAATCTCTGTCACAACTAAGCATGCGAGCACTGTGTTGAATTTACCCGCTCGGAAATCAAATCTTTCTTTGATTGGTGTCGCAGCCAAGACAACCCGCATTCATGAGTACGTCACTTTGCTTATTTTCTCGAGACATGACCCAGGTGTCATGCTGACCGCAGAAGCCGCTGTGCTTCCACGCATTACTGACCCGCTTCCATCTACCGCTTTGGCGCCTTGCATACGTGCTCAATATCAGCACTTACCGCTAGCTGACCCTCAGTTCGACACCCCTTCCGGTGTTGACATCATTCTAGGTGCTGACATTTTTACACAGATACTTGTGAACGGACCTTGCAACATTATCCAAGGACAACCCTCAGCACTCAACACGAGGTTAGGTTGGGTCGTCATGGGTTCCATACCTTATAGCATGCGTCAGCAGCCACGTGTATTCATCACTACTTTGAAGTCAATCGATGACAACATTCGACGCTTTGGGGAAGTTGAGGAAGTCGCACCAGCAAATCACCTCAGCCCCGAAGTTCAACTTTGTGAAGAACTGTTCGCAACCAATACTGATCGTGACGTAACGGGAAGATATATCGTAGCACTCCCATTTAAGCCGGAAGCTATCCCGCTCAAGTCTAACCGTAACACTGTTCTTGCGAGTTATCATGCGTTAGAAAAGCGTTGAAACCGCCAGCCTGAGGTAGCCATACAATATCATCAGTTTATGGCCGAGTATATCGCTCTAGGGCACATGTACCCCGCCCTCAAGGCTTCTGACTATCTTATTCCGCACCATTGCGTATTTAAAACCACCAGCTCTACTACCAAGCTTTGAGTTGTGTTCAATGCGTCATCACCTGATTGCCACGCAAACACCCTGAACCAGAAAATGTTATCCGGTCCTAAACTGCAAAAGGACTTGGCTAATTTAATCATCTCTTTCCGTTTATATACTTACGCTGTCTGCACCGACATCAAAATGATGTACCGCCAAATTTTGGTCCGACCTGAAGATCGTTCTTACCAACACATACTTTACCGGTCTTCACCTCAATCACCTTTAATCGAGTAGGAACTAGCTACGGTCACCTATGGCCTGACCCCTTCCGCTTACTTAGCTCTGCGAACGCTTGAACAACTAGTAAAGGATGAGGGAACCCGCTATCCTACAGCCTCCAAAGCAATCCTTCATCAGATCTACGTAGATGACGTCGTCGCTGGAGCTGACACGCCCGAGGCCGCTAAGACGTTAATACAAGAACCTATCGACATTTTCGCTCGCGCAGGCCTGGAACTCAGAAAATGGTCGTCAAATGAACCCTCGCTACTTGCAACGCTACCTTCTTCTCATTTGGAAAATCCTCTATTGTTTCAAGACGAATCCGCTGCAATTAAAATATTGGGTTTACAATGGAACCCCTCTTCAGACTCGTTCTCGTATCAAACTCAAACTTTTACGCTGGTGCCCACAAAACGCACCATCTTGTCCTACGTCGCACGAACTTTTGACCCGCTTGGCTTCTTAACGCCCATTACCTTTTGGATTAAGTCTTTTCTTAAGCGCTTGTAGTTGGGGAAACTGGACTGGGATCAGCCTCTGCCAACCCCTCTGCTCGATCAATGGGACAGCTTCATTGTACACTTCGTCTGTTTGTCTGCTATTCAAATTCCTCGCCATGTAGGCACGCGACCAGCCAGTCATCGCATCGTTGGGTTTTGTGATGGCTCTGAATCAGGCTATGCTGCTTCTATCTATTTGAGATCTGAGCTTAATGGGGCCGTCAACACCAGCCTGTTGAAAGCTGAAAGTAAGGTAGCCCCTGTTAAATTGCTTACCATACCTCGTTTGGAACTTTGCAGCGCAGTACTGCTGGCTAAGTTATACAAATCAATTCAACCAGCTCTTTATTTCATTCCAATCGCTAACACTCTCTTCTTTACTGATTCTGAGATAGTACTTCATTGGATTCATACCCCGCCTCATCAATTGAAAACTTTCGTAGCTAACCGCATCACGGAGATTGTGTCAATCACCTCCATGGATCATTGATTTCATGTCTCGACTCTTGATAACCCCGCAGACGTTGCTTCTCGCGGTTGTTTGCCTGATCAACTTGCCACACACCCGCTTTGGTGGCATGGACCTCCTTGGTTATTACATTGTCCTACCACTTGGAATCTGTCTAGGCCTAAAGGCACTAACCCGGATCAGACGGAAACAAAGGTTGAGGCTAAGGTTAATTGCGCCGCTGTTCAAGAGCCCAACCGTCTTATGGAAATCATTGAGCAAAATTCGAGCTTAACCACTCTTCATCATGTCTTCGCTTACGTATTACGATTCATCGACAACTGTCGCAACAAGAGCTTGGCGATCGGCCATCATCACAACACACGCCATAAGGCCAAAGCAGCCTCAGTCAAATCTACGCTACGACCGCTGTCAGTACAGGAGTTGGATAACGCAAAAGCTGTATGCGTTAAACTGGTACAAACCTCTGATTTCAGTGAAGCTCTACAAAACCTTCGAACTGGTAAACGCGTCAACGACCGTTTACGCAGCCTAACACCATTTATCGACGCCCATGGTCTACTCAGGGTGGGCGGTAGACTTGATCATTCGTCTCTGAGTTATGATTCTAAACACCCGCTTCTGTTGCCAAAGCGCCATCATTACGTCGACCTCATATGTGACCATTATCACAAGCTGGCCTTGCATGCTGGACCGCGTACCACTCAAGTCTTGATCAATAGTGAATTTTGGGTCATAGCTCTGCTATCATTACTTCGCCAACGCATCCATGCGTGCATTCGATGTTTCCGCATGCAAACTAAACCACGCCAGTCCATAATGGCACCTTTGCCCTCATCAAGAGTTACGCCGTCTCCACCTTTCCATAGGGTAGGAGTAGATTTCGCTGGACCCTTTGACACAAAGGCCAACCATTTGCGCACCTCCAAGCTATTGAAAGCTTACCACTGTTTATTTGTATGTATGACCACTAAAGCAGTTCATTTGGAATTGGTGACCGACTTATCTACTGATGCCTTCCTCGCCGCATTACACCGCTTCACCGCTAGACGAGGTCTACCTTCAGAAATTTAAACTGATAACGGCACGAACTTTACTGGCGCTTCTAACCGACTTAACGATATCTACAAGTTTCTGGACCGCTCTAACTCGCTTATTGAACGCAAGCTAGCTGACCAACGCATCTGTTGGCATTTCAATCCTCCGGCTGCCCCTCACTATGGAGGACTTTGGGAAGCCGCTGTTAAATCCGCTAAGTTGTTATTGCGACGCACTGTAGGCAACACCACCCTCACCGCTGAAGAGCTATCTACTCTGTTCATCAGGATAGAGGCCATTTTGAACAGTCGTCCTATTTTCGAAGTTTCGCCAGACCCCAGCGAAGGAGCTTCCTTTCTCACTCCTGGGCATTTTTTGATTGGCCGTTCGCTACTGTCAATTCCTGAAGAATGTTATACTGAACCTCCGCTTAAATCTCGATGGTCTATGCTCCAACAGATGTCCAACCGCTTCTGGAAAATTTGGTCTACTCAGTATCTACACACTCAGATTCAACGGCACAAGTGGAATAAGGACTCGTCGCCACTCAAGGAAAATCAACTCGTCTTCATAACTGGAGAACACCCAAGCCCCCTACATTGGCCTATGGGTAGGATCATCAGTCTGCATCCTGGAAAAGATCTCATCTCTAGAGTAGCCACAATCAAGACCGCTCACGGACAGCTGCGGCGACCTGTCAACAAGCTCGTCGGCTTTCCGCTTCATCATTAGTTCTTCACCGCTTTCCGACAGGTTCTTTCTTCGGCGCTCTTGCCCCTTTTGTTTCTCTTAGTTTTTCTTCGTTTTCCCTGGCCATTTTTTCTTCGGCACCCTCGGTTTCCGGTGCTTTATTGGTTCTTCGCCCCCTACCCACCTGGCGGATTAAAACATTCGTTTTGGTGGGCGGTATGTTCGAGTCAGCGCTCGAAGTCTGAACCTGTTTCCTCTGATCTATTATTTAACTCAATCAGCTGTGCCTTGACGGTATTGGTCACGTGATTTCTGACCCACTAATCGATATATGGACCAAGTATTGATTTTTCCTGATGACCTCTCTGAACCCCCTCCCTTCAATTTCTACAGTTCTTTCCGCTTCAACACATTGGGAGAAGTTTTCGTGGCTCTCGGCTAGTGCAGTCCTGTGTTAAACCGCGCCGCTTAATCCGCATGGGCTTTGTTTCGGACAATTTAAAAGTACCGTATTCGTTCATTAATATGTGCGTAAGGTTCGGACCGCGTCGATGAACATTTTGAACTATATCTTTGCCGTTTCGTTAAAGTGTCGCTCGATCACGCCGGTTGTGCAACCTAAGTGCGTAGACTCGCGGCAAGAACGTAAGTGCGTTGTAAAGTAAACTTTTACTTGTTACTCATGACTTAAATTGAGTTTTTAGTTACGTTACTGCCTTCAAGACTTCTATGCTGCCTCTGACGACCACAGTACTGTGGAAGCTTCAACCTCGCTCCTTCGAACGTTGCTTCACTTCTTACCTAGGGTAAGTGCGTAACTAAGGATTATTTAGAACTTGTATTTTATATTCATGTTAAATTCAGTGTCGTCGTGCTTTTATTTCTAAATGGTTAGATTTGCTCAGAGCAGTTATTAAACTTTCTATGTTAATTGTGATTCACGATTGCGCAACTGTAAATAACCTGGTAGACAATGCTTTGCCGCCCCGCGTTTCATTTCTAACTTTTAGTCTCTACACAGACTAATCATATGTTTTATTGGGAAGATTTCACCGCAGTATTGGCTTATTGGTTGATCTTCACGACGCATCAAATATCCATGAGTTGCAAAAGATTGGCCAACGCGAAGGCGTGTAACCACCACTTCCTCCCTACGGTTTGAACGAATTGATAACTCGTTGAGTAATAGGCACCAAACTTGTAGCTTTCTTCGCCGCTTCATCCGCTTTTGTGTTTCCAAGTATTCCGAAATGTCCAGGAACCCAACAGAAAGTTACCCCCACACCCCTCAATTGAAGCCTGTGTACAGCACACAAAATGTCCCCAACTAATGGGTTGACAGAGAAAACATCCTGAAGAGCACTTTCGGAATCCGAACACAAAAGATAATGGAGAGACCAAAAAGAAATTGCAGGAAATTTTTGATTATTTAAAAATACCTGATATCATAACACCTACAGACGAACGAAAAGATAATGATATTCATCAAATTTGTGAAGAATTCAAAATGCCAAAATTGCTGTCACCAATAAAAAATATATCTCAACAAACGCAATTATTGAAAAATGACAGTAAACTTACTAAATAAAGATAAATAAATTTAAAACAAATTCAAAATACTTTTATAACAAAACACTGATTAAACAAAATTGTATTTGTAATGGTGATGGGAAAAAATTTATAATTAAAATCCCTACTAAAACAAACTTGCCAACAAGAATTAAAAAAATACACTATTTAACAAAAATATTTAAAAAACAACAACCGTTTTGGGATGTGGTATAAATAAAAAATAAAAACCTGCTCCTTTGCTAAAAAAAACAACAAATAAAAAAAATCAAAATATAAAATTGTAATACATTCTCACACATGCCATGAAACTTTGGCTGAATTTTTGTTTGACTATATTTGTTTATAAATCGAATACAAACATTCCCCCCCCCCAACAAACAGCTTCAACACATTAAAAAATATAAACACTTGTTATATATTTTGTACTTTTTTCAATTCTTAGTGTTTTTAATATGGTTTCATAACATTGTAGCATTTTAATTTTATATGGGGTATACTGATGTTAGCATAGTGCTGGTTTTATTTTTAAGAGATATAAACACATGAAATACTTTAATTTCTGTTCCAATTTTTATTAAAAGAAATTATAATATATATTACGTAACTTAACTACTCAAGATGCTCGCGCGTACGGACTGATGCAGAGATTAAATCCAGTTTCAAAACGAAATTTGCAAAATGAACCAAAGTAATCCGTTTCAAGGCTATCTGGCGGCCTCTCAAACTAGTAACCTTTAAGGAGAAATTATGTCTGTATGTAACGTTTATAGAATTACTATTTACTTTAAATTTTAAGTTTAGGTTTTAGTTTTAATTTTAAGTTCTAGCTTACAGTTCAGGCGTAATAATAACCGTCTGTCTGTAACGCTCTTCAAAACTTGAAGGTAGAACTACGTTACATTAAAATACAAAGTTAAATCATTTAGACTAGCAGAGTCTCATTGAATTAATTTTTAAGGCTTATTAACTTGAAATGCATGGAATTGTGTGCCGGTTAAATAATTACTCTTTTAAATTCAATTAAAGCAAATTACACTCATTTTATTTAACAAAAAAATAACATAAATTATAATCATGATACAAATTTCTAGAGATTGCTTCAGTTACGGATTATTGAACATTTAATATTTAACTTATGAATTTTTACATATAGCAATTTATCAATTAATCAATTAATGGCTGAAAATGAATTATTATTACTTTCATTTCCATAATTAGAACAAACTTAGTTTAACTTGAAAAAAATTTTTTTTTTTTAGGACATTTACATAACAAAACAATATTTACTCTGCTTTTGATTTAAAACTCTTTTTGCAAAAATTCAAATTTCCATGTAAACCTACAATTCACTTATTATCTCCATTGACATTTTATCTTTGACATACATATATTATAATAAGTTTAATTTAGATTTAAAAGTCCTTTAATAAATATTTCTTATTTTAAATTAACTCTTAGAAACTTGTCTTATAAATTCTCAATTGATTTATTTTACAATATAACATTTTAAAAACATTGCATACTTGAAAATATTTACTTTCAAAAACCAAACTTCTTGTAAACATTTTTATTTCATAAGCACACAATTATATATCTCTTCTAATTTCAAAATAACATTATTTACTCTTAATAAATTTACTCTTTATTCAAATTAACTCTTTGAAATTACTATTTATTCCAATTACTCTTTGTTAAAAATTAACTCGTTCAAAATTACTCTGTTTCAAAATTGCTCTTTGTTTGTCAACATTACCTTACATATGCCCTAGCCAATTTCTTCACAATCCAATCTCTGGGATTTGTGAATACCGCTTACTTAACTAGCATGGACGTATCGTCTATTTACGAAGAGTGTCCATTTACGAAAAGAAGGTCGACCAACTGGAAGCTAGAATGGAGAAGGAGGAGGATGGACAGCTGGAACGGGATAAGAAAATAGTAGACCTGCACAGGCATAAGGAAAGTGGAATCCAGTGTAAAAAAGGTTAACGACAAAATCAGAAGCGCAGTGTCACAAGGTGCCAGCGTCAGTTGGATAAGGCCCAGAGCGTGGGACTACCAGGCGATGACTGGTATGAAAAAGATACAATACTATGGGAAGGACAACGAGGATCCCGTGGCCTTCATCAAGGAAATGGAAGGGCTCTTCGAGGAAGTCGATCCGATGATGCAGGACGACACAAAGCTAAAGATAATTGTAAGGAACTTAAGAGGAACAGCAGAAGCCTGGTGGAAGGCAGTAGTGAAGTCGCGGGACCAGTATGAGCAGTTTAAGGCTAGGTTTTTAGCCAGGTACTGGGGTTTTGCTGCACAAGAGAAGATAAGGAGGCAGCTAGACACCGGAAAAAATTATGAAATGAGACCATACAGCAAGTCGGAGTACTTTGTTGTGATGGTGAATAAAGCCAGAAATTACACCCGCCAATACCGGAACGTTACCTGGTAAATAAGGTCAAATATTGTCAACTCATCACAATCAAGCAGAATGTGCTTCATTGTGATGGTACTTTTACAAAACGGACAAAGTGGGGGATCGTCATGTCTCATCAACCATCCATGCGTTAACAAAGGGTGGCCGATGCGAAGTCGAGTTACAACCACTTCCTCCTTACGATTCGAACGAACAGATGTCCTCCATGGTCGGACAGTATTTTTGATATCTCAGCTTGTTTCTATTTACATTTTGCCATTCTTAATTCCAAACAGAGACCCCGCAGGGGGGTGCGGACTAGCCGCACCTACGAGGGATTTGGCGTCCCTCGCGGTACCCTAGCCTAACACTACACCACTCACAAAAACCTACACACATACATACACACACCAACACAATCTATACACATTTCAACACTTACATCTTCGCTTTGGGAATTTTGACTGGTCAGAACCGTTGCGCGTTGGGAGTGCTGAAAAGTCCAGAGCGTGACAAACTCTGGTCTGGGACGCTGATGTGAGCTTGCTCTGCCGAAGACGTAAGCGCGGTTTCTGGTCTACCAGCCGCTTCGGTCCTTGGTCAGGGAGTGTCCGCGGTGCATGGGTGTCGGAGCCTGTGCACAGTATTACGAGTCCTCGACTGATGCCCATCCAGTCGAGCTAAGGAGAAAAGCTATAGGCCTCAGAGTTCTGAGGGTTGGAAATGATCTTAATGTGATCCAAGGGTGTACCCGTTCCTATAGTCTCGCCCGTAACGCTTGACACGATGGCTGGCAAAAAATATTTATGGATTCCAAAACCACGTCAAAACCTAGTCTGAAGAGGACACGCCAGGATTCTCCTGACGATAGTCAAGATTTGAGTAAAAAGTTGATGGTGGCAACGTCGCAGACATTGCCATCAGCAAAGTATTTAGTTTTTTCTAGTGCCGAAGAAGGGAAAGATCTTTCCAAAGTTTCTCCTTTCCTGATTAACAAGGCTATTACTGCGTGTGCTGGAGGCCCAGTAGCCTCTATTAAGAAACTTCGAAACGGAACACTTTTAATTGCGACTTCCACCGACAGACAAACCCGTTCTCTATCAAAAATGACCTCCTTCTTTGACCAGGTCATGGTATCTGTGGCTCCCCACAGATCCTTGAATTACTGAAAAGGGGTCATCACATGTAGGGATTTAATGCACCTTCCAATCGATGAAATAAAGTCCGAACTATCTTCTCAGTTAGTTACGGACGTTATCCCTATAATGAAAATGGACAAAGGAGAAAAAGTAGCAACAGCGTCTTTTATCGTAACTTTTGGAAAGCCGGAAATACCCGAATACTTGCATGCAGGTTACCAAAGGATCTCAGTGAGACCATACGTGACTAACCCTAGGCGCTGCTTCAAGTGTCAGCGTTTTGGGCATATCAGCTCTACCTGTTCGAAGCAGAACGTATGCAGTATATGTAGCGTTGAAGGCCATGATGATAAGGATTGTGTAAATTCTCCGAAATGCGCCAACTGTGGTGGTGACCACCCAGCGCGATCCAACAAACTGTCCTACCTTTAAGGAAGAGAAAGCTATCCTAGGCATCATGGCGAAAGACAAGCTGTCGTTTCCAGAGGCCAAAAAACTCTATCGATCCACTCAGCCAAAGACACAGTAAGACTTATGCCGCTACCGTGACCGCTTCAAAATCGTCTTGTACCAACTGTGCTGAGCTGTCAAAGAAGATTGAAGCTCTAACTGAACAAGTGTCTCGCCTTTTGAGCTTAGTCTCAAATGGTCCGTCTTTGAATTTGTTACAACCTGCAGCAACTGATAGTGTTTTGCTTCGTGTACCTATCACTTCCACTGGGGGGATTGGAGCACGAAATAAGTCACTAAGCGAGCCTTGTGTTTCTGTGCAGAAGATATTATCAACGGGTAATAAACCTTCTGTGCAGAAGACGTTGGAAAAATTCAAACCAAGTAAACCAGTGTTACGTCAGACCACATCGCCACCGTCGTTACCGGGTA
Organism: Prosapia bicincta; assembly: GCA_036971475.1. Classification (NCBI taxonomy): domain Eukaryota; kingdom Metazoa; phylum Arthropoda; class Insecta; order Hemiptera; family Cercopidae; genus Prosapia; species Prosapia bicincta. The sequence goes on along the minus strand of JBAIZL010000001.1, from coordinate 2,640,547 downwards.
TTAAGAAAAATGCTAACAAAGGAGGGAATGTGAAAACTACCCCTCTCACAGGCTTCAATTGAGGGGTGTGGGGGTAACTTTCTGTTGGGTTCCTGGACATTGCGGAATACTTGGAAACACAAAAGCGGATGAAGCGGCGAAGAAAGCTACAAGTTTGGTGCCTCTTACTCAACTGGTTATGGCATCTGATTATGTGTGTTTCGCGAAACATTTATTGCTCGCTGCTTGGAATGACGAGTGGCATACCGTGATTCATAATAAGCTGAGGGAAATTAAAGATACCGTCCGTCCATGGAGGTCTTCAATTCGTTCAAAACGTAGGGAGGAAGTGGTGGTTACACGCCTTCGCGTTGGCCACTCTTTTGCAACTCATGGAAATTTGATGCGTCGTGATGATCCACCAATATGCCAATACTGCGGTGATATCTTCACAATAAAACATATTTTAGTAGAATGTGTTAATGTAAGCAATATTCGTGCCCTTTTTAATTTAAAAGGGAGTTTGAAGGTGGTGCTGAGGGACGATTTTTTTTTCCAGGCGAAAAACCTATCAAGGTTATCATCGCCTAACTAAAGTTATTTTAGATAATTATTTTAAAATAAAACTAACCAACTAAACAAAATAAAATAAAATAAAAGTTTAATACAAATTGTAACTTAAACTAAAGACACTAAAATTATACATAGTTTAAATATTATTAAATAGATTCAGGTGGCGTAAGAAAGCGATGACACGGTCGATAGCCGTGACATCGTCTCTTAAAACCACCTTTAAACTACCTCGAAGATCGTAACGTATATACAAATTTGTTAACTCATTACAATCAAGCAGTATATGCTTGATTGTAATATTATTTCTACAAAACTGACATAGTGGTGGATCCTCATGTCGCATCAACCATCCATGCGTTAACAAAGAGTGGCCGATGCGAAGTCGAGTAACCACCACTTCCTCCCTACGATTCGAACGAACAGATGTCCTCCATGGTCGGACGGTATTTTTGATGTCCCTCAGCTTGTTTCTATTTACATTTTGCCATTCTTCGATCCAAACAGAGAATAGTGTAGATTTAACTTTGCATACAAAATCTGATGCCATCACACGTTGTGTCGATGGCAACATACCTGTAGCTAATTTTGCACCTTCATCTGCTTTAGTGTTTCCGAATATTCCACAGTGACCAGGCACCCAGAGAAATGACACCTCGACACCTCGTAATTGGAGCCTGTGTATAGAGCACAAGATGTCTCCAACCAAAGGGTTCTTAGTGTACATTTCCTGAATAGCCTGGAGAGCACTTTTGGAATCACAACACACAAGATATTTAGATTTTGCAGACGGAATTGATCTTAAAGCTTGGAAAATTGCATAAAGTTCTGCAGTAAAAACACTACAGGCTGAGGGCAATCCGTAAGTGAAAGTTTGTCTTTCCATATAAAATGCACAACCTATCCCATTGTCCAGTTTTGAACCGTCTGTGAATATAGTCACAGTGTGTTGGTGAGTTTGTTGAATCTGCAAAAACTCCTGACGATAAATAACGTCAGGAGTATTGTGTTTTAGGTACATGGACAATGAGAAGTCACATTTTGGCTTTTGTATTGTCCATGGAGGGATGTAGCATGATGTTCGTTCGAATATAGGTGGATGTTCTAAATTTAGATTATTAAAAATGCGCAACGTTCTTATTCCGAAGGGAGCAGTTGAACGTTGACGCACATTGTAACGATCCTCGAGGTGGTTATCAAACTGCTTTGAATGCCGGATGTTTAGGTTTACTTCGAAGACCAGTGTAGTAAGAAATTTGTAGCATTTGACGTCGCATAGAGAGAGATGGTTCTCCAGCTTCAACTAGAAGGCTGGAGATTGGGCTTGATCTAAAAGCACCAGTAGAAAGTCTAAGACCAGCGTGATGTATTGAATCCAGGAGTTTCAGAACCGTAGGTCGAGCAGATGAATAGGCTATACAGCCGTAATCTATGCGCGATCTTACAACGGCGCGATAGAAACGGAGCATACAGGTTCTGTCTGCTCCCCAATTTGTACCACTTAGAACTCTCAACATATCCAATATCTTGCTGCATCTCACCTTCAAATCACGAACATGAGGACTCCATGAAAGTCTTTTATCCAATAAAAGACCCAAAAATCTCACATTATCCGCGGTTTGAAGCCGCGTACCATCAAGATAAAGAATAGGTTCCTGATGTTGCCTGCGACGACTAAATGCTATACACTGGGTCTTCGAAGCCGAAAACTTGAAGCCCGTAGATTTGGTCCACTCTTGCAATTTATTAATTACTAATTGTAAGGATCATTCCGCTGTTGCCATACTTCTAGCAGCCATATATATACAAAAATCGTCTACAAACAGGGAACAGTGGACTGGTGACTGTACGTTTGAAGTGACGCTGTTAATGGCAACAGCAAACAGCGTCACACTCAAAACGCCACCCTGTGGTACACCATTCTCTAGTTCGCAACGATCAGAATATATGCCTCCTAGACGTACACGGAAAGTCCTGTTATTCAAATAATTTTTTATAAAAGCAAGAATGTTACCTTGTATACCCCATGATTTCAATACGTTCAAAATTCCTCTTCTCCATGCCATGTCATATGCCTTCTCGAGGTCGAAGAAAACAGCTACCAGTGTTTGTCGTAAGATGAAGGCATTCTGTATAGCTGACTCCAACAAAACCAATTGGTCAACTGATGAACGTCCTTGTCTGGAACCACACTGGACGTTAGTAAGAAGTTTGTTTGTTTCTAGATACCAGACAAGACGACGGTTGACCATCTTCTCCAGTAGTTTGCATAAGCAGCTGGTCGGAGAGATGGGTCTGTAACTACTGGGATTAGTTTTGTCCTTTCTTTGTTTTAGAAGAGGAATTATTGTCGCTTCTAACCATGCATCGGGAAAACCGTGCTCCTCGAATATACGGTTGTATATCCGAAGGAGAACTAGTTTTGCCGACGGTGGTAGATATTTAATCATGGAGTATACAATATTATCCGGGCCTGGAGCAGAATCCTTCGTTGACGAGAGAGCTGACTCTAGTTCGTCGATAGAGAAATGGTTATTTAAACAAGAATCTCCAGACACTCCAACGGTGAAAGGTAAGGCTTCCTGTTTACGTTTGTACACCTGGAAAGCGTCCTTGTATGCAGAAGATGAAGAATGATTTGAAAACGATAACGCTAGCACATTGGCAATTTCCTCACAGTCCGTGGTCAAAACACCATTCGAATACCTTAATGAAATTAATGGCATCGGAACGGAAATGCCACAGACTGATCGTAATTTCTTCCATACTGTTGATGGAGCTGTAGTTCTTGTAATTGTGCCAATGTACTGCGACCATGATTCTCGTTTACTTTGCCTAAATATTCTCCGTGCTTTTGCACGGAAGATTTTATATTTTTCCAGGTTTTCACTCGTTGGATGTCTCTTGAACTGGTTCAAAGCTTTTCTCCGTTGACGAAGGATCACAGTGCACTCATCATTCCACCACGGAACAGGTGGTCGTCGTGGTTTGGATGAGGTTTTCGGAATTGCCTTTCCGGCGGCATTCAAAACGGTTTTTGTAAAGGAATTGACAATGTCATCAATGGGAGCCAAGTAATCCACGTCCAGTGATTCTAGATCTTGTGAAAATTGTTCCCAGTTGGCTTTTTTCAGGATCCAACGGGGATGTCGAACACAACAGGGTGAGGAGTCACACAAAGAGATCTCAATAGGAATATGGTCGCTACTGTAAAGATCAGGCAATGCTGACCATTTTAGCCTTGTAGCCAAGACAGGACTGCATAATGACAAGTCTACAGCTGTCCATCCACCTGTTGACGCTGCTAAATGTGTCGGAGAACCGTCATTTAGCAGGTATAAATCCAGTTCCGATCTGATGCTTTCGATCAGATTACCTCGCGGGTTGCATTCTGGGGAACCCCATGAAACATGGTGGGCATTGAAATCGCCCACTAATAAAAACGGAGTCGGCAACTGATTCATAAGGTCTACAAGATCTCTCTGTTGCAGGTTGTCACTTGGTGGGAGGTAGACACAACAGAGAGTGAGTTTGTATGGAACAGCTGTTTGAATTGCTACTGCTTGTAAGGGAGTTATTAAGTTCAGAGAAACGGCGTCGACACAGTCACGGGCTAGAATGGCTACGCCACCTCTAGCTCGATTTTCTGTATCGAAGTCTGATCTGTAAACTGAATACTCCCTTAGATGGAAATTGTGCGATTCATGAAGATGTGTCTCCTGAATACAAATGTACATAGGGGACACATCCCTTACAATTAATTTGAGATCCTCAATGTGACTTTTAACACCGTTAATGTTCCACTGAATCACGGTTTGTTTAGGTGTGGACATTGTATTTTAGTGAAATGGATTCACCTGGCTCTCACTGCCGTCATTGACAATTTGTTGGCCTGGAATGTTGGACGTTCCAGGCAAAGAGTCATCAGAATCCATCACCACTATTGTAGTGGTGGAATCTGAGGAATTTTTTTACTCAGAAGGGGAGTTAGAAATGATCCTCTTTTGAGTCGCTTTTAATTTTGCACCCACTTTCGCAGGTGCAGTTTTGTTGTTATTATTATTTTTAATATTATTACTCATAGTTGGAATAGGTTTCACACATGTCTCTAATAGTGTCTTGCTTCTTCTAACTCTACCAGAGGTATCTGGTAATGGAGATTTCTTCGCACATTCAACATTATTATTTAAGTTGGAAACAGAATTTTTCGTCACCAAAGCTAATAGCTGGCTAACTTGCTCCGTGAGAACTTCAATTTTCTTGTTTAGCTCAACGCAGTTGGAACACGACTTCTCAGTGGTGATAGCTGAGGCATAAGATTTCGTTTCAAGGCTAGGTTGAGTTGACTTGAACTTCTTTTTCGCTTCGTGGAAAGATGTTTTGTCCTTTGCCATTATGCTGAGGATCGCTTTCTCCTCCTTGAACTTTGGGCAGTTAAAGGAGCGAGCAGGGTGATCACCAGCACAGTTTGGGCATTTCGGAGCACTTGTGCAAACCTTATCAGTATGGCCTTCAGATGCACACTGTCCGCATACCTCTGGCTTGGAGCAAGAAGAACTTACGTGTCCAAAACGTTGGCATTTAAAGCATCGGCGTGGATTGGGAACGTAGGGCCTAACAGAAAGTCGTTGATAGCCAGCATATAAATATTCCGGGATAGATGGTTTCCCGAATGTCAGGATAATTGATGTTGTTGGAACTCTCTGGCCGTTTTCCATCCTCATGATTCGTACGACATGTGTTACGCCTTCTGATACCAGTTCTGATTTAATTTCTTCCTCACGGACATACAACAGATCCCTGCATGATATTACTCCCTTTGATGAGTTCAAGGTTTTGTGGGGAGCCACCGAAACCTTGACCTGATCAAAGAAGGAGGTCATTTTTAGTAATAACTGTGACTGCTTCGCATTGCTTGTTTCTATCAGCAGTGTTCCGTTCCTTAACTTCCTTATGGAAGAGACAGGTCCTGCTGCGCCAGTTATAGCCTTTTGGATTACAAAGGGCGATACCTTTGACAGATCTTTTCCAGCTTCTGCGCAAGACACAAATAAAAACTTTGGTGATTCTAAAATCATTTCTTTCCTCGTATTTACTTCTCTAGGCATTTTCGGAGAAACCTCACGACGCCTCTTTGCATTCAACTGGTTGGACATTTGTTGGTTTTCCATAATTTGTTTTTAAGCTAACCATCGTGTCAGGCGTTACGGGCGAGACTATGAGAACGGGTACACCCATGGATCACTTTCGATCATTTCCAACCCCCGGAACTCTGGGGCCCATAGTTTCCTCCTTAGCTCGACTGGATGGGCATCAGTCGAGAACTCGTAATACTGTGCACAGGCTCCGACACCTGTGCACCGCGGACACTCCATGACCAAGGACCGAAGTGGCTAGCGGACCAGCAACCGCGCATACGTCTTCGGCAGAGCAAGCTCACAGGAGCGTCCCAGACCAGAGTTTGTCAAGCTCTAGACTTTTCAGCACTCCCAACGCGCAACGGTTCTGACCAGTCAAAATTCCCTAAGCGAAGATGTAAGTGTTGAAATGTGTATAGATTGTGTTGGTGTGTGTATGTGTGTGTGTAGGTTTTTGTGAGTGGTGTAGTGTTAGGCTAGGGTACCGCGAGGAACGCCAAATCCCTCGTAGGTGCGGCTAGTCCGCACCCCCCTGCGGGGATAGAGCACAAGATGTCTCCAACTATTTTTTTTTTTTTTTCTTTTTTTTTTCCAGGCGAAAAACCTATTGAGGTTATCATCGCCTAACTAAAATTTTATTTTAAATAATTATTTCAAAATAGAACTAACCAACTTAACAAAATAAAATAAATGTTTAATACTAAATGTAACTAAAAAGATAGAAACTCAAATTATATATAATTTAAATATTATTAAATAGATTCAGGTGGCGTAAGAAAGCGATGACACGGTCGATAGCCGTGACATCGTCCCCTAAAACCACCTTTAAACTACCTCGAAGATCGTAACGTATATACAAATTTTCCAACTTATCACAATCAAGCAGGATATGCTTGATTGTAATATTATTTCTACAAAACGGACATAGTGGTGGATCCTCATGTCGCATCAACCATCCATGCGTTAACAAAGAGTGGCCGATGCGAAGTCGAGTTACCACCACTTCCTCCCTACGATTCGAACGAACAGATGTCCTCCATGGTCGGACGGTATTTTTGATGTCCCTCAGCTTGTTTCTATTTACATTTTGCCATTCTTCATTCCAAACAGAGAATAGTGTAGTTTTAACTTTGCATACAAAATCTGATGCCATCACACGTTGTGTCGATGGCAACATACCTGTAGCTAATTTTGCACCTTCATCTGCTTTAGTGTTTCCGAATATTCCACAGTGACCAGGCACCCAGAGAAATGACACCTCGACACCCCGTAATTGGAGCCTGTGTATAGAGCACAAGATGTCTCCAACTAAAGGGTTCTTAGTGTACTAAAGGGTTCTTAGTGTACATTTCCAGAATAGCCTGGAGAGCACTTTTGGAATCACAACATACAAGGTATTTAGATTTTGCAGACGGAATTGATCTTAAAGCTTGGAAAATTGCATAAAGTTCTGCAGTAAAAACGCTACAGGCTGAGGGCAATCCGTAAGTGAAAGTTTGTCCTCCCATATAAAATGCACAACCTATCCCATTATCCAGTTTTGATTTTTTTTTTTTTTTTTTTTTTTTTTTTTTTTTTTTTTTTTTTTTTTTTTTTCCAGGCGAAAAACCTATTGAGGTTATCATCGCCTAACTAAAGTTGTGTTTTTAAAATAATACTTCATAAATAAAACTAATCAAAATAAAACAGAATAAAATAAATAAATGTTTAAAACTAAATGTTATAATCTAAAACTAAAGAACCTAAAATTATACAAAATTTAAATATTATTAAATATATTAAGGTGGCGTAAGAAAGCGAGGACACGGTCGATAGCCGTGCCATCGTCTCTTAAAACTACCTTTAAACTACCTCGAAGATCGTAACGTATATATAAATTTGTCAACTCATTACAATCAAGCAGGATATGCTTGATTGTAATATTATTTCTACAAAACGGACATAGTGGTGGATCCTCATGTCGCATCAACCATCCATGCGTTAACAAAGAGTGGCCGATGCGAAGTCGAGTAACCACCACTTCCTCCCTACGATTCGAACGAACAGATGTCCTCCATGGTCGGACGGTATTTTTGATGTCCCTCAGCTTGTTTCTATTTACATTTTGCCATTCTTCATTCCAAACAGAGAATAGTGTAGTTTTAACTTTGCATACAAAATCTGATGCCATCACACGTTGTGTCGATGGCCACATACCTGTAGCTAATTTTGCACCTTCATCTGCTTTAGTGTTTCCGAATATTCCACAGTGTCCAGGCACCCAGAGAAATGACACCTCGACACCTCGTAATTGGAGCCTGTGTATAGAGCACAAGATGTCTCCAACTAAAGGGTTCTTAGTGTACATTTCCTGAATAGCCTGGAGAGCACTTTTGGAATCACAACACACAAGATATTTAGATTTTGCAGACGGAATTGATCTTAAAGCTTGGAAAATTGCATAAAGTTCTGCAGTAAAAACACTACAGGCTGAGGGCAATCCGTAAGTGAAAGTTTGTCCTTCCATATAAAATGCACAACCTATCCCATTGTCCAGTTTTGAACCGTCTGTGAATATAGTCACAGTGTGTTGGTGAGTTTGTTGAATCTGCAAAAACTCCTGACGATAAATAACGTCAGGAGTATTGTGTTTTAGGTACATGGACAATGAGAAGTCACATTTTGGCTTGAATATAGTCACAGTATGTTGGTGAGTTTGTTGAATCTGCAAAAACTCCTGACGATAAATAGCGTCAGGAGTATTGTGTTTTAGGTACATGGACAATGAGAAGGCACATTTTGGCTTTTGTATTGTCCATGGAGGGATGGAGCATGATGTTCGTTCGAATATAGGTGGATGTTCTAAATTTAGATTCCTAAAAATGCGCAACGTTCTTATTCCGAAGGGAGCAGTTGAACGTTGACGCACATTGCAACGATCCTCGAGGTGGTTGTCAAAAACTGCTTTGAATGCCGGATATTTAGGTTTACTTCGAAGACCAGTGTAATATGAAATTTGTAGCATTTGACGTCGCATAGAGAGAGATGGTTCTTCAGCTTCAACTAGAAGGCTGGAGATTGGGCTTGACCTAAAAGCACCAGTAGAAAGTCTAAGGCCAGCGTGATGTATTGAATCCAGGAGTTTCAGAACCGTAGGTCGAGCAGATGAATAGGCTATACAGCCGTAATCTATGCGCGATCTTACAACGGCGCGATAGAAACGGAGCATACAGGTTCTGTCTGCTCCCCAATTTGTACCACTTAGAACTCTCAACATATCCAATATCTTGCTGCATCTCACCCTCAAATCACGGACATGTGGACTCCATGAAAGTCTTTTATCCAATAAAAGACCCAAAAATCTCACATTATCCGCGGTTTGAAGCCGCGTACCATAAAGATAAAGAATAAGTTCCTGGGTCTTCGAAGCCGAAAACTTGAAGCCCGTAGATTTGGTCCATTCTTGCAATTTATTAATTACTAATTGTAAGGATCTTTCCGCTGTTGCCATACTTCTAGCAGCCATATATATACAAAAATCGTGTACAAACAGGGAACAGTGGACCGGTGACTGTACGTTTGAAGTGACGCTGTTAATGGCAACAGCAAACTGCGTCACACTCAAAACGCCACCCTGTGGTACACCATTCTCTAGTTCGCAACGATCAGAATATATGCCTCCTAGACGTACACGAAAAGTCCTGTTATTCAAATAATTTTGTATAAAAGCAAGAATGTTACCTTGTATACCCCATGATTTCAATACGTTCAAAATTCCTCTTCTCCATGCCATGTCATATGCCTTCTCAAGGTCAAAGAAAACAGCTACCAGTGTTTGTCGTAAGATGAAGGCATTCTGTATAGCTGACTCCAACAAAACCAATTGGTCAACTGATGAACGTCCTTGTCTGGAACCACACTGAACGTTAGAAAGAAGTTTGTTTGTTTCTAGATACCAGACAAGACGACGGTTGACCATCTTCTCCAGTAGTTTGCATAAGCAGCTGGTCAGAGAGATGGGTCTGTAACTACTGGGATTAGTTTTGTCCTTTCCTTGCTTTAGAAGAGGAATTATTGTCACTTTTAACCATGCATCGGTAAAACCCTGCTCCTCGAATATACGGTTGTATATCCCAAGGAGAATTAGTTTTGCCGACGGTGGTAGATTTTTAATCATGGAGTATACAATATCATCCGGGCCTGGAGCTGAATCCTTCGTTGACGAGAGAGCTGACTCTAGTTCGTCGATAGAGAAATCGATATTCAAACAAGAATCTCCAGACAATCCAACGGTGAAAGGTAAGGCTTCCTGTTCATCACCTGGAAAGTGTCCTTGTATGCAGAAGATGAAGAATGTTTTGAAAATGATAACGCTAGCACATTGGCAATTTTCTCAGAGTCCGTGGTCAAAACACCATCCGAATGCCTTAATGAAATTAATGGCATCGGAACGGAAATGCCACAGACTGATCGTAATTTCTTCCATACTGTGGATGGAGCTGTAGTTCTTGTAATTGAGCCAATGTACTGCGACCATGATTCTCGTTTACTTTGCCTAAATATTCACTGTGCTTTCCCACAGAAGATTTTATATTTTTCCAGGTTTTCACTCGTTGGATGTCTCTTGAACTGATTCATAGCTTTTCTCCGTCGACGAAGGATCACAGGGCACTTATCATTCCACCACGGAACAGGTGGTCGTCGTGGTTTGGATGAGGTTTTTGGAATTGCCATCTTGTAGCCAAGACAATACTGCATAATGACAAGTCTACATCCGTCCATCCACCTGTTGACGCTGCTAAATGTGTCGGAGAACCGTCATTTAGCAGGTATAAATTCAGTTCCGATCTGATGCTTTCGATCAGATTACCTCGCGGGTTGCATTCGGGTGAACTTCAGAGACATGGTGGGCATTGAAATCGCCCACTAATAAAAACGGAATCGGTAACTGATTTATTAGGTCTACAAGAACTCTGTTGCAGAACTTGGAAGGTAGACACAACAGAGAGTGAGTTTGTACGGAACAGCTGTTTGAATTGCCACTGCTTGTAAGGGAGTTATTAAGCTCACAGAAACGGCGTTGACACAGTTACGGTCTAGAATATCTACGCCACCTCTAGGTCGAATTTCTGTAACGAAGTGCGATCTGTAAACTGAATACTGCCTTAGATAGAAATTGTGCGATTTAGTCGTCGCTGGCAACAACATGAACCTATCTTTATCTTGATGGTACGTGGCTTCAGACCGCGGATAATGTGAGATTTTTGGGTCTTTTATTGGATAAAAGACTTTCATGGAATCCGCATGTGCGTGATTTGAGGACCCGGTGCAGCAAGATATTGGATATGTTGAGAGTTCTAAGTAGTACAAATTAGGGAGCAGTCAGAACCTGTATGCCCCGTTTCTATCGCGCCGTTGTAAGATCGCGCATAGATTACGGCTGTATAGCCTATTCATCTGCTCGACCTACGGTTCTGAAACTCCTGGATTCAATACATCACGCTGGCCTATGCTTTCTACTGGTACTTTTAGATCAAGCCTAATCTCCAGCCTTCTAGTTGAAACTAGAGAACCATCTCTCTCAATGCGACGTCAAATGCTACAAATTTCATATTACACTGGTCTTCGAAGTAAACCTAAACATCCGGCACTCAAAGCAGTTTTTGATAATCACCTCGAGGATCGTTACTATGTGCGTCAACGTTCAACTGCTCCCTTCGGAATAAGAACGTTGCGCATTTTTAGCAACCTAAATTTAGAACATCCACCTATATTCGAACGAACATCATGCTACATCCCTCCATGGATAATACAAAAGCCAAAATTTGACTTCTCATTGTCCAGGTACCTGAAACAATAGTCCTGACGTTATTTATCGTCAGGAGTTTTTGCAGATCCAACTAACTCACCAACATACGGTGACTATATTCACAGACGGTTCAAAACTGGACAATGGGATAGGTTGTGCATTTTATATGGAAGGACAAACCTTCACTTATGGATTACCCTCAGCCTGTAGCGTTTTTACAGCAGAACTTTATGCAATTTTCCAAGCTTTAAAAAAAATATTTTCAAGTGGTGCAAGAAAGCGATGACTCGGTCAGCAAACACCACCTTTAACCCCTTCCTGGTTTGTGACGACTATACGCGACACGTAAATGGCCTGATCATATTTATTCTATTTATGCCGCGTTTGCTCGACAAAGTTCATCCGAATTACGCTAGATCGTGTGCATATGTCTTCAAGCAAATATTTTGTAATATGGTACTATTTTAACCAATGTTTTTTTTTCGATTCAACACGTTTGACTTGTCAGTTGCCAACGGACAACCTGCTGTGCATTGTCTATTCGTTTGCCATATTGTTTTAAAGTAATATTTATGCAAATTAATTATTGTATGTATAGTTAGTAGTTAGTATAGTAGTTAGCGTTTGAAGTTATTTATAGTAATATTGATATTGCTTTTTATTTTTTCAAGAGAGATATATCTTGAACTTTGGTTTTAGGTTATTTATAGGTTATAAAGGTAATACAATCTATAAAATGGATGAATTTTTTGAGTGACAGACAATTGCATGAATTGTTGTTAGAAAGAGCTTCTGATATTGATTCAGAAGATGAAATAGATGATTTAGGGGAGGAAAGTAAGATAGAAGACAATGTTCCTGTAGTATTAGGCCTCAGGTGGAAAATCCAAACCCAGTAAATGCTGCTGCTGTTCTTCCAAATCTAAATAGCCTTGTTTGGGAAAACTAACACGCTGCTGGAAAAAAATTCACTGAAAAAGTTTTCACTGGAGATCCAGGAATAAAGGCAGCGATACAAAATCATAATGATCCATATGAACTATTCAAGTTATTTATCACAGATGAGTTGAATGATCCATATGAACTATTCAAGTTATTTATCACAGATGAGTTGGTTGATATTATTGTGCGACAAACTAATAAATATGCAGAGCAGTTTTTACCCAATCGTCCTCTTCTACGCTTTTCTAGAATTCATGCTAAGAAAGAAACGAACACCGACGAAATTTTTATTTTATTGGCTGTGTATGTGCTGCTAGGTCTTTTGGAAACCTGAAGTAGGAAAATATTATACAAACAAAAAATTGTTTTCCACCCCTGGTTTTACAAACCTCATCCCTCATAATAGATTAAAAGTTTTGAACCGTTTCCTACACTTTGTATACAACACTACTCCAGTCGTGGAAAATAAAAAAAATGTCAAAAATAAAGCCAGTTTTTTATTACATTACAAAAAAGTTTAGCGAAGTTTATGTTCCTAGTCGCAATGTCTCAGTAGATGAAAGTCTACTCTTGTGGAAAGGGCGGTTGATTTTCTTACAGTACATAAAAATCAAATTTGGAATTAAAACGTATATACTGAGGCTAAAACAGGTTATAATTGGAAGGTAATAGTTTACACCGGAAAGGAATGTCTGGATACGAAGAAGAAGAGTCTCAAACGGCTATCGAGGAATACGAAGAAGGAGATACCAAAAATTTCGGTCACAAAACAACAACTAATAACGTCTATACCATTAACAACACCGACTTTATCATTTGCGGACAGGATGAGGCAGAGGCTGGTTCCAGCGCAATCACTGTTCAGTATAATGTTGGACATTCTGCAGATACTCGACCTGATACACCTTTCCAAACTACTCGACCTGTTCGAATCGACGGAGAAGACGATGGCAATGAATACGAAACAAGCTCTGGAAGCGGTACTAGAGAGTCTAATCTTTTTAATAACAGACATCCCTGGCCCGAGGTACTTGCTTCACTCTCACGAAGATCGTTTATACCATATCTTGTGCACGATATCGTTAGATGGACAGACGAGGAACAACGTAACACTATGGTTGAAACAATCCGTAGAACAGATATTGAAGCCAGACTGTACACGCCTAGAAACCGTGTCCAATCCTTCTATATTATTGCAGAACACCGGACAGACAATCCAGCATTCAACCACTTCCACATCGTACACGAATGCCAATGGACCAACAGGATGTGTAAATGCGAAAGGCACAATGTCTACGACAGGGCACCATTCACGTATAGGAAGCCTAGCCCATTTAATAGCATCACAATCGAAGATCTCAAACGCCTGCTCGAATATTTTTGTAAAGATGGACGGCTGATCTTACAAGTTCGAATTAACGGGGGCTACTGGCTCGAACCTCCTATATTTTCGTACTTATCCGCTGGACAAACTGGAGAATGTCCAGAAGACAGACTGATGGCGTCATTCGGAATTTCGGGGACAGATTGTTGTACCAGACAGGATAGAAAACGCCCCAACACACAGATTACGGTTGGCAGTGGAAAACCTTCAAAAAGAGATAGAAGCGTTCTTAGCAACAAACCCACTAACAGCCACCAAGATCTACGGATTGAGGAGATCGTAGAATTTATACTCTTCCTAAGTAGCTGTCCACCTGAGGGAACGCTATACACAACGGCCTGAACACCTAACACACGTTTTTGGGAACTACTAAGAGCCTCTACTATAGTTGGTCATTAGAGAACTTTTTTTACATTTTGAGAAACATAACCCATTGTTTGTAGGTGTTAGTGAGCGTCATACAGAGGATTTATATATGTCTATTAGTGATAGCCTAGATTTACTGTGTGATATATTATATTTCCAATTCAAAAGAACACAATTGATTAAAGATTTCGTATTTACTAGTTATAATGTTGCTGGTCGTAAGACTTTGCTCCAGTCAACTGTTGCTGTCGTTGCTATGGTCTCGCTGTTGTTGCTCCAGGCGCAGGTGTTGAGTCTGTAACTCTCGATCTATAGCCATATGCGTTAATGATCTTGGAATCCTGTTTATTATAACTACCGATATGTGAATAATGAATGCGCATCACCAAATGTATTATATGGGTAAGCCTTACAATCCCTCTATTTATATAAAATGATGTTAAGCTATCTATGAATAATGTTTTACCGGCATTAGATGGGCCAACTATGAACACCGCGTTTATCTTGCGTGTTTACGATCAGCAACATTATAACAAGTAAATACGAAATCTCCAGTTACGTAGCTAAAGTTATTATTATTTATTATTAATTATTAGGTCGAAAGTCAAGGTTAAAGGTCAAGGTCAAGGTTACCTGCACACCTTACCTACCTGAGCCTAGCACGTTAGCTACTTGTTAAAGTCTTAACCGTTAGCTACGTATTCTTCCGGCTTCCCAAATTTCCTACCCGGATCATGTCGCATTGGCTTATCGGTAGGCATGTCCTCCGGAGGAGGCGGCAAGTAAGCAGCGGCCTAACAATTTAGGTGGATAGGCAGCGTAACATATGTGTGGTACGTGCTTTCTATTTTAGGTTGGTAGGCAGCGAGCATTGTATTATCATGAGTTATATGCATGCTCAGTTATCACACACGTGGAGTGAATGTCGCAAGTGCACATTCTTTCACATGATCGTAATCAATGACCTCAATATGTTTCAGGCGATAACATATATTTACACAGATGCAATAAATTCATAAAAACAATTGTGTATATATAATGGTTCTATTTTTCAGAAGAGCAATACTGTTATATAGATACGGTGCCGGTTATTATGTCTGAGTTAACGATATCGCAAGAAGAACAAGCGCGAGTAGACGTGGTAAACGAAGTTGAGCTGTGTAACAAGAATAACCGTCTGGACGATTACCTGGAAATAGTGAATGAGGGGACTAATTCAACCGATAATTCCGACATTGACATTAACGAAGTCCAGAAAGTTGACAATAGTGTACTCATCAAACCTAAATGTCTGGATACGAAGAACAAGAGTCTCAAACGGCTATCGAGGAATACGAAGAAGGAGATACCAAAAATGTCGGTCACAAAACAACACTAATAACGCCTATACCATTAACAACAGCGACTTTATAATTTGCGGACAGGATGAGGCAGAGGCTGGTTCTAGCGCAATCACTGTTCAGTATAATGTTGGACATTCTGCAGATACTCGAACTGATACACCTTCCCAAACTACTGGACATGTTCGAACTATGTTCCGGTTATAAGAAGAGGAAAAGAAGTTGTAATACCTAAAATTGTTCATGACTATAACAAAAATATGGGCGTCGTCGATATATATACATAATACAACATATATATATATATATATATATATATATATATATATATATATATATATATATATATATATATATATATAAAAGTCATCCCCAAAAAAGCGAAGTATACCGGAGATCGTAAATCACTGGTGATACTATTTATTGCAACGGCAAATAGCGTGACGCTCAGCACGCTGCCCTGCGGTACACCATTATCTTGCCTGTATTTATTTGATTTTTTTCCAGGCGAAAAACCTAAGGTTATCATCGCCTAACTGAAATTAAATTTTTAAATACTTGTTACATAAATAAAACTGATCAAAATAAAACAAAATAAAATAAATGTTTAAAACTAATTGTAACTATCTAAAACTAAAGAACCTAAAATTATACAAAATTTAAATATTATTAAATAGATTAAGGTGGCGTAAGAAAGCGAGGTCACGATCGATAGCCGTGACATCGTCCCTTAAAACCACCTTTAAACTACCTCGAAGATTGAAACGAATATATAAATTGACCAACTTATCACAAACAAGCAGAATGTGCTTGATTGTGATGGTACTTTTACAAAACTGACAAAGTAGTGGATCGTCATGTCTCATCAACCTTCCATGCGTTAACAAAGAGTGGCCGATGCGAAGTCGAGTTACCACCACTTCCTCCCTACGATTCGAACGAACAGATGTACTCCATGGTCGGACGGTATTATTATTTGAATATGTGCCTCCAAGACAAACGCGAAAAGATCTGTTAGAATGAAAGTTAGCGATGAATGCTAGGATATTACCTTGTATATCCCATGATATCACAGTGTTCAGAATTCCTCTTTTCCATGCCATATCATATGTCTTCTCAAGGTCAAAGAAAACAGCAACGAGTGTTTGATGCAAGAGAAAGGCATCTTGAATAGCGGATTCTAACAAGACCAATTGGTCAACTAATGATCGTCCTAGTCTGAAACCACATTGTTCGTTGCTACGAAGGTTGTTGGTTTCTAGGTACCAGACAAGACGGCGGTTGACCATCTTCTCCAGTAGTTTGCACAATACGCTTGTAAGTGATATAGGCCTCTAACTACTTGGTTTGGTTTTGTCCTTACCTGGCTTCAAAAGAGAAATTACAGTCGACTATTACCATGCATTAAGGAAAAAGCGCTCCTGGAATAAAAGATTATATACTTGAAGGACAAGTTTGCCGATGATGGAAGATGTTTAAGCATGGAGTACACAATGGAATCAGGACCTGGTGCAGAATCCTTCGTTAACGCTAGAGCTGACTCAAATTCACCTATAGATAAAGGAGTGTTCAAAGGAGAGTCCACAGACAACCCAACAGTAAAAAGTATTGCTTCTTCCTTCAGTTTATACATCCGGAACAATCTATTATTGGCTGTAGTAGCAGAAAAGTTGGAAAATGATGTTCCAAGTACATTAGCAATGTCATCACTGTTTGTGATTATTCTTCCATCCGGTTGGTTCAGCGCAATGACTGGCAACGGAATGGAAGTACCACAAACTGATCTTAGTTTCCTCCACACTATGGAGAACGGAGTTGTTCAATTAACTGTGCTAATGTACTATTCCCAAGAGTTCTTTCTACTCAGCCAAAAATATCCTCCGTGCTTTCGCACGGAGTATTTTATATTCCTGAAGGTTTCCATTTGTTGGGTGTTGCCTAAATCTCCTAAGAGCTCTTCGTCGTAAACAGAGGATATCTATGCATTCATCGTTTCACCACGGATCAGGTGGACGGCGTGGATGCGCAGAGGTTTTGGGAATAGTCTCTACTGCGGCATTTAAAATAGCTTTCGTAAAATTATTAATTTTTTCTTCAATGGGTGTCATATAATCCATGTCAGTTGATACAAAATAATTCGAGTATGAGTCCCAGCTGGCTTTTCGCAAAATCCAAATCGATAGGTTAACAGCTGTCCATCCACCAGTAGATGCTGCTAAATGATTAGGCGAACCGCCATTTAGCAGACATAAGTCCAGTTCCGTTCTTACACTCTCAACAAGATGACCTCGAGAGTTCCTAGTCGGAGAACCCCAAGACGAATGCCATTAAAATCCCCTACCAATAAGAATGGAGTCTGTTACTGGCTTATCAGGTAGAACTGATATGCACAAAACGCTTAGGATAGCTTTCTCTTCCTTTTTTTTTTTTTTTTTTTTTTTTTTTTTTTTTTTTCAGGCGAAAAAAAAGTAGGACAGTTGTAGGTTTTTTTTGGCGAAAACCACATGTCGTTATCATCGCCAATCAAAATGTAAAATGTTGTTTATCAGATAAGCTGTCGCTTCGTTCTTAGATTATTTTTGTCAATAAATGCAAAGATGTTTCCTTCCTCGTGACAGTTACTTTCGCCTTTGGCAGAGAAAACGACTGAAATAGTTCAAACTGTTTGCTCTAGTTTCAGTATAGAAAGCGTATTGAAATAACTCTGTTTCTAGTTATATATAATTCGGATTTTCTACTGCAAGACAATAACAGCCTATTGATTGCTAGACCAGTGGTGTATTATATATGTTCCTAGAGGTAAGTCATGTTTTCACTATTTGATAAAGTTGAAAGTCTTATGATTCGTATGTAAATATTTCACATATAGTAATCTACTTTCCATATAAATGTTTAATTTTAACTGTATTTTCTAAAACACATAATAGATGTTTGGCTAGTTAAATGAAATATATTCTCGTATTATTTCAGTTTCAACAATATGTCTGTCACGGCTGGTATTGCCTGTTTTTTTTAAAAAGAAAAATAAAAAATACTCAAGATATAGATCGGCTAGACGAGGAGTGTATTAAACTTTCGGGAATGTTCTCCATAATTAATTTTAATTTTTATGTAGATGATCACTCCAACGACAAAATAGATGACAGATTAAGGCACAGAATTTCATCAATACACACCACTGCTTTATTAAGGAATATATATATTTATCGACAGTTACATATTACAGCGGAAATTATTCTAAATAAATGACGGTAAGTATAAATTTTATTATTATTTTCAAGATTTTTTCACAAATATATATATATATATATATATATATATATATATATATATATATATATGAGTGATAATAGGTCGATATACACAATTTTACCAGATTGCTTTTGTGCGGCAGGCCGGCGTTCCGTAACTTTGAACGCAATCGGCAGCTCGTCTGCTTCTAGCACGCAAAACTCTCGGATCTGTCTCGCGCCGTAACAGGCGCCGAGAGAGAGAAAGAGAACAAAAAAACTGATTACCCTGAACGGTGGATCACTTGGCTCGTGGGTCGATGAAGAACGCAGCAAACTGCGCGTTATAGTGTGAACTGCAGGACACATGAACATCGACGCTTCGAACGCACAAATAGCTATGGTTTGTAAGAAGAAACTTATTAAGGTTGATTTCTCCTTTTTTTCAATTTCTCTGAATAATAGATTAAAGTAAAGATGTAGTGGTTAATTTTTCTCATCATTATAGGAGTAACTCGAAAATGTGATATAATTTTCTTTATATTCAATCTAGTAAATATATTAATTACTTGTTATTAATTTTTCCTTGAAAGAATTAAATGAAAAAATATTTTGTTGAAATAATTTAAAAAGGACATAATATGCTTCACAGTAGAAATGACACGCAAACGCGCTAGTTAAACTGGTAATCACATTAAAATGGGACTTGTGAAATAGCAAATTTATTTTATACTTGGGATTGTTCACATTACCTTCAAATAACACATGCCTACCTCTACTACCGTAACTGTACACCGTGATTTTATATTCTGTCAAATGATTTTGAAACGCTTGTAACTCATTCACACCGGCACCTGACTCGGTAATTTCTACATTAGCGTCAGCCATTAGTTGCTGTGCCCTAACGGTCTGACGTTTACCTTTATTTTGTATTATAGCTTTATATTCTTTGTCATTTTGCGCCCGAGCAATGCCAACCACAAGAGCACAAGGCAAGCACAAAGCATCTTTATTTTTAATTACAACGATTCCCGTTCTGCTGTGACACTTCGTCAAAGTTATTGTAAATCCCACGCCTACGTCGACCCCGGCCTACAGGTACTCTAACCTTGGTACACGATACCTGGAAGGTATCACCTGACATAAATCCCTCAACGTTACTCTGGACTATTCCGCCAAAAACGCTCCAAAGCGTGTCTGACTTTATTTCCGAAGCAGGTCTGAAGGCTACGTACCCAGATGTACGATTCTTAAAGTTTATGCTAGTCATAGTAAAACCAAGTCGATCTTCGTCTGTTGTACCCCTAGTCACAGATTCAACCAACTCTTTAAGTCCCTGTCTAACCCATTCAATCTCTCCTACACCTTCAGGGGGTGTATTGAATTTAAAAACAATTTTATTCCCGTATAAACGGAATTTCTTTACATAGGTTTGCACATTAGAAAAAATATACACGGCCATAATATAGGTTTTATTTTAAGAAGTCAAATTAGAAACAGAGATAGGATAACAATCACACTTACCTCTTTGCAGTCAGAATGAGACCCGAGTATACTGTGCTAACTACTATATAGCTAACTGTTTATTAGAAACAGAGATAGGATAACAATCACACTTACCTCTTTGCAGTCTGAATGAGACCGGAGTATACTGTCCTACCTATAATATACGGGTTTATATAGCAACCTGTTTAGAGTGGGAGACATAGGTCAGCGATTTCTAATCCTTTCACTGCACGACACAACCGCGAGTGGGAGTGAAAGTTCAACGATTTCACACTGCACGACACAACCTCGAGTGCGGGAAAAGGTCAATGATTTCTAAACTTTCCGTTGCATGACACAGCCGCTTTGGGCAACTACGTAATGGGAACTACACAAAGGACGCGTGGGGAGTTGCACAGTATATAAGCCGGTACATACAGAGAGCATCAGTCTTCAGCGCTTTGCAGTTAGGGGCGTTGTGTGTGTTTTATCTTAATTATGAATACTGCAAGTCAGCTCTCCAAAAATTCGACAGTTAACCGGTTCAATGCGGTTCCGGTTTACGAGCGAATTTTGGTGTCGTTAAAGTAGTTGGCGTTGAATAAAGAATACGGCATTATCTGTGCGAAACTCGTAACAACCGTTCATGGCTCGTCTATTCAGGTTGACTTTGATGACGATATAAAAAAGACTACTTTTTTCCGAAACGGTATACCGCTATAGTGAAAGATTCCGATCTTCCGGAGTTGGAGAAATGCAAATTTGTCATTACACGTCATGTCGGTAAGACGGTGATAATGGAAATACGGTCGTAAATCGTATTTATTTTCAAGGGGGGACATATTTTAATGGAGTGGTCACCACTGATTACAGCGTGGCTGGAGGTGTTTTCACTGGGACGAACTATTAGAGTTCATCCCACGGGGAGCTGGCTTGAGCGGTTCCGGTTTACGAGCGAATTTTGGTGCCTTTAAAGTCGTTGGCGTTGAATAAAGAATACTGTATTATCTGTGCAAAGCTCGTAACAACCGTTCATCTGTTCAAGTTGACTTTGATGACGATATAAAAAAGATTACTTTTTTCCGAAACGATAGATGTGATCTAAGTAATGGTTGTTTCTCTTATCTTCTTCTTCATCAGAAAGTTCGTATATATCCGTGAAACTGCTGAAACGAGTTGTACGAGACATTTCGTCTTTAATTCTTTGTTTGTCAATGAACCATTTTCCCCACCACAGTAAAAATTTATAGTAGGGCTGTATGGTTCTAGGCGCGTTGGTGATTTTTTTAAGTGGTCACCTCCCCTTTAGGCCTACACACCACTATTCTCAATTTCAACTTCTGTAGATGTTTGCTTATTTAAATTTTGCCTGTTTTTAATTTTGTGCATAGTCAGAAGCACAAGGTTGTTTTGTGTCATGATCGGGTAGAGCTTTGAGTGTGTTTATATACCTATATGAAGATATCTCTTGAGCGAGTCGGTTAATAATCGTAGAATCAGGTTGTACGTATGACACTGTCTTATCCTGTTGAACTGCACTCATTAAATATTCCTTTATAACGGTCTGGTTTAATACCAACTGTTCCAAATATCTGTCAACTGCGACCGAAACACCGATTAACGTATAGAATTCATTAGTCGTTAGCAAAACTTTTTCATGGTGTTGTGAAAAGTCCTTTATTCGTATATACTGTTTTCCATAAATTTTAAGACTATCCACTTCGATGTCAGATTCTCTAATCATTAGCTTTGTCTTCTTACCGCTGTGTTTGCCTACTATATGTTTTTCAAAACTGCTATTATGAAGAAAATGTGACCAGGAAGATATATTAAATAATATATGTTTGTCATAGTGGTTCAACAAAACACCTGGTGTATATCCCAAAACTATATTCCAACTGTAATATTTTTGCCCATGCATGCTGTAAGTGGATAAAATATACGTAAAAATATACCAGTTAAAATTTCAATCAGTTCTCCTTCGTTTCTTTTTGTTGTAAAAGTCATTGATCTCGTTATAGGATTATACATATCTTCATAAATGCCGCAAACATCTTCTGAATTTTTTATGATATTTTCAGAATCATCTGTAGCTCCATCTGTTTCCATCGGTACTTTAGAAGTTCCATATGATGCAATGTTAGAAGACGTATTTTCATTTTCAGTATTGAGTTTCATATCTTCATTACCTTCATGTGAAAGTGACATTTCGCTATTACACTGTAGCAAAGTTGAGGTAGCAGAACAGCTTACAAATGAGCACTAACCGAAATCGTCAGTCCTTATATAGTCGGAAAAATGTGCAGGGAAGTGTGTTTTTATACCCCCACTCTTTTTTTAATCGATACATATCCTACACAACCGTTCTCACCACCCCTGTTAACGCAGTGTACGTAACAACAGTATCATGCAGTATTAAACAGTAACCTGAAGTATTATCTGGAATATTATCTTCAGTTTCAAATTCCAACCGTATATCTACAGTGGAAGACTTAACGGATTCGTTCTGCTTTGAACAATCTATGACAACAATAGGCGCGTGCTCTTTAAACGTGTCAGGCGATATTAAAGGCGTGTCTGACCTGCCATAGTATGATGACTGAAATCTAGCGTACATATCGTAAAGTATGCCATATCTGTCCTTCGAAAACGATACATTTAAATTATCGTAGGGGAAAAACTGAGAATTTAAATAAAGTTTAATATTAGTAAGTTTACAGTGGTCAAACGTCCCGGCGTTGGCTGTTGAATAGCGATGAATGCAATATATGTCCATTTACACCATCCTTATAAGCACCATGAACTATATTGCAAGTAATGTTTATAACGTTGACTTTGATTATATCGACTGTTTTATCACCTACGTGATTAACATTCGGAGATAGTGGACTGCTAAGACTTGAAAAGCCAAGTAACGGACCTAAGCTGTGTTCCTTTGAAAAATCAACGAAATAAGCACAAGAGAGTTCGCTTTTTAATAAACTGTTATTTGCTTTTAATGTAATTTTGTCTTTCCCTAATTTTTCTTGAAGAACCTCAGAAATATCTTCGATTTCATACGAACCTGTCTCCAGTTGTACAGTTTTGAAATCATTTTGTTCGTCGTTTTCTTTATAATAGAATATATTATTAGTAGAGATAGCCACCATATAATTCAGGAAAAACCCAATCTCCAGGCGGTAATTAGTTGTACGGTTTTGAAATCATTTTGTTCGTCGTTTTCTTTATAATAGAATATATTATTAGTAGAGATGGCCACCATATAATTCAGGAAAAACCCAATCTCCAGGCGGTAATTAGGATTACCTCTGGATCGAGGTCATTTATCCCACAGGAACAGGGGGTTGTGATTGTTCGATCTATACGGATGCCAAGGGAACGACGGGAGTGGACGTGTTTCGATTTTTAATTTATTTTATTTGATGACATCATTTCTGAAAAATCTTTGTATCGGTGTCGTATTCGAAACCCGAATGTCAGTGTTCAAGGCACCGACGCCGCTATCCTCTCGGCCACCACGGCCAATTGAGAAAGTTGCTTCTGTTGCATCTATATAATAATAGGCCGCTAATCGAAGTTGTTTCGTTTTGAATAAGTGTTTGTACTTTAGAGAATGTCTATAACAGTGCGCAAAGTTATTGCAATATTTACTTGTTAACAAAAAATAAAGAATTCGTTGCATCTAAGTCCTGAAATTTCCTTCGATCAAAACGTAAACATTAGAACATTTCGCACTTTATTTACTTAATAAAAAATATACTTATAACGAGAATGGTTAGTTTTTATTTTTCTGCTGGATATTTATAAGTATAATGATTGAACTCTATAAACAGAATATTAGAAGAGTCTATAATTTACAATCAACGTAATAGTGAACTTTCGCAGAATTAAGATTTGTATAAATCAGCTTCTTTACAATTTAAGATATTATAACAAATAAATATATTAAAAAATATACTTACACAGAAGTATAACGAGAATGGATAGCTTTTATATAATTTTTCTGCTGGATAATTATTAGAATATTAATAATACAATGTATAAGTATTGGGAACAGATCAAAGACAATTAATTCATACTTTTTCAACACTAAACGTTTTGCATTTCTTTCCGAAATTCCTTTCCAAGAGCTCGTTTTTATTAAATCAATATACAACGTGGCTTACAATTTATAAGCATTTGAGTTAATTGTTACATATTACAGCTGAAATTATTCCCAATAAATGATATTTTCGTTTAAAAGACAGTAAGTATAAATTCTATTGTTATTTTCAAGAAATGTAGATAATTTATAAGTAACATCTTTTTCATTACGGTTTTGGAATTTATATTTTTAGAGTTCATACAAGTTACTTTTGATTATTTTACGGTATTGGAGTTTACCATAGACGATCAATTTTTTACCAAAATAAACCGAAAATTACGTCAGAAGATCGAATCTTCTAATTCCCTTCCTTAAGACATATATTTAGAAATAAACGGATTTCTATTATAATAAGACGTTTACCTCGTTAAATGAAATATATTCTCGTTTAAAAGATAGTATTTTTTATTCATTAACCAAGGTATTATATAATTATTTTTATACAAATATACACTGTAAATAAACACTTTTTTTATTTCAATACGAAAATATTTATAAAGAAATATTTTTCATAGTCTTTTGAAAGAAAAAACTGCACTTTTCAAATGTAATAATTCAATTAGTAAAAAATATACTTAAACAAGCAGTTTTATAGAAACAGTAAGCAGGTTTCCGTTAAAAACCTTTTTAGATATAATACAATTATTTTTTCACAAATATATATATAATAAAAATATTGACTAATTATTAAATTTTGTAAAATTAAATTCTTAAAGCCAACAAAGCAACGGAATTAATAACTAAATTTATAAAATACAAAATATAATACAGAAACCTTATAAGAGTTGTTTATCAGATAAGCTGTCGCTTCGTTCTTAGATTATTTTTGTCAATAAATGCAAAGATGTTTACTTCCTCGTGACAGTTACTTTTGCCTTTGGCAGAGAAAACGACTGAAATAGTTCAAACTGTTTGCTCTAGTTTCAGTATAGAAAGCGTATTGAAATAACTCTGTTTCTAGTTATATATAATTCGGATTTTCTACTGCAAGACAATAACAGCCTATTGATTGCTAGACCAGTGGTGTATTATATCTTCCTAGAGGTAAGTCATGTTTTCACTATTTGATAAAGTTGAAAGTCTTATGATTCGTATGTAAATATTTCACATATAGTAATCTACTTTCCATATAAATGTTTAATTTTAACTGTATTTTCTAAAACACATAATAGATGTTTGGCTAGTTAAATGAAATATATTCTCGTATTATTTCAGTTTCAACAATATGTCTGTCACGGCTGGTATTGCCTGTTTTTTTAAAAAGAAAAATAAAAAATACTCAAGATATAGATCGGCTAGACGAGGAGTGTATTAAACTTTCGGGAATGTTCTCCATAATTAATTTTAATTTTTATGTAGATGATCACTCCAACGACAAAATAGATGACAGATTAAGGCACAGAATTTCATCAATACACACCACTGCTTTATTAAGGAATATATATATTTATCGACAGTTACATATTACAGCGGAAATTATTCTAAATAAATGACGGTAAGTATAAATTTTATTATTATTTTCAAGATTTTTTCACAAATATATATATATATATATATATATATATATATATATATATATATATGAGTGATAATAGGTCGATATACACAATTTTACCAGATTGCTTTTGCAGAATCAAACGATGGTTTAAAATGTAAAAATATAAAGTGTCACTGAAAGATAGGTTGTCACTTACTACAAATGCTAAGCGTAGAAGTAATAGGTATTTGAATGGCTATGGTTTGTAAGAAGAAACTTATTAAGGTTGATTTCTCCTTTTTTTTCAATTTCTCTGAATAATAGATTAAAGTAAAGATGTAGTGGTTAATTTTTCTCATCATTATAGGAGTAACTCGAAAATGTGATATAATTTTCTTTATATTCAATCTAGTAAATATATTAATTACTTGTTATTAATTTTTCCTTAAAAGAATTAAATGAAAAAATATTTTGTTGAAATAATTTAAAAAGGACATAATATGCTTCACAGTAGAAATGACACGCAAACGCGCTAGTTAAACTGGTAATCACATTAAAATGGGACTTGTGAAATAGCAAATTTATTTTATACTTGGGATTGTTCACATTACCTTCAAATAACACATGCCTACCTCTACTACCGTAACTGTACACCGTGATTTTATATTCTGTCAAATGATTTTGAAACGCTTGTAACTCATTCACACCGGCACCTGACTCGGTAATTTCTACATTAGCGTCAGCCATTAGTTGCTGTGCCCTAACGGTCTGACGTTTACCTTTATTCTGTATTATAGCTTTATATTCTTTGTCATTTTGCGCCCGAGCAATGCCAACCACAAGAGCACAAGGCAAGCACAAAGCATCTTTATTTTTAATTACAACGATTCCCGTTCTGCTGTGACACTTCGTCAAAGTTATTGTAAATCCCACGCCTACGTCGACCCCGGCCTACAGGTACTCTAACCTTGGTACACGATACCTGGAAGGTATCACCTGACATAAATCCCTCAACGTTAGTAGAACTGCCGTCAGTTTGGCGCGCCCACCCCTAAACTCGGCCGCTACGTAACCTAGGACTATAGGGGTAGTTTTGGATGATGCTCAAGGTCATCCCGGCCCTGACCCCAGACCAAGGGGTGGTTTTGACCACGTTCAGGGGGGTAGGGGGTAGTTTTTCGAAAAAAAAAAAAAAATCGGCCGCTACGTAACCTAGGACTATAAGGGTAGTTTCGGATGATGCGGGCGGACGTCGCGACCCTGATCCAAGCCTTAGGGGTGGTTTTGAACACGTTTAAAGGGGTAGGGGGTAGTTTTTCGAAAAAATTTAACTCCAAGCCACTAACCTAGGCTAGCCAAATTGTATCCAACCTAACCCAACCTAAGTGTAGGGGGTGACCTCAGCTACGTTCAGGACCTTCCCCGGCGGATGCTCCGGAGGTAGATTGGGGGTGGGGCGATTTTCGATAGAATATTGGAACATGTGCTTTGTCCGATAGGGTGCGTAACCTAGGACTATAGGGGTAGTTTTGGATGATGCAGAGGCCTGACGCCGACCCTCATCCAACCCCTAAGGGTGGTTTTGACCATGCCTAGAGGGGCGGTAAATGGAAAAAAATAAATTCCAACCAACTAACCTAAGCTAGGCAAAACGGATCTAACCCAACCTAAGTGTTGGGGGACATCCCGGTACGTTTAGGACCTTCCCCGGGGGTTGTCATGGACGAAGGCAGCCCTGAAAGACCTTGATCATATACTATGGGGTGACTACGTCTAGATGTAGTTATTGGAAAACCTCGCTAGCCAAATTGTATCTAACCCAACATACTCCTAATTACAGGGGCGATCTTAGCTACGTTTAGGACCACCCCATGGTGTTGATCATAGACTATGGGGTTTATAATCGACTAACCTAAGCCGGCCAAAATGTATCTAACCTACCCCTAGTAGATTGGGCGATCTCAGCAACGAACAGGACCATCTCTGGGGGATGTTATGGACGAGAGGCGGCTCTGAAAGACCATGAGCATGGAACCGGGGGTGGCTACGTCTAGAGGTGGTTATTGGAAAAAAACCTAATCAGGCAAGCCTATGACGTAACAACCTACCCCACGGACAGTCTCAGGATCTGCCCCTGAGGTGGCTACCAACGTGGGTGATATCGTGAGATATAATTGATTAATATATGAAATATCAAAGCTCGAATCAACCCAGGGTCCACCCTGGGAACCCAGGTAACGTGGGCCACAGGTTGATTGCTAAACAAACAGTGGGCTATGATCCATGACTAGCTAGCGACCCGCGCTACAGATTATCAAAAAACATATAGAGTATGGCCTACCTTTTTAGAGGCGAATAACTAGAAACGCTATCAGCGTGTGAAATATTGTTATGAAAATACCAACTCACCAAAGAAGATCCAATGTAGTGAAAACAAAACACCTGATTCACATACAAACCACACTTTAATCACTAGCACTACCCTAAATACATCAATAAATCGTCTAACACATCAATATCCATTAGAGATTCTGTCTGTATGTCCGATAAATCTATAGGGCCTAGGTCACAGGGGAGCATCTCTATATCGTCTGCATCAGGCAGGGATGATGTAGCAGAGGACGACGAGTTATCCACCACCATCTCTATGTCATCTGCATCAGGCAGGGATGATGTAGCAGAGGACGACGAGTTATCCACCACCATCTCTATATCATCTGCACAGGGCTGGGAAGATGTAGCAGAGGACGATGAGGTAGTTTCGGAGGACTGGGAGGAGGTTATAGGCGCAGCCGGTAGTTGTACAGGTACAACAAAAAAACGTCTCCCTTTACTCCTGTACGGCGTTCCAATAGCAGGTATAACGAGCTGAAAAGCTAGGCCCACCTCTATTGCACCTCCGGCATATTTATCCCGCAGTTGCTGTCGAATATCGCTAAAAACAAGAACGAAACAATATAGCAACAATAACAGATGATATAAATTAATGTATAATATTATAAAGACAAAGAATACAACACCGACCTCCTGACCGCTGACATCAGGTTATCCAAACAGTTGTCGATCATGAGCCACTCATCATTACTTGGTCTGAACATGGTGTATAGAATACGCTACAACGAAAACCAACTGGAATCGACAATTCACTCAACCACCAACTCTGAATGACAATAGATGTCTGAAAAAGGAAATCCGGGTAGGAAAGGTTTCCAGGAAATTAACGGTAGGACATCCGTGGATACACACATCCAGTGACAAAATCACCGGGCTGATAACAGCTGCTCTTAGAAACCACCTACCGCAAACAAACAGAAAAAGAGTTTCCGTAAAGACACATATCGCATCCTGTACTGGTCACTTTAAAAAACCACGTCCTAAAAGCAAATCACAAGGCATGACTAAACATCTTTATAAAAGACACTCTCATTAGTTTACCCCAGGTTAGTGTGAAAATGTTAGACATGTATAGCGAAATAGATCTGAGTTATTTAGGGTGTTGTAGAGGAGGACTTAAGGTGCATAGACGTAAGTTGGACACTGTGATTAGTGGGTGTATATATTTAGATATAATTTTGCTAGTTGTAAGGTATTTAATATATAGTGTTCTAGGCAGATTTAGTAACAACTTTATGAATATCAATCAAACAAGTGAAATCGTTCAGTTTATAAGATCCGGCGAATGCCAAGATTTAGACACATTTAGAAAACTACTAACCGGGTATTATAAATTGAAAAGATGCGAACTGTTTGATAGATGTTCATTCTGTC
Source organism: Prosapia bicincta (assembly GCA_036971475.1). Lineage (NCBI taxonomy): Eukaryota > Metazoa > Arthropoda > Insecta > Hemiptera > Cercopidae > Prosapia > Prosapia bicincta. The sequence goes on along the minus strand of JBAIZL010000001.1, from coordinate 2,610,936 downwards.
ATAAATATAAATTTCAAAACAGATATATTAATTACAAACACATTAACTCATCCGAAAATCAAGAACACTATTTCAAGTATATAAATTCTAAATTGAGGGAGGGCGGTTATTTAAAGAAAGTTTTTCTACAAAATTGGGAGCATATAGTATATACCATCCTCGTAAAGATCGAATACGAATTGAGGTTGGAGTATTCAAAAATTTTCAAACTGGACGACCTTCAACATTACTATTATAATATGAAATTGTTGAACGTTGTGAGGCCGTATATAAAAAATGAATCGAAAACCCACTTCTATAACTCGTATCTTTACAATTATATTCTATACAGCGACCCTGACGGTATGTTCTCTGATATAGAATATAATAAAGATGCGATTATAGAAAGGTTTCATTTATTTTTTAGAAAATGTTGTCAATTCGATGAATACTTTAATCAGTCCATTGACCTAGCTCCCCCCAACTGGTCTTGGGACAACAACGATATCGAATCAGACGAGTATGGAATATCCTATACACTGGATGGGGAACATTTTAATAATAATATGGCTCATTACGATCTGAGGTTGAGTCGTAGGCAAGAAAGGATGGGTATATCTAATATGCATTCCGTATTGGGTAACGTCAGACTGTCAGCATATTAATGTGCCATAATATTATTAGGAGTAGTACCGTTATATTTATGACAACCACCGAATGAATAGGTCGTTTGAGAAACAGGCCATTTCCAATAGTCTAGCGCTCTATACTTGTAATCATTTATTTGAAGCACCTATTATATTGTAAAACATACAGATTTAGAATTTTAGACTTTACAGAGGCCTGATAGTACTAACAATGACTTTGCTGTGTTTTGCTGCTAATCAGTTTATATTCTTGTTAGATTTAGCATTAGACCTATGACATGAATTGTATTTAGCCTAAATTATGCCATGTGATTGGAATATTTATGAGATATGTCTAAGCTAGTGTCTATAGTTGATGTATTATTTACCTAGATATGTCTAAACTTTTTTTTAATTGTGTATAAAGCGATTGTAATTAGAGTTAAGAATGAATGTTTAGTTTTGTACATTGTTCAGATCATAATGTTATTGTAATTATACCTTTCTATTGTCAAATGACTATTACTAATTACCTTATCCTGTGTTGACCTTTGCATTAAGTGCAAGCACATGTAAACATAGTCGCTTGAAGGAACACACTGCATTAGACTCTTAGCGTAGCGAATGTCTGTACTCTTGATGGTTCAATGCACACCCTAGACAGGTAGAAGGCAACATGCACTGCGAACGACTTACATTTAGGGTCAATGGTTAATAACTTGTATCGTACTACGATTTGTAAGTTTAACCCGCTTTATTTTTGATGTCAGATTCGAGAACATTAATTTCAGATGACAATTCTATCTATTTTTAGTGATGAGTATTTCCAGATACTCTCTCTACATTGTGTCAGAACCTTTTAACATATGGCTTTTGTGACCTCTCATAGTTATTGTACATTTTACGATCTTATCAAAACAATATTTATCAAAGCTACACCTGTCTTATATTGCCCTTATTCTAGTTGATTGTTTTACATTTTTCCAATTAGACGTTACAGATTCAGCATAGCCCTATAGATTTATTGTTTTACAAAACAAGACACCCCATATGACATATTTTTTTTTTTTTTTTTTTTTTTTTTTTTTTTTTTCCAGGCGAAAAACCTATGAAGATTATCATCGCCTAACTAAAGTTATTTTAAATGATTATTTTAAAATAAAACTTACCAACTAAACAAAATAAAATAAAATAAAACTTTAATACAAATTGTAACTAAAACTAAAGACACTAAAATTATACATAGTTTAAATATTATTAAATAGATTCAGGTGGCGTAAGAAAGCGAGGACACGGTCGATAGCCGTGACATCGTCTCTTAAAACCACCTTTAAACTACCTCGAAGATCGTAACGTATATACAAATTTGTTAACTCATTACAATCAAGCAGTATATGCTTGATTGTAATATTATTTCTACAAAACTGACATAGTGGTGGATCCTCATGTCGCATCAACCATCCATGCGTTAACAAAGAGTGGCCGATGCGAAGTCGAGTAACCACCACTTCCTCCCTACGATTCGAACGAACAGATGTCCTCCATGGTCGGACGGTATTTTTGATGTCCCTCAGCTTGTTTCTATTTACATTTTGCCATTCTTCATTCCAAACAGAGAATAGTGTAGATTTAACTTTGCATACAAAATCTGATGCCATCACACGTTGTGTCGATGGCAACATACCTGTAGCTAATTTTGCACCTTCATCTGCTTTAGTGTTTCCGAATATTCCACAGTGACCAGGCACCCAGAGAAATGACACCTCGACACCTCGTAATTGGAACCTGTGTATAGAGCACAAGATGTCTCCAACTAAAGGGTTCTTAGTGTACATTTCCTGAATAGCCTGGAGAGCACTTTTGGAATCACAACATACAAGGTATTTAGATTTTGCAGACGGAATTGATCTTAAAGCTTGGAAAATTGCATAAAGTTCTGCAGTAAAAACGCTACAGGCTGAGGGCAATCCGTAAGTGAAAGTTTTTCCTTCCATATAAAATGCACAACCTATCCCATTGTCCAGTTTTGAACCGTCTGTGAATATAGTCACAGTGTGTTGGTGAGTTTGTTGAATCTGCAAAAACTCCTGACGATAAATAGCGTCAGGAGTATTGTGTTTTAGGTACATGGACAATGAGAAGTCACATTTTGGCTTTTGTATTGTCCATGGAGGGATGTAGCATGATGTTCGTTCGAATATAGGTGGATGTTCTAAATTTAGATTCCTAAAAATGCGCAACGTTCTTATTCCGAAGGGAGCAGTTGAACGTTGACGCACATTGTAACGATCCTCGAGGTGGTTGTCAAAAACTGCTTTGAATGCCGGATGTTTAGGTTTACTTCGAAGACCAGTGTAATATGAAATTTGTAGCATTTGACGTCGCATAGAGAGAGATGGTTCTCCAGCTTCAACTAGAAGGCTGGAGATTGGGCTTGATCTAAAAGCACCAGTAGAAAGTCTAAGACCAGCGTGATGTATTGAATCCAGGAGTTTCAGAACCGTAGGTCGAGCAGATGAATAGGCTATACAGCCGTAATCTATGCGCGATCTTACAACGGCGCGATAGAAACGGAGCATACAGGTTCTGTCTGCTCCCCAATTTGTACCACTTAGAACTCTCAACATATCCAATATCTTGCTGCACCGGGTCCTCAAATCACGCACATGCGAAATCCATGAAAGTCTTTTATCCAATAAAAGACCCAAAAATCTCACATTATCCGCGGTTTGAAGCCGCGTACCATCAAGATAAAGTATAGGTTCCTGGTGTTGCCTGCGACGACTAAATGCTATACACTGGGTCTTCGAAGCCGAAAACTTGAAGCCCGTAGATTTGGTCCACTCTTGCAATTTATTGATTACTAATTGTAAGGATCTTTCCGCTGTTGCCATACTTCTAGCAGCCATATATATACAAAAATCGTCTACAAACAGGGAACAGTGGACCGGTGACTGTACGTTTGAAGTGACGCTGTTAATGGCAACAGCAAACAGCGTCACACTCAAAACGCCACCCTGTGGTACACCATTCTCTAGTTCGCAACGATCAGAATATATGCCTCCTAGACGTACACGGAAAGTCCTGTTATTCAAATAATTTTTTATAAAAGCAAGAATGTTACCTTGTATACCCCATGATTTCAGTACGTTCAAAATTCCTCTTCTCCATGCCATGTCATATGCTTTCTCAAGGTCAAAGAAAACAGCTACCAGTGTTTGTCGTGAGATGAAGGCATTCTGTATAGCTGACTCCAACAAAACCAATTGGTCAACTGATGAACGTCCTTGTCTGGAACCACACTGAACGTTAGAAAGAAGTTTGTTTGTTTCTAGATACCAGACAAGACGACGGTTGACTATCTTCTCCAGTAGTTTGCAAAGGCAGCTGGTCAGCGAGATTGGTCTGTAACTACTGGGATTAGTTTTGTCCTTTCCTTGTTTTAGAAGAGGAATTATTGTCGCTTCTAACCATGCTTCGGGAAAACCGTGCTCCTCGAATATACGGTTGTATATCCGAAGGAGAACTAGTTTTGCCGACGGTGGTAGATTTTTAATCATGGAGTATACAATATCATCCGGGCCTGGAGCAGAATCCTTCGTTGACGAGAGAGCTGACTCTAGTTCGTCGATAGAGAAATGGTTATTTAAACAAGAATCTCCAGACACTCCAACGGTGAAAGGTAAGGCTTCCTGTTTACGTTTGTACTCCTGGAAAGCGTCCTTGTATGCAGAAGATGAAGAATGTTTTGAAAACGATAACGCTAGCACATTGGCAATTTCCTCACAGTCCGTGGTCATAACTCCATCCGGATGCCTTAATGAAATTAATGGCATCGGAACGGAAATGCCACAGACTGATCGTAATTTCTTCCATACTGTAGATGGAGCTGTAGTTCTTGTAATTGTGCCAATGTACTGCGACCATGATTCTCGTTTACTTTGCCTAAATATTCTCCGTGCTTTCGCACGGAAGATTTTATATTTTTCCAGGTTTTCACTCGTTGGATGTCTCTTGAACTGGTTCAAAGCTTTTCTCCGTTGACGAAGGATCACAGTGCACTCATCATTCCACCACGGAACTGGTGGTCGTCGTGGTTTGGACTCGCGGGTTGCATTCTGGGAATCCCCATGAAACATGGTGGGCATTGAAATCGCCCACTAATAGAAACGGAGTCGGCAACTGATTCATAAGGTCTACAAGATCTCTCTGTTACATGTTGTCACTTGGTGGGAGGTAGACACAACAGAGAGTGAGTTTGTATGGAACAGCTGTTTGAATTGCTACTGCTTGTAAGGGAGTTATTAAGTTCAGAGAAACGGCGTCGACACAGTCACGGGCTAGAATGGCTACGCCACCTCTAGCTCGATTTTCTGTAACGAAGTCCGATCTGTAAACTGAATACTCCCTTAGATGGAAATTGTGCGATTCATGAAGATGTGTCTCCTGAATACAAATGTACATAGGGGACACATCCCTTACAATTAATTTGAGATCCTCAATGTGACTTCTAACACCGTTAACGTTCCACTGAATCACGGTTTGTTTAGGTGTGGACATTGTATTTTAGTGAAATGGATTCACCTGGCTCTCACTGCCGTCATTGACAATTTGTTGGCATGGACTGTTGGACGTTCCAGGCAAAGAGTCATCAGAATCCATCACCACTATTGTAGTGGTGGAATCTGAGGAATTTTTTGACTCAGAAGGGGAGTTAGAAATGGTCCTCTTTTGAGTCGCTTTTAATTTTGCACCCACTTTCACAGGTGCAGTTTTGTTATTATTGTTATTTTTATTATTATTACTCGTAGTTGGAATAGGTTTCACACTTGTCTCTAATAGTGTCTTGCTTCTTCTAACTCTACCAGAGTTATCTGGCAATGGAGATTTCTTCGCACATTCAACATTATTATTTAAGTTGGAAACAGAATTTTTCGTCACCAAAGCTAATAGCTGGCTAACTTGCTCCGTGAGAACTTCAATTTTTTTATTTAGCTCAACGCAGTTGGAACACGACTTCTCAGTGGTGATAGCTGAGGCATAAGATTTCGTTTCAAGTCTAGGTTGAGTTGACTTGAACTTCTTTTTCGCTTCGAGGAAAGATGTTTTGTCCTTTGCCATTATGCTGAGGATCGCTTTCTCCTCCTTGAACTTTGGGCAGTTAAAGGAGCGAGCAGGGTGATCACCAGCACAGTTTGGGCATTTCGGAGCACTTGTGCAAACCTTCTCAGTATGGCCTTCGGATGCACACTGTCCGCATACCTCTGGCTTGGAGCAAGAAGAACTTACGTGTCCAAAACGTTGGCATTTAAAGCACCGGCGTGGATTGGGAACGTAGGGCCTAACAGAAAGTCGTTGATAGCCAGCATATAAATATTCCGGGATAGATGGTTTCCCGAATGTCAGGATAATTGATGTTGTTGGAACTCTCTGACCGTTTTCCATTCTCATAATTCGTACGACATCTGTTACACCTTCTGATACCAGTTCTGCTTTGATTTCGTCCTCACGGACATACAACAGATCCCTGCATGATATTACTCCCTTTGATGAGTTCAAGGTTTTGTGGGGAGCCACCGAAACCTTGACCTGATCAAAGAAGGAGGTCATTTTTAATAATAGCTGTGACTGCTTTGAATTGCTTGTTTCCAACAGCAGTGTTCCGTTCCGTAACTTCCTTATGGAAGAGACGGGTCCTGCTGCACATCCAGTTATAGCCTTTTGTATTACAAAAGGCGATACCTTTGACAGATCTTTTCCAGTTTCTGTGCAAGACACAATTAAGAACTTTGGTGATTCTAAATTCATTTCTTTCCCCCTATTTACTTCTCTAGGCATTTTCGGAGAAACCTCACGACGCCTCTTTACATTAAACTGGTTGGACATTTGTTGGTTTTCCATAATTTGTTATTAAGCTAACCATCGTGTCAGGCGTTACGGGCGAGACTATGAGAACGGGTACACCCATGGATCACTTTCGATCATTTCCAACCCCCGGAACTCTGGGGCCCATAGTTTCCTCCTTAGCTCGACTGGATGGGCATCAGTCGAGAACTCGTAATACTGTGCACAGGCTCCGACACCTGTGCACCGCGGACACTCCCTGACCAAGGACCGAAGTGGCTAGCGGACCAGCAACCGCGCATACGTCTTCGGCAGAGCAAGCTCACAGCAGCGTCCCAGACCAGAGTTTGTCACGCTCTGGACTTTTCAGCACTCCCAACGCGCAACGGTTCTGACCAGTCAAAATTCCCTAAGAGAAGATGTAAGTGTTGAAATGTGTATATATTGTGTTGGTGTGTGTATGTGTGTGTGTATGCTTTGTGAGTGGTGTAGTGTTAGGCTAGGGTACCGCGAGGGACGCCAAAACCCTCGTAGGATTTGTGTCTAACACATCAATATCCATTAGAGATTCTGTCTGTATGTCCGATAAATCTATAGGGCCTAGGTCACAGGGGAGCATCTCTATATCGTCTGCATCAGGCAGGGATGATGTAGCAGAGGACGACGAGTTATCCACCACCATCTCTATGTCATCTGCATCAGGCAGGGATGATGTAGCAGAGGACGACGAGTTATCCACCACCATCTCTATATCATCTGCACAGGGCTGGGAAGATGTAGCAGAGGACGATGAGGTAGTTTGGGAGGACTGGGAGGAGGACATAGGCGCAGCCGGTAGTTGTACAGGTACAACAAAAAAACGTCTCCCTTTACTCCTGTACGGCGTTCCAATAGCAGGTATAACGAGCTGAAAAGCTAGGCCCACCTCTATTGCACCTCCGGCATATTTATCCCGCAGTTGCTGTCGAATATCGCTAAAAAACAAGAACGAAACAATATAGCAACAATAACAGATGATATAAATTAATGTATAATATTATAAAGACAAAGAATACAACACCGACCTCCTGACCGCTGACATCAGGTTATCCAAACAGTTGTCGATCATGAGCCACTCATCATTACTTGGTCTGAACATGGTGTATAGAATACGCTACAACGAAAACCAACTGGAATCGACAATTCACTCAACCACCAACTCTGAATGACAATAGATGTCTGAAAAAGGAAATCCGGGTAGGAAAGGTTTCCAGGAAATTAACGGTAGGACATCCGTCGATACACACATCCAGTGACAAAATCACCGGGCTGATAACAGCTGCTCTTAGAAACCACCTACCGCAAACAAACAGAAAAAGAGTTTCCGTAAAGACACATATCGCATCATGTACTGGTCACTTTAAAAAACCACGTCCTAAAAGCAAATCACAAGGCATGACTAAACATCTTTATAAAAGACACTCTCATTAGTTTACCCCAGGTTAGTGTGAAAATGTTAGACATGTATAGCGAAATAGATCTGAGTTATTTAGGGTGTTGTAGAGGAGGACTTAAGGTGCATAGACGTAAGTTGGACACTGTGATTAGTGGGTGTATATATTTAGATATAATTTTGCTAGTTGTAAGGTATTTAATATATAGTGTTCTAGGCAGATTTAGTAACAACTTTATGAATATCAATCAAACAAGTGAAATCGTTCAGTTTATAAGATCCGGCGAATGCCAAGATTTAGACACATTTAGAAAACTACTAACCGGGTATTATAAATTGAAAAGATGCGAACTGTTTGATAGATGTTCATTCTGTCATAAATATAAATTTCAAAACAGATATATTAATTACAAACACATTAACTCATCCGAAAATCAAGAACACTATTTCAAGTATATAAATTCTAAATTGAGGGAGGGCGGTTATTTAAAGAAAGTTTTTCTACAAAATTGGGAGCATATAGTATATACCATCCTCGTAAAGATCGAATACGAATTGAGGTTGGAGTATTCAAAAATTTTCAAACTGGACGACCTTCAACATTACTATTATAATATGAAATTGTTGAACGTTGTGAGGCCGTATATAAAAAATGAATCGAAAACCCACTTCTATAACTCGTATCTTTACAATTATATTCTATACAGCGACCCTGACGGCATGTTCTCTGATATAGAATATAATAAAGATGCGATTATAGAAAGGTTTCATTTATTTTTTAGAAAATGTTGTCAATTCGATGAATACTTTAATCAGTCCATTGACCTAGCTCCCCCCAACTGGTCTTGGGACAACAACGATATCGAATCAGACGAGTATGGAATATCCTATACACTGGATGGGGAACATTTTAATAATAATATGGCTCATTACGATCTGAGGTTGAGTCGTAGGCAAGAAAGGATGGGTATATCTAATATGCATTCCGTATTGGGTAACGTCAGACTGTCAGCATATTAATGTGCCATAATATTATTAGGAGTAGTACCGTTATATTTATGACAACCACCGAATGAATAGGTCGTTTGAGAAACAGGCCATTTCCAATAGTCTAGCGCTCTATTCCAAATTTTAGTAACATGTCAGTGCCAAATCTATTAATCCATTCAAAATTACATAATGTAAAAATTATCCAGAGATGTAGTGTATCACAAACGATCTATCCATTCGGTATTTAACATAGATGTATCATAGATTATTGTAATGTAATATAGTTATAATAGGGTTTAATGCATAGGCCGTGTGAGAAACAATCCCACTGTCCGTAGAGAACCGTCTTTATGGGGGGAAAAGCGGTTAACGTTAATATCTAACGCCATATTCCAAATTAATTAACATGTCTGCACAGTTGTAAGACAGACTCATTTCTATTCAATTTCACTATCATATTTATACATACTGAAAACTATATGGAGATGTGTTGGTTCTCAGACCGTCTATACACGTGATATTGTAGAATTGTATAAATTTTAACATTCGACATAGGTAATAACAATTGTATATCATTGTATAAAAACCAAGCCATTAGCGGGGAAACGGGAAATGAGAAGGAGAGAAAAAGACTAGAATACATCCGAGGCAACCGCAGCCGTGACACCGCTAGTATTTAGCAGATGAACACTGTAATAAAGGCTAACACCATACTATATATTGAAATTGTGACTGCAGAACTGTATGTCGGTTATTAATGAACAGTGTAAGCAAGGTCTAGTTTGACATAAATATGGTAAAATCATGTGAATTTGTGACTACACAACTGTAGTTCCATTATTAATGAACAGTGTAGGCAAGGTCTAGTTTGACATAAATATGGTAAAATCATGTGAAAATGTGACTACAGAACTGTATCTCCGTTATTAATGAACAGTGTAAACAAGGCTAAAACCGTACTATATATTGAAATTGTGACTACAGAACTGTATGTCGGTTATTAATGAACAGTGTAAACAAGGCTAAAACCATACTATATATTGAAATTGTGACTACAGAACTGTATGTCGGTTATTAATGAACAGTGTAAGCAGGGTCTAGTTTGACATAAATATGGTAAAATCATGTGAAATTGTGACTACAGAACTGTATTTCCATTATTAATGAACAGTGTAAGCAAGGTCTAGTTTGACATAAATATGGTAAAATCATGTGAAATTGTGACTACAGAACTGCTCGTAATTAGCAAATGAGGACCAAATATATCAGAGGTGTGAAGTACGGCCATCTACCAGAACATCTACCCAGTAAATCTACCCAGGAACGATCCAGGCAGATGTTTCTCTCTCTCTCTCTTTCTCATTATAAATATTTTGAAAATACGTTTTGGGGAAAATGTCGGTCATTAAATTCACACATATGATATGAATATATATATGCAATGGCTTAGTTTATAACGTAACCTAGAGAGGTAATGTTTGTATATAATATAGCCAAAATATAGATAATTATATTCTTCTTGTTTTGTAAAAACACAATTAATCTCTAGGGCCACAGCAATGCTGATTCTGTAACGTCCAAATCTAATAATTGCTTTAAAAACATGTATAACAATTATGTCATATGGGGTGTCTTGTTTTGTAAAACAATAAATCTATAGGGCTATGCTGAATCTGTAACGTCTAATTGGAAAAATGTAAAACAATCAACTAGAATAAGGGCAATATAAGACAGGTGTAGCTTTGATAAATATTGTTTTGATAAGATCGTAAAATGTACAATAACTATGAGAGGTCACAAAAGCCATATGTTAAAAGGTTCTGACACAATGTAGAGAGAGTATCTGGAAATACTCATCACTAAAAATAGATAGAATTGTCATCTGAAATTAATGTTCTCGAATCTGACATCAAAAATAAAGCGGGTTAAACTTACAAATCGTAGTACGATACAAGTTATTAACCATTGACCCTAAATGTAAGTCGTTCGCAGTGCAGGTTGCCTTCTACCTGTCTAGGGTGTGCATTGAACCATCAAGAGTACAGACATTCGCTACGCTAAGAGTCTAATGCAGTGTGTTCCTTCAAGCGACTATGTTTACATGTGCTTGCACTTAATGCAAAGGTCAACACAGGATAAGGTAATTAGTAATAGTCATTTGACAATAGAAAGGTATAATTACAATAACATTATGATCTGAACAATGTACAAAACTAAACATTCATTCTTAACTCTAATTACAATCGCTTTATACACAATTAAAAAAAAGTTTAGACATATCTAGGTAAATAATACATCAACTATAGACACTAGCTTAGACATATCTCATAAATATTCCAATCACATGGCATAATTTAGGCTAAATACAATTCATGTCATAGGTCTAATGCTAAATCTAACAAGAATATAAACTGATTAGCAGCAAAACACAGCAAAGTCATTGTTAGTACTATCAGGCCTCTGTAAAGTCTAAAATTCTAAATCTGTATGTTTTACAATATAATAGGTGCTTCAAATAAATGATTACAAGTATAAAATATATATAACATAAAGGTTATTGCAATAATATTGTCTATACTTTGTTCACACAAATATCCCCCGAAGGGGAAGGAGAGGCCCCAAGCCCCGCCTACTCCACGTGACATCCTCCAAAATCAAATTGATGCCTCCGTTCAAACCTCCTGCTTGACAAGTACATTCACCCTTACGAACCTTTACGGCCACTCCAGAGGGGATGCATACAACCTTACGGGCTACGCAGAGCCTCGCCAGTGGGCTTTCATTCGTCTCTTTCACACTACCCGCCAAGGAGGAGGGTCTAATTACTTTACAAAAACATTTGTGTGTGTGAAAAAATCAACATTCGTCAGCTATTCATATTGTTTACTCATTCGTGGAATTTTGTAGCCACAAGTTGGTTAGTCTGAATATTTATAGAAAACATAGCAAATCATTGTGCATAATTAATACTTATATATAATCTAGTTGAATATTTATACAATATATAGATAATCAATGTGCATAATTAATACATATATAATCTAGCTTCTGCTTAACAGACTGTTTATACAATATATAGATAATCATTATTATTATGTTTACCTAATCACTAGACAGTAATCAATGTGAATAAATAATACCTATATATAATCTAGTTTTTGTTAGGTTGAATTACAATATGCTTATCTAACCACTTTACAGAATTAATACATATTAATCTATTAGCGTTTGTCAAGTTGAATATTTACAGTGCGTGGCTATTCGCTCATGCGTAGACGTTTGTAACCGTAGGGCAGTGTGTTGTATCCGTCGTCCTCGTCCAACTTCCTCTTTGCACCAGTTAACCTGAAGATTTTACTTTCTGACGTGGTGATGACGTCACGACCTTCTGTGCGGCGTATCCTATCGCTGGTGGTTACTATAGGATCGCTACCCTCCAAAACCATCCGCTTCATCGATTCAAAATTGACCGAGGCTGATGTGCCGAGATTGAGAGTCAGGCCCTTGACCTTGCACACGGTCACGTGTTTGTTTTTATTTGTAGACCATACTTTGTAGGCGTAGACTTTAGGACCTCCAGAGACGAATTCTGTAATGTAGGAACCAGGGCCGTATTCCGAGAGCTCGTCAGTCATCTGGCCTAAATAATCTCCAGTCACCACTCTTGGCAATCCCTCCCTATGAAGGTATACCACACTGTCTGTATCCTTGTAGATAAGTTGAGGGCCGAGTGCGTCCATATATTCGTAAAGCTTTAACCGAGCGTGAGCGGTGGTGTAGACGGCCAGCACAACGTTGACGGTGGGCAGTATTTCGCAAACGTCATCCGAAAACTGCCAATTCACAACCAATACGTCTTCGTTTACTTCCTGAATGTGGTTGACGTCAATGGATGGGCTCTGCAGCATTTTGAACAGTTCCTGAGGTTGCCTGATAATCGACGTTTTAGTCTGGTTCTCTCTCTGTCCAAATTTTCCCCAAAACGAGTTCAACATTAGTTTTGCCAACGAACGGGATCCTTCGTTTTTGACAATCTTTGATTGGTCCAAACGGACACCCTCGTTGGTGAAATAATCCTCTACATACTTTGCCCTGTCCTCTTCAGTTTTACACCAGCCGGGGTAGCCTGACGCCTCTTGTTTCATCTTTAGAAATTTATTAATAAAATCCTTAAACAGGCCGTCGTTCCCTGAAGCCATCTCGTGCATTTCCACAACAACATAGCCCTTCTCTACAGCTTTGCGTATCTCGTCCATGGTCCATGTGCCCGTCAGAGCGCGCTCGTCCACCGTATGGTCGCAATCGCCAGGATTGAGAGTTTCGCCGCATGTCCGACATAGTACAAACATCAGCTTGTTATTCATCTTCGCATAATCAGGTCGGGTGTAAACTGTGTCTCTTCTATTACGTACTTTAGGATAAACTGGAAGTCAAAGGCCTGGCCGTTGTGAGCGATTACAATCACCTTTTTGTACGCCTTTCGCACTTCCATTAGGTACGCCATGAACCCGTTGATGGGATCCTCTCTGAACACTCTGGTTCTATCCGTGCACTGTGGGCAGGCGCCGCCGCCATTCATACACATCCAACAGTATTGCTGGGATACGCACAGGTTGACTCGATGCACACGAGCGTCGTTAATTACCTCGTCTTGTCGAGTTTCAAGATCAAAAAAGACAAACAGAAAGTTGGTTGATAGCGGGCGACGTGTATCAATTCTCATGTAGCACAGATGGCCTGCAGGCATGTAATCCTTACACACTTTACAATAGTTTTCGCCGCACACGTGAGGGGCTTTTCTACCCTTCTTTAGAATGTATCTATTACAGTCTGGGCACTTTCTTATAGCCCGGCATACGCTCTTCATGTGCGCCTTAAAACAGGCTCTATTTTGAAATTGTCTATTGCAGTCGCCACACAGGATGCCGTCGTCTTCAAGCACACACGGCGGGGTCCTCTTGCATGAGTTGCATTGGGCTGAACATCTATGGCGTAGGCGATCATCGTATGGTACATGACACAATTCGCAATAGTAAACACACGCGAACGCACCTGTCAGGCTTGTAACAACATTATAGTGGTTGGCGTGATATAACAAGTTTAACTTATGCTTGGGATTCTGAACGTCGCCTTCAAAGTAGATATCACGACCTTTGCTGCCGTAATTGTAGACGGTGATTTTATAATCGGCGAGTAAATCTTGAAACTGTTGCAGCTCTCGAATGCCTGCACCGCCGTCTCCTATCTGCACCCCTGCGTCAGTCATTAGCTGTTTTGCTCTGTTGGTTTGACGTTTGCATCTGTCCCTACACACAAGCTTGTACTCTGGGTCTCTTGACGCATGCGCTATAGCTACAACCAGAGCACGGGGTAAACAGAGGTTGTCTGTGTTTTTAATCGTAACAATCCCTTTCCTACGGTGCGATTCTTCTACGAAGTTATTATACATTCCGGGTCTTACACGCCCACGCCCTCGCCCTATAGGTACTTTGACCTTGGTACAGGTCACTCTGAAGGTGTCGTCGGCTTTAAATGTATTTGCATTGCTCTGGATTATTGAGCCGAGGATGTTAAACAAGGCGTCCACAGTTGTCGCAGAGGCAGCTCTAAATGCAATATATCCAGGGGCGTGGTTTCGGAGATTTAAGCTCTGCATGGTGAAGCCCAGTTGTATGTCTTCGGTAGCGTTGTTCTTCATCGTCTCTAGGATTTCCTCTAGCCCTCGTCTCACCCACATCAGCTCGTTTTCCGTGGCTGGTACGGGGTTAAAGTTGAATGTCACTCTAGTCCCGTTCAAACGGAATTTCCTTACATATGTCTGTTCCGTTGATACAACACGTACGGCCATTTTACAGATACAAGTCACTATAATAGATCCTAAATTAACACAGGTATATGCTATATATATTCAAATTGATTCTATGTGAAATAGTTTTGAGAAAATAACTAGAATAAGATTACTAAGATTGACAATGGTATATGTTGAACAATTTAAAATTAAATCTAGTTGTTTGCTAATACTAACAATTGTATTTTGTTAGATAATTATTAAAATATTGTGATTAATTTGTTTTCATAAATATTCAGATCAACAATGATATTAGATTATACGAGTTATTCGACTCACAGGTCGCAATGAATAGCGATTGCTTTAATATAGGCTACAGATTTCCCACGAGAAAAGTAAAGACAAGATAGCTTACCAGAATGTTTCTTCTTCCAAAGCTGTATAGCAAGTACTGTTTTTCGCGATGAGATTTATACTTCATAAACGCCTGCCCCTCCATACCAAATGGGATCTCCCGCCGAGATTAATAGAGAACGGTCCATCTCGAATGGACTCTTCCACAGCTATTTGTTTACTTTTTAATAGCATGCGTAATAAATCGATACGTTTGTTGACACAATTACAATAGCCTTGTCTCACAACACGGCTGTGCGGGTTATAGCGGTCACCAGGTGTCTTTGCGGTTCTATGCGTTATCTCTGCATGGTTGCACATGTAGGTTAGGCTTGTTCACTCAGGCTATAAGGCTTTGTTACACTGTTTCACCTCTAAAAGGTGGGCCATACTCTATATGTTTTTTGATAATCTGTAGCGCGGGTCGCTAGCTAGTCATGGATCATAGCCCACTGTTTTGTTTAGCAATCAACCTGTGGCCCACGTTACCTGGGTTCCCTGGGTGGGCCCTGGGATCATTCGAGCTTTGATATTTCATATATTAATCAATTATATCTCGCGATATCCCCCACGTTGGTAGCCACCTCAGGGGCAGATCCTGAGACTGTCCGTGGGGTAGGTTGTTACGTCATAGGCTTGCCTGATTAGGTTTTTTTCCAATAACCACCTCTAGACGTAGCCACCCCCGGTTCCATGCTCATGGTCTTTCAGAGCTGCCTCTCGTCCATAACATCCCCCAGAGATGGTCCTGTTTGTTGCTGAGATCGCCCAATCTACTAGGGGTAGGTTAGATACATTTTGGCCGGCTTAGGTTAGTCGATTATAAACCCCATAGTCTATGATCAACACCATGGGGTGGTCCTAAACGTAGCTAAGATCGCCCTTGTAATTAGGAGTATGTTGGGTTAGATACAATTTGGCTAGCGAGGTTTTCCAATAACTACATCTAGACGTAGCCAAAAGGGCACCATTGTCTATGATCAAGGCCAATCATGGGGCTCTTTGTCCTTGGCAACCCCCGGGGATGGTCCTAAACGTAGCTGAGATGTCCCCCAACACTTAGGTTAGGTTAGATCCGTTTTGCCTAGCTTAGGTTAGCTGATTGGAATTAGTTTTTTCCGTTTACCACCCCTCTAGGCATGGTCAAAACCACCCTTAGGGTTGGGTGAGGGTAGGCGTCAGGCCTCTGCATCATCCAAAACTACCCCTATAGTCCTAGGTTACGCACCCTATCGGACAAAGCACATGTTCCAATATTCTATCGAAAATCGCCCCACCCCCAATCTACCCCCGGAGCATCCGCCGGGGAAGGTCCTGAACGTAGCTGAGGTCACCCCCTACACATAGGTTGGGTTAGGTTGGATACAATTTGGCTAGCCTAGGTTAGTGGCTTGGAGTTAAATTTTTTCGAAAAACTACCCCCTTCCCCTCTAAACGTGTTCAAAACCACCCCTAAGGCTTGGATCAGGGTCGCGACGTCCGCCCGCATCATCCGAAACTACCCCTATAGTCCTGGGTTACGTAGCGGCCGATTTTTTTTTTTTCGAAAAACTACCCCCTACCCCCCAGAACGTGGTCGAAACCACCCCTTGGTCTGGGGTCAAGGTCGGGATGACCTTGAGCATCATCCAAAACTACCCCTATAGCCCTAGGTTACGTAGCGGCCGAGTTTAGGGGTGGGCGCGCCAAACTGACGGCAGATCTACTAACGTTACTCTGGACTATTCAGCCAAAAACGCTCCAAAGCGTGTCTGACTTTATTTCCGAAGCAGGTCTGAAGGCTACGTACCCAGATGTACGATTCTTAAAGTTTATGCTAGTCATAGTAAAACCAAGTCGATCTTCGTCTGTTGTACCCCTAGTCACAGATTCAACCAACTCTTTAAGTCCCTGTCTAACCCATTCAATCTCTCCTACACCTTCAGGGGGTGTATTGAATTTAAAAACAATTTTATTCCCGTATAAACGGAATTTCTTTACATAGGTTTGCACATTAGAAAAAATATACACGGCCATAATATAGGTTTTATTTTAAGAAGTCAAATTAGAAACAGAGATAGGATAACAATCACACTTACCTCTTTGCAGTCAGAATGAGAAACGAGTATACTGTGCTAACTGTTATATAGCTAACTGTTTATTAGAAACAGAGATAGGATAACAATCACACTTACCTCTTTGCAGTCTGAATGAGACCGGAGTATACTGTCCTACCTGTAATATACGGGTTTATATAGCAACCTGTTTAGAGTGGGAGACATAGGTCAGCGATTTCTAATCCTTTCACTGCACGACACAACCGCGAGTGGGAGTGAAAGTTCAACGATTTCACACTGCACGACACAACCTCGAGTGCGGGAAAAGGTCAATGATTTCTAAACTTTCCGTTGCGTGACACAGCCGCTTTGGGCAACTACGTAATGGGAACTACACAAAGGACGCGTGGGGAGTTGCACAGTATATAAGCCGGTACATACAGAGAGCATCAGTCTTCAGCGCTTTGCAGTTAGGTGCGTTGTGTGTGTTTTATCTTAATTATGAATACTGCAAGTCAGCTCTCCAAAAATTCGACAGTTAACCGGTTCAATGCGGTTCCGGTTTACGAGCGAATTTTGGTGTCGTTAAAGTCGTTGGCGTTGAATAAAGAATACGGCATTATCTGTGCGAAACTCGTAACAACCGTTCATGGCTCGTCTATTCAGGTTGACTTTGATGACGATATAAAAAAGACTACTTTTTTCCGAAACGGTATACCGCTATAGTGAAAGATTCCGATCTTCCGGAGTTGGAGAAATGCAAATTTGTCATTACACGTCATGTCGGTAAGACGGTGATAATGGAAATACGGCCGTAAATCGTATTTATTTTCAAGGGGGGACATATTTTAATGGAGTGGTCACCACTGATTACAGCGTGGCTGGAGGTGTTTTCACTGGGACGAACTATTAGAGTTCATCCCACGGGGAGCTGGCTTGAGCGGTTCCGGTTTACGAGCGAATTTTGGTGCCTTTAAAGTCGTTGGCGTTGAATAAAGAATACTGTATTATCTGTGCAAAGCTCGTAACAACCGTTCATCTGTTCAAGTTGACTTTGATGACGATATAAAAAAGACTACTTTTTTCCGAAACGATAGATACTGCTATAGTGAAAGATTCTTCTGGAGTTGGAGAAATGTCGGTAAGACATGGTGATAATGGAAATACGACAGTAAATTTATTTTCAAGGGGGTGACATATTTTAATGGAGTGGTCACCACTGATTACAGCGTGGCTGGAACTTTTCACTGGGACGAACTATTAGAGTTCACCGTATCGACTGTTTCCTTTGCTTAGGAAGTAAGACACGGTATCCTCCTCAATATTCAGTAAGTTTTATTGTACGATGATAATAGCAGTAATATCAGAGGATTATAATTGAATTTCATTTCTAATTAATTTTCTTAGACGGCTGTGGGAAACGCACGGGCAACTGCAGCTCGTAGAGTATCGGCTGATGCACTGCAGATACTAAAGAGACTCGTAACGGACTTAGAGGCAGCGTTTCAAAGAGATGGATACGAGGAAAATTTCTATGCGGTCGGCGTATGGCGGATAATTTTTTTTTTTTTTTTTTTAAATGGGTAGGTGAAAATCTTTAAAAAGACGCTGCGCAATCCGTATTAAGCAACAGTGTGAGATTCTTACTCACTAAAAACACCTCCCTTTGTCATGACCAGTTGAAGCAACTGACTAATGACTTTCATTTATAAAAAAAAAAAAAAAAAAAAAAAAAAAAAAAATGGTGGAAAACTTAAGTTTCTCTTTGTTCTAAAGTGGCCTAATCTTGTGGTCTAGTTCTTTGTAGACGGCGGACATGCCTAGTCACATCAAGGACTGGCTCAATCTCCTGATTAGGATGTATATGCAGTCTATGCAAATGCTTAGAGGCATAAACCTTAACCTCATCTATAACAAATTTGATTTTCAGATCCCGGTGCAGGTCTTCATTTCTAACGTACCATGGTGCATTTACCATGTTACGTAATACCTTATTTTGAAATGTCTGAATCATTTTCAAATTTGTTTTTTTGGTACATCCCCATAATTGAATACCATATGTCCAGATGGGTTTTAGAATTTGGTTGTATAATCTTATTTTATTATTCAGTGATAGTTCAGAACTACGGCCCATCAACCAGTATAACTTTCCATATTTGGCATTTAGTTCTTCTTTTTTACATGTTCCTTCCACTTCAATTTTGCATCCAGTGTCATACCTAGGTATTTTGCTGTATTTGCTGTTGGTATGGCATTGCCATTTATCAGTATTTGTGGAGTAATAACCTTTCTGTTTGTATAGGTAACTGTCGAGGGGATCACCCAGCAAGTTATAGAGGATGTGTAATTGCTAAAACCTATCAAGAAAGAAATAGAAATCAGAGAGGAACAAAACAAAGAGCAAGAAATAACGTAAACATTAACTATCCTAGAGAGGTTATCAAAAATTCACCAGGTATGAGTCAAGTAGCTGATAAACCAAAGTCTTATGCCAGTATAATAAAAAACCAGAGAAAAGAAGATGAAAACGCAATCAAGTATGCAATTAGTCAAATTCTACAAAGATTAGAAGGCCAGGAAAGATCAATAAAGCTGTTAACTGATGAGATTAAAAAAATGAAATCAAATCATACTAAAACTCCAGTGAATGGCAAAAATAGAAATGAGTGATGAACTAAGAATTGTTACATGGAATGCAAATGGACTCCATAAACATATTTCTGAACTTCAAATATTTTTGAATAATGAAGATATTGATATATGTTTAATATCGGAAACTCATTGCTCAAAGCAATCTCTTATAAGAATACCACAGTACATATGTTACCACGCCTTGCACCCAGACAATAAAGCTAGAGGTGGCTCTGCCATTTTAATTAAAAACAATATACAACACTATGAAGAGTTAAAAGTAGAAACATTTAAAATGCAAGTAACTAAGATAAATATTAAAGCAAATAATAAGGATGTTAAAATATCAGCCATCTATTGCTCACCGAGACAAAAGCTATATCAATATGACTATAGAAATGTATTTGGAATGCTTGGCAATAGCTTCGTTATTGGAGGAGACTTTAATGCTAAGCATTCGCACTGGGGATCAAGGTTAACAAATACTAAAGGAAGGGAACTATATCGAGCAGCTATGGACTATAGATGTGTGTTCTCCTCATCGGGATCTTTAACATATTGGCCATCGGACCCTGACAAAATCCCTGATTTGATTGACTTCTTCATTTCAAAAGGTATAGCAAAGATTCATATTACTGTGAAAGGGGGGATGATCTATCCTCAGACCATACCCCAGTGATACTCACATTAAGTGAAAGGGTGAAATAACAACCTCCCTAAACTTACCAATAAACTAACTAATTGGGAAATCTTTAGGGAAAAGCTCTATGACTTTATAAATCTCCAATCTCTAATGGACACACCAGATGAAATTGATAATGAAGTTGAACAGTTAACAGCAGACATTCAACAAGCAGCTGAAGAGAGTACTCCAATATCGTATGTTAAAAAGTATAGAGAAATAAGCTATCCAGAAGATGTTAGAGAGATGATTCTTGCTAAAAGAAGAGCTAGAAGAAAATGGCATCAATCTAGGTCGCCTGAAGATAAATCATTGGTTAATCGTCTCAACAATGTGTTGAGAAAACGCATTAAGGAAGTTAAAAACGAATCCTTAAGCACTTTTCTAAATAGCTTAGCAGATGATGAAATAACGAACTATTCTTTGTGGAAGGCTGCCAGAAAGCTAAATAGGCCTATTGCTCAAAATCCGCCTTTGAAAATGAGAGACGGTAATTGGGCTAAAAGTGCGAAGCAAAAAGCTGAATTATTTGCTGATTATTTAGAAGAAGTGTTTACTCTACTTAATACAAACTCAAATCCAATCTTAATAAACCTTAACAATATTTCATGCAGTACAAGTATTCAATGTGTAACACTTAAAGAAATTAGGGATATAATTAAACATCATTTAAGTGAAAGAAAATCACCTGGCAATGATCTAGTTACAGGGAAAATAATGAAAGAGCTACCGGGCATTGTTATATTGAAGTTGCAGCTTATAATAAATGCATGCTTCAAAATTAAATATGTACCTAAACACTGGAAAATACCTGAAATTATAGTAATACCCAAACCAGGTAAACCTCCTACAGAAGTCACATCCTACCGACCAATTTCGCTGTTGCCAATTATGTCAAAAATATTTGAAAGACTTCGATTAAAAAGACTTTCACAGATTATAAATGAAAAGCAACTGATTCCAGGTCACCAATTTGGTTTTAGAAGTAAACATTCTACAATCGATCAGGTTCATCGCATCACTAATACAATAGAAAATGCTTTAGAAGAAAAGAAAATCTGCATGGCTGCTTTCTTGGATGTAGCCCAAGCATTTGATAAAGTATGGCATGAAGGGTTGAAGTATAAGCTCTATAGAGATTTACCAATACCGTTTTATCAAATACTTTCATCATATTTAGAAGAAAGATATTTTAGGGTTAGATATGATAAAGACTATTCAGACTTGAAAAAGATATCTGCTGGAGTTCCACAGGGTAGTGAACTGGGGCCTACACTTTACCTACTATATACGGCTGATATTCCATTGGGTAATAACATAATGACAGCCACGTTTGCTGATGATACCGCACTTTTATCAACAGATAACTCTGTTACCAAAGCAGCCAATAGTTTACAAACTGCCATGAATAATCTTTATATCTGGACTCAAAAATGGCGCATTAAGTTAAATGAAACTAAATCCGGTCTTGTAACCTATACAAACAGAAAGGTTATTACTCCACAAATACTGATAAATGGCAATGCCATACCAACAGCAAATACAGCAAAATACCTAGGTATGACACTGGATGCAAAATTGAAGTGGAAGGAACATGTAAAAAAGAAGAACTAAATGCCAAATATAGAAAGTTATACTGGTTGATGGGCCGTAGTTCTGAACTATCACTGAATAATAAAATAAGATTATACAACCAAATTCTAAAACCCATCTGGACATATGGTATTCAATTATGGGGATGTACCAAAAAAACAAATTTAAAAATGATTCAGACATTTCAAAATAAGGTATTACGTAACATGGTAAATGCACCATGGTACGTTAGAAATGAAGACCTGCACCGGGATCTGAAAATCAAATTTGTTATAGATGAGGTTAAGGTTTATGCCTCTAAGCATTTGCATAGACTGCATATACATCCTAATCAGGAGATTGAGCCAGTCCTTGATGTGACTAGGCATGTCCGCCGTCTACAAAGAACTAGACCACAAGATTAGGCCACTTTAGAACAAAGAGAAACTTAAGTTTTCCACCATTTTTTTTTTTTTTTTTTTTTTTTTTTTTTTTATAAATGAAAGTCATTAGTCAGTTGCTTCAACTGGTCATGACAAAGGGAGGTGTTTTTAGTGAGTAAGAATCTCACACTGTTGCTTAATACGGATTGCGCAGCGTCTTTTTAAAGATTTTCACCTACCCATTTAAAAAAAAAAAAAAAAATTATCCGCCATACGCCGACCGCATAGAAATTTTCCTCGTATCCATCTCTTTGAAACGCTGCCTCTAAGTCCGTTACGAGTCTCTTTAGTATCTGCAGTGCATCAGCCGATACTCTACGAGCTGCAGTTGCCCGTGCGTTTCCCACAGCCGTCTAAGAAAATTAATTAGAAATGAAATTCAATTATAATCCTCTGATATTACTGCTATTATCATCGTACAATAAAACTTACTGAATATTGAGGAGGATACCGTGTCTTACTTCCTAAGCAAAGGAAACAGTCGATACGGTGAACTCTAATAGTTCGTCCCAGTGAAAAGTTCCAGCCACGCTGTAATCAGTGGTGACCACTCCATTAAAATATGTCACCCCCTTGAAAATAAATTTACTGTCGTATTTCCATTATCACCATGTCTTACCGACATTTCTCAAACTCCGGAAGATCGGAATCTTTCACTATAGCAGTATCGTTTCGGAAAAAAAGTATTCTTTTTTATATCGTCTTTTTTTTTTTTTTTTTTTTTTTTTTTTTTTTTTTTTTTTTTTTACCAGGCGAAAAACCTATTGAGGTTATCATCGCCTAACTAAAGTTGTGTTTTTAAAATAATACTTCATAAATAAAACTAATCAAAATAAAACAGAATAAAATAAATAAATGTTTAAAACTAAATGTTATAATCTAAAACTAAAGAACCTAAAATTATACAAAATTTAAATATTATTAAATATATTAAGGTGGCGTAAGAAAGCGAGGACACGGTCGATAGCCGTGCCATCGTCTCTTAAAACTACCTTTAAACTACCTCGAAGATCGTAACGTATATATAAATTTGTCAACTCATTACAATCAAGCAGGATATGCTTGATTGTAATATTATTTCTACAAAACGGACATAGTGGTGGATCCTCATGTCGCATCAACCATCCATGCGTTAACAAAGAGTGGCCGATGCGAAGTCGAGTAACCACCACTTCCTCCCTACGATTCGAACGAACAGATGTCCTCCATGGTCGGACGGTATTTTTGATGTCCCTCAGCTTGTTTCTATTTACATTTTGCCATTCTTCATTCCAAACAGAGAATAGTGTAGTTTTAACTTTGCATACAAAATCTGATGCCATCACACGTTGTGTCGATGGCAACATACCTGTAGCTAATTTTGCACCTTCATCTGCTTTAGTGTTTCCGAATATTCCACAGTGTCCAGGCACCCAGAGAAATGACACCTCGACACCTCGTAATTGGAGCCTGTGTATAGAGCACAAGATGTCTCCAAACTAAAGGGTTCTTAGTGTACATTTCCTGAATAGCCTGGAGAGCACTTTTGGAATCACAACACACAAGATATTTAGATTTTGCAGACGGAATTGATCTTAAAGCTTGGAAAATTGCATAAAGTTCTGCAGTAAAAACACTACAGGCTGAGGGCAATCCGTAAGTGAAAGTTTGTCCTTCCATATAAAATGCACAACCTATCCCATTGTCCAGTTTTGAACCGTCTGTGAATATAGTCACAGTGTGTTGGTGAGTTTGTTGAATCTGCAAAAACTCCTGACGATAAATAACGTCAGGAGTATTGTGTTTTAGGTACATGGACAATGAGAAGTCACATTTTGGCTTTTGTATTGTCCATGGAGGGATGTAGCATGATGTTCGTTCGAAGATAGGTGGATGTTCTAAATTTAGATTATTAAAAATGCGCAACGTTCTTATTCCGAAGGGAGCAGTTGAACGTTGACGCACATTGTAACGATCCTCGAGGTGGTTATCAAAAACTGCTTTGAATGCCGGATGTTTAGGTTTACTTCGAAGACCAGTGTAATAAGAAATTTGTAGCATTTGACGTCGCATAGAGAGAGATGGTTCTCCAGCTTCAACTAGAAGGCTGAGAACAAGGTCTAGGCCACTTTAGAACAAAGAGAAACTTAAGTTTTCCACCATTTTTTTTTTTTTTTTTTTTTTTTTTTTTATAAATGAAAGTCATTAGTCAGTTGCTTCAACTGGTCATGACAAAGGGAGGTGTTTTTAGTGAGTAAGAATCTCACACTGTTGCTTAATACGGATTGCGCAGCGTCTTTTTAAAGATTTTCACCTACCCATTTAAAAAAAAAAAAAAAAAATTATCCGCCATACGCCGACCGCATAGAAATTTTCCTCGTATCCATCTCTTTGAAACGCTGCCTCTAAGTCCGTTACGAGTCTCTTTAGTATCTGCAGTGCATCAGCCGATACTCTACGAGCTGCAGTTGCCCGTGCGTTTCCCACAGCCGTCTAAGAAAATTAATTAGAAATGAAATTCAATTATAATCCTCTGATATTACTGCTATTATCATCGTACAATAAAACTTACTGAATATTGAGGAGGATACCGTGTCTTACTTCCTAAGCAAAGGAAACAGTCGATACGGTGAACTCTAATAGTTCGTCCCAGTGAAAAGTTCCAGCCACGCTGTAATCAGTGGTGACCACTCCATTAAAATATGTCACCCCCTTGAAAATAAATTTACTGTCGTATTTCCATTATCACCATGTCTTACCGACATTTCTCAAACTCCGGAAGATCGGAATCTTTCACTATAGCAGTATCGTTTCGGAAAAAAAGTATTCTTTTTTATATCGTCATCAAAGTCAACTTGAACAGATGAGCCATGAACGGTTGTTACGAGCTTTGCACATATTCAGCTCCCTTTGGGATGAGCTCCAATAGTTCACCCCCCAGTGAAAACAGCTCCAGCCACGCTGTAATCAGTGGTGACCACTCCATTTATATATGCCACCCCATTGAAAATAAATTTACCGTCGTATTTCCATTATCACCATGTCTTACCGACATTTCTCCAACTCCAGAAGAATCTTTCACTATAGCAGTATCTATCGTTTCGGAAAAAAGTAGTCTTTTTTATATCGTCATCAAAGTCAACTTGAACAGATGAACGGTTGTTACGAGCTTTGCACAGATAATACAGTATTCTTTATTCAACGCCAACGACTTTAAAGGCACCAAAATTCGCTCGTAAACCGGAACCGCTCAAGCCAGCTCCCCGTGGGATGAACTCTAATAGTTCGTCCCAGTGAAAACACCTCCAGCCACGCTGTAATCAGTGGTGACCACTCCATTAAAATATGTCACCCCCTTGAAAATAAATACGATTTACGGCCGTATTTCCATTATCACCGTCTTGCCGACATGACGTGTAATGACAAATTTGCATTTCTCCAACTCCGGAAGATCGGAATGTTTCACTATAGCGGTATACCGTTTCCGAAAAAAAGTAGTCTTTTTTATATCGTTGTCATCAAAGTCAACCTGAATAGACGAGCCATGAACGGTTGTTACGAGTTTCGCACAGATAATGCCGTATTCTTTATTCAACGCCAACGACTTTAACGACAGTAGGACTGGCCTTACCCTGGCGCGCACCACCTCTAACTCAGCCGCTACGTAACCTAGGACTATAGGGGTAGTTTTGGATGATGATGAAGGTCATCCCACACCTGATCCCAGACCAAGGGGTGGTTTTGCCCACGTTTAGAGGGGTGGGGGGTAGTTTTTCGAAAAAAAAAATCGCCGTGTACGTAACCTAGGACTATAGGGGTAGTTTCGGATGATGCGGGCGGACGTCGCGACCTTGACCGTAGCCATAGGGGTGGTTTTGTCCACGTTTAGAGGGGTAGGGGATAGTTTTTCGAAAAAAATTTTATTTTAACCTTACTCGGCCGCTACGTAACCTAGGACTATAGGTGTAGTTTTGGATGATGCAGAGGCTTGACGCTGACCTTCATCCAACCCCTAAGGGTGGTTTTGACCATGCCTAGAGGGGCAGGGGGTGGTAAATGGAAAAAACTAATTCCAACCAGCTAACCTAAACTAGCCAAAAGGTATCCAACCCAACCATCCCCTAGGTGCAGGGGACATCTCCGGTACGTTTAGGACCATCCCCGGGGGTTGTCATGGACGAAGGCAGCCCTGAAAGACCTTGATCATAGACAATGGGGCTCATTTGACTACGTCTAGATGTAGTTATTGGAAAACCTCGCTAGCCAAATTGTATCTAACCTAACATACTCCTAATTACAAGGGAGACCTTAGCTACGTTCAGGACCATCCCCGGGGTTGTTACGGACGAAGGCACCCCTGAAAGGCCTTGGTCCTAGACAATGGGGCCTATTTGACTACGTCTAGAGTGTATAATCGACTAACCTAAACCAGCCAAAATGTATCTAACCTAACCTACCCTTAGTAGATTGTGCGATGTCAGCAACGAACAGGACCATCCCTGGGGGATGTTATGGACGAAAGGCGGCTCTGAATGACCTTGAGCATGGAACAGGGGCCTAATTGACTACGTCTAGAGGTGGTTATTGGAAAAAACCTAATCATGCAAGCCTATGACGTAACAACCTACCCCACGGACAGCCTCAGGATCCGCCCCTGAGGTGGCTACCAACGTGGGGGATATCGTGAGATATAATTGATTAATATATGAAATATCAACGCTCGAATGATCCCAGGGCCCACCCTAAAAATGAACGGTATAACCCAGGTAACGAGGGCCACAGGTTGATTGCTAAACAATACAGAGGAGTGGGATACATGACTAGCTAGCGCCCCGCGCTACAGATTAACTAAAAACATACAGAGTTATCTAGTATGGCCCACCTTTTAGAGGCGAATAACTAGAAACGCTATCAGTGTATGAAATATTGTCATGAAAATATCAACTCACCAAAGAAGATCCAACGTAGTGAAAACAAAACACCTGATTCATATACAAACCACACTTTAATCACTTGCACTACCCTAAATACATCAATAAATCGTCTAAAACATCAATGTCCATTAGAGTTTCTGTCTGTATGTTGGATAAATCTATAGGGCCTAAGTCGCCAAAGAGCATCTCTATATCATCTGCATCAGGCAGGGATGATGTAGCAGAGGACGACGAGGTATCGACCAGCATCTCCATATCCTCTGCACAAGGCTGGGAGGATGTAGCAGAGGACGACGAGGTATCGACCAGCATCTCCATATCCTCTGCACAAGGTTGGGAGGATGTAGCAGGGGATGTGGTAGGTTCCGAAGACAGGGAGGAGGTCAAAGGCGCAGCCGGTAGTTGTACAGGTACAACAAAAAAACGTCTCCTTTTACTCCTGTACGACGTCCCATCAGCGGGTATAACGAGCTGAAAATCTAGGCCCATCTCTATTGCACCTCCGGCATATTTGTCCCGCAGTTGCTGCTGAATATCGCTAAAAAACAAGAACGAAACAATATAGCAACAATAACAGATGATATAAATTAATGTATAATATTATAAAGACAAAGAACACCAACCTCCTAACTGCCAACATCAGGTTGTCCAAACAGCTGTCGATCATGAGCCACTCATCATTATTTGGTCTGAACATGGTGTATAGAATACGCTACAACGAAAACCTATTGGAATCGACAATTCACTCAACCACCAACTCTGAACGACAATAGATGTCTGAAAAAGGAAATCCGGGTAGGAAAGGTTTCCAGGAAATTAACGGTAAGACATCCGTCGATACACACATCCAGTGACAAAATCACCAAACTACACCAAGCTGATAACATCTGCTCTTAGAAACCACCTACCGCAAACAAACAGAAAAAGAGTTTCCGTAAAGACACATACCGCATCCTGTACTGGTCACTTTAAAAAAAAAAACACGTCCTAAAAGCAATTCACAAGGCATGACTAAACATCTTTATAAAAGACACTCTCGTTAGTTTACCCCAGGTTAGTGGTAAATCGTTAAGCAATGTATAGTGAAATAGATCTCAGTTATTTAGGGTGTTGTAGAGGAGGATTGAAAGTGAATAGACGTAAGTTGGACATTGTAATTAGTGGTTGTATATATTTAGATATAATTTTGTTACTTTTAAGATATCTAATATTTAGTGTATTAGGTAGAATTAGTACTAACTTTACGAATATCAATCATACAAGTGAAATCTTTCAGTTTATAAGATCCGGCGAATGCCAGGATTTAGACACATTTAGAAAACTACTAACCGGGTATTATAAATTGAAAAGATGCGAACTGTTTGATAGATGTTCATTCTGTCATAAATATAAATTTCAAAACAGATATATTAATTACAAACACATTAACTCATCCGAAAATCAAGAACACTATATCAAGTATATAAATTCTAAATTGAGGGAGGGCGGTTATTTAAAGAAAGTTTTTCTACAAAATTGAGAGTATATAGTATATACCATCCTCGTAAAGATCGAGTACGAAATGAGATTGGAGTATTCAAAAAATTTCAAACTGGACGACCTTCAACATCACTATTATAATATGAAACTGTTGGACGTTGTGAGGCCGTATATAAAAAATGAATCGAAAACCCACTTCTATAACGCGTATCTTTACAATTATATTCTATACAGCGACCCTGACGGTATGTTCTCTGATATAGAATATAATAAAGATGCGATTATAGAAAGGTTTCATTTATTTTTTAGAAAATGTTGTCAATTCGATGAATACTTTAATCAGTCCTTAGACCTAGCTCCCCCCAACTGGTCTTGGGACAACAACGATATTGATTCAGACGAGTATGGAATATCCTATACACTGGATGGGGAACATTTTAATAATAATATGGCTCATTACGATCTGAGGTTGAGTCGTAGGCAAGAAAGAAGGGGTATACAAAATACGCATTCCGTATTGGGTAACGTCAGACTGTCAGCATATTAATGTGCCATAATATTATTATTAGAAGTACCGTTATATTTATGACAACCACCGAATGAATAGATCGTTTGAGAAACAGACCAAACCAAAAGTTATTAAAGTCAATAATGCTCTATTCCAAATTTAGTAACATGTCAGTGCCAAATCGATTAATCCATTCAAAATCACAATCAAAATTACATAATGTAAAAATTATCCAGAGATGTAGTGTATCACAAACGATCTATCCATTCGGTATTTAACATAGATGTATCATAGATTATTGTAATGTAATATAGTTATAATAGGGTTTAATGCATAGGCCTTGTGAGAAACAATCCCTCTGTCAGTAGAGAACCGTCTTTATGGGGGAAAAGCGGTTAACGTTAATATCTAACGCCATATTCCAAATTAATTAACATGTCTGCACAGTTGTAAGACAGACTCATTTCTATTCAATTTCACTATCATATTTATACATACTGAAAACTATCCGGAGATGTGTTGGTTCTCAGACTGTCTATACACGTGATATTGTAGAATTGTATATATTGTAACATTTGACATAGGTAATAACAATTGTATATCATTGTATAAAAACCAAGCCATTAATTAGCGGGGAAATGGGAAATGAGAAGGAGAGAAAAAGACTAGAATACATCCGAGGCAGCCGCAGAGATGTGAGGACAAATTGCCGATAGAGCCGTCGTTTTAATGACACCGCTTGTATTTAGCAAATGAACACTGTAATAGAGGATAACACCATACTATATAGTGAAATTGTGACTACAGAACTGTATTTCCATTATTAATGAACAGTCTAAGCAAGGCTAGGTTTAATATCAAAATTATGACTACAGAACTGTATTTCGGTTATTAATGAACAGTGTAAACAAGGCTAAAACCATACTATATATTGAAATTGTGACTACAGAACTGTATGTCGGTTATTAATGAACAGTGTAAGCAAGGTCTAGTTTGACATAAATATGATAAAATCATGTGAAATTGTGGCTACAGAACTGTATGTCAGTTATTAATGAACAGTGTAAGCAAGGCTTAGTTTGACATCAAAATTGTGACTACAGAACTGTATGTCGGTTATTAATGAACAGTGTAAGCAAGGTAAAATCATGTGAAATTGTGACTACAGAATTGTATCTCCGTTATTAATGAACAGTCTAAGCAAGGCTAGGTTTGATATCAAAATTGTGACTACAGAACTGCTTTTTTTTTCCAGGCGAAAAACCTATCGAGGTTATCATCGCCTAACTAAAATTTTATTTTAAATAATTATTTCAAAATAAAACTAACTAAACAAACTAAAATAAATGTTTAATACTAAATGTAACTAAAAAGAAAGAAACTAAAATTATATATAATTTAAATATTATTAAATAGATTCAGGTGGCGTAAGAAAGCGATGACACGGTCGATAGCCGCGACATCGTCCCCTAAAACCACCTTTAAACTACATCGAAGATCGTAACGTACATACAAATCGCTCAACTCATCACAATCAAGCAGGATATGCTTGATTGTAATATTGCTTCTACAAAACGGACATAATGGTGGATCCTCATGTCGCATCAACCATCCATGCGTTAACAAAGAGTGGCCGATGCGAAGTCGAGTTATCACCACTTCCTCCCTACGATTCGAACGAACAGATGTCCTCCATGGTCGGACGGTATTTTTGATGTCCCTCAGCTTGTTTCTATTTACATTTTGCCATTCTTCATTCCAAACAGAGAATAGTATAGTTTTAACATTGCATACAAAATCTGATGCCATCACACGTTGTGTCGATGGTACCATACTTGTAGCTAATTTTGCACCTTCATCTGCTTTAGTGTTTCCAAATAATCCGCAGTGACCAGGCACCCAGAGAAATGACACCTCGACACCTCGTAATTGGAGCCTGTGCATAGAGCACAAGATGTCTCCAACCAAAGGGTTCTTAGTGTACATTTCCTGAATAGCCTGGAGAGCACTTTTGGAATCACAACACACAAGATATTTAGATTTTGCAGACGGAATTGATCTTAAAGCTTGGAAAATTGCATAAAGTTCTGCAGTAAAAACGCTACAGGCTGAGGGCAATCCGTAAGTGAAAGTTTGTCCTTCCATATAAAATGCACAACCTATCCCATTGTCCAGTTTTGAACCGTCTGTGAATATAGTCACAGTATTTTGGTGAGTTTGTTGAATCTGCAAAAACTCCTGACGATAAATAACGTCAGGAGTATTGTGTTTTAGGTACATGGACAATGAGAAGTCACATTATGGTTTTTGTATTATCCATGGAGGGATGTAGCATGATGCTCGTTCGAATATAGGTGGATGTTCTAAATTTAGATTGCTAAAAATGCGAAACGTTCTTATTCCGAAGGGAGCAGTTGAACGTTGACGCACATTGTAACGATGCACGAGGTAGTTATCAAAAACCGCTTTGAATGCCGGATGATTAGGTTTACTTCGAAGACCAGTGTAATATGAAATTTGTAGCATTTGACGTCGCATTGAGAGAGATGGTTCTCCAGCTTCAACTAGAAGGCTGGAGATTGGGCTTGATCTAAATTTACCAATTACTTTTTTATTTATTCCTTGATCGTACGTCATGTGATTTGTAGGATAATCAGAAAAATCAAAATCGTTCCTGTGTGGAAATGTTTTTAAATCTAAATATAAATCATTTGTTTTGATCCAATAGATAAAGCGTCAGTATCTAAGTAACAGGAACCAATATTATCCCTGCCATAGTATTGCACCATTTTCTCATAGTGGAACTCGTACATATGGATTTTCGAGATGTCTAGTA
Organism: Prosapia bicincta; assembly: GCA_036971475.1. NCBI lineage: Eukaryota > Metazoa > Arthropoda > Insecta > Hemiptera > Cercopidae > Prosapia > Prosapia bicincta. The sequence continues at coordinate 2,578,784 of JBAIZL010000001.1, read as the reverse complement.
TGGACATCCCGACATATAATGGTTTGTCCATAACCACACTTGTTTTACCCATAGACACTGCGACTAAGTTATCATCAATGATTACAGTAGTTTTAAAATTAGTTTTTTGTGTTAATTTTTTAAATTTGGTAGCATTCGAAACAAGTTGAATATTTTTATGCTTTCTTTTATTCTCTAAAGTTTTTCCGAATACAGCATTATTCATTAATTTAAAAAAGTCCTTTTGAAACGCTGTTTGCGCAACGGCTCTTCTTGCAGTATTAGATTTAATATACGGCTCCATCCAACGGGACTGTGAAAATTCCAACACTCTATGGACTTTTGTAACTTTGAGACCCAATTGAATAGCTTGTTGTATGGTCCTGAAATGTGCAACATAATAGCGTTTGTCCAACAATGTGGTCAATAGCTTTTTTGTCTTACTGTTGGGGGGTGCTTCTGTTGATGGTAAAAGAGGTAAGTCGTAATGGAAGTCGTGCAAAGTTTCTGGGTACATAATATCACATTCCAAAATGTATCCTTTCTCACCATCTTTAGGAATAGATGTAATGTCACCAATTGCTTCTGGATCAACCCATTTAAAATCACCATATGGGAGGTGCTCTAAACTAGGTTTTGAGTACAAATTATTTGCGTCAAAATAGGCTAAATAGACACTTTCTTTCCGTGAGTTGTAATCGGGAAGGTATTTGTTGTTCGCTTTGACATGTCTTGTCACACACTGAGTTATTCCGCCTCTAATAGCTGATTCCACCATAAGTACCATGTTAATGTGTTAGTAATTTTAGTTTGCAGCGAGTTTCTTTAAGCATTGCTTGCCATGCTAATCCAGGAGCTGTATAAGAATGTAAAGGGTCTAAGCCATATGCGGACATGCAGGAAGCTCTAAACTGTTCCATTATATCGCAAAGTAGTGTTACATCCAGCTTTACATAAAAATCGCTGTATTCTCCCAACGTCCTTATACCAAGTTCCTTCCATGTACGCAGAGCATGATTGTAATCTTCATCTGATATATCTGCTTGGTCTAAACGGTTATAGAAACATGCTTTAGGTGGAAGAGATGTATCTTCAAACTTTTTTAAAGAATCGACGTAGTCATAAGGAAATACTGATTTGCGTAGAACAAGGTCGATTTTATTAGGAGGTACAATTTTCTGTGTTTCTATTAAATCACTCCTTTGGAGGTTTTCTGTTAGTTTCTTCAAACTTGAAGGCATAAATCTGAATGAGTCTAGAAATCGCAACTTCATTTTCCCGATTGTCTTTGAAAAACTTTTCCAT